>JARFXV010000690.1:905000-970000 GCA_031761425.1 Cosmopolites sordidus
ATGGATCAGGGAACAGACAAGAGTCTGTGACATCATTGGAAGAGTAAAACAGTTGAAATGCAGATGGGCAGGCCATATAGCGAGGCGATGGGACGACAGATGGACCAAGGCAATCCTGGAGTGGATACCGCTTGATCGCAAACGTCCGCGAAGAAGACCGAAAGCACGATGGATTGTTGACATCGTTAAGTATATGGGACCCGAGTGGCAGAGGAAAGCCCAGGACCGTGAAGGTTGGAAGCATGCTAAAGAGGCCTTCATCCTGCAGTGGATCGATGCGGGCTGATGATGATGATGATGATATATATATATTTATTGAGTTGTCCGTTAGTTTGTGATAGTTGATTTTTTAAAAAAGGAATAAAACATTTTTTTTTTACATATATTTTTTTAAATATATAATAATAATAAAAATTTAAATATATAATAATAATAAAATAGGGAAAATCGAGGAAACAAAAAGTATAAAAATTTTCATTGTACAGTAGAAAGTAACTTCTGGTGTATTGAATTATGTTTGTGCGATGAGATTCGCAATGCTATTACATTAAATATTTACAATATTACAAAAATAATAATATAATATAAAATAATAATAAAGTTTTGTGGTCAGATTTGAGACATATGGACACAATGTAACTAATAATTGATTTTGATTGTTCACACAAAATGTGTTAAAATATAAGTTCTCATTAAAAGAAAATCGATTTAACTGACTGGGTTAAATTAATCTATTTAGGACTGCGTTTAAAAGTAAATTTATAATAATGTTGCCCAAATGATACAGGATCTCATAAAAATAAAAAGAAATAAATGACAACATCGGACATCTGGTTTGGTTTGGTTTGGTTGAAGAAGCACAGTTATGTGGAAATTTGATTGAAAATTGCAATAAGCGAGATTATTGACGGAAAGTATCAAAAGTTGGATATTTAAATGATATTATTTTCAAAATGCCAACTTCCCAATATTTGAAATAAGTATAAAAATCTTTGCAGTCGCTATTATGATATTTTTAGCTGAATTTTTAGATATTTATAAATATATCTCATTATCTTGGATTACTTTTTTGCTGGAAAATTTGTATCTCCATTTATGAAATTCACGAGCTGGAAATAAAGTGTGTTAAAGACGGTTATTTTACCACTTGCCTAACACATGCTGAGTTCTTCAGACCACAAAGAGCATGTTTATATATTTTTATAGCACATTGACTGAAACACAGCCATTTGACTCAATATAGCCATTGACTGAAACTTACTTTATTATCGCCGTTAAAAACAAAATAGGGACCGAAGAGGGCCTGTGCGTAAAATCCGAAGTAAACATTAACTCGTTTCTGGGATTTTTGCTTCTTTTCGATCTGTCATGGATTGTCCGAGTTCTAAATACGACAGCTTTGCATGATGTCATTAGCTCAGGTTAAAGGGTTTCTCGTCAGTGAACATAATTTTTCAACAAAAATAGGCATTGACAGCGAAATTACCTAACAACTATATAAAACGATTTTCCAAATAAATGTAAGTACATTGATTTTTAATATAAAAAAATAATACCAAGACAATTTGTAACAAACACGATTTTGATGATATACATTGAATATTTAATTGCTGAAGGTTATATCTGAAATATGACATCCTTCTTACTACATATATATCAAAAGTCTTTCTTCAAAGTTCTGTATCGTATTTGCCAACATTAATTATGCTGCAATTGCAATTTTTAGCATAGCACTTTCAAGTCCCTATTAATATAGTTCATGGTTCATTAGAAAAGAAAGATTCAAAGAAATTAAAAAATAAATAATGAGCCTTAGTATTTAGTCTATCATTGATTTTAAAGAAAAAACTGCCCACAAATTATTTTCTTTCTTCTTCTTCTACCTTTCATAACGTCCAACTTTGGATATAATCCTCCCTCAAGTCCTGTGCCATACGTTTCCAATGTTGCTCGTCGATTAGTTTCAAGTCATCGTCCCATCTCACCTGGAGTGGATCTCTTGTTCTTCTCGCAGTCGTCGCTCACACTCTCTCACTTTTCACACTCTCTCACGGTCCCAATTGCTGCTTTAGATTATTCCATCTGTTCTCTTTCAGTATTTTAGTCTTGCACTAGAGCGCAAAACTCCACCTAAGTTTCACCACTTGCTCTCACATCCTTAACTTTTGTTTTACTTCGGATCTGTTTAATTGCATTTTGATCTGACAATCTTATTTTTAACATCGCTCTCTCTTTTGATTTTTGTGTTTTTGCTATTTTATCCACTTTATTCTTTGTAATTATTAGTACCTATGAGAGAGATATATTAAAACAGGAAGGATGGGGAAAGACAGGAGGAGATGTTTGATTAGATCTAGTTGCTTTTACTGCCTGTTCAAGATACCCATACTAGTTTCCTGTTACTGGATTGCAATCATGCAATTAATAATTTTCATGCAATTTTATCGCTTCAAAATCGCTTGGCATGTTTTAATATATTTCACTCTATCTAAGATAACTGCAAGTCATTGATTACGTAAGATTTTATCCACAAATAATACACAAATTTCTTGTAGATTGAACATTGATTCTTTAAAATTTAAATTACAATATTTATTTTCTTAATGAAACCTTAATATTTTAATGAATCGTTAATGACCTTAATGAAACAAAAAGAAATAGTTGAATATTTTTCCTTAATTAACGTTTAAACATAGTTAGTTCTATTTAATCACTGTCTTTATTAAGCTTCAAATAATAAATACATGCTCACAGAAAAAAAGTATAATTTGATTGGCTTTACTGGTACATTGTTCCAGCCAGTATAAAAGTCAAACGCACCCATATATACATTATACATGCAGGCGGTGAATAAATTCAGTAAAAGTCACGTACAGACATCAAACAATACCCACCCGCTGTAGCCGTTCTAATTAAAATATCAACCCGGCAAATAAAAAGCTGAAAAATGACCCAGCAAGCCAAAGTGTGGCTAATTTTAGCCTTAAATTTGGTCGGTTCCCCCCTACAAAAGGAACACCGCCATTGAAATGCAAATTGTGTGGTCGGCTTCTGACACTTTCTCCACAACAGGATATTTTTAGAATTGTTCATTTAAATTGCCACAAGTTTTACTTCAGTTCTACACCATTTATTAAATTAACATATTTTTATTTATCTATCTATTTTATCTATTTTGATATGGTTTATTAACATTCGGCAAGTAGTTGTGTTTTTCAAATATACTTTTTTTTCTTTTGGCGCATACCGCATATTTACATGTGTATATATATATATATATATATATATATATATATATATATATATATATATATATATATATATATATATATATATATATATATATATATATATATATATATATAGTTCCATCATAATGGAACGTTTATCATCAGAGCAAAGCTTGCAAATTGTCTAAATTTATTATCAAAATCAGTGTTATGTGCGCCAAACTTATAAAGGGCTTTGTGAATTTGGGGTTTGTGATATATTCACCGAATTATCGGCAAATTTCCAAACCAATTCTCGCTGCTCAATATTAAAACAGAAACAAGACAAAAATCTATACGTTCCGAAGAAAATATCACCGCTGTTACTGGCAGTGATTATAAAGATGCATATTTATTAATTCACCGCCGTTTGCAGGAAGTTGGCATTGGAATTTGAATGGTTCTAATCTGGACGGCTCCACATGTCATACAGCCAACGCAATAATCGATTTATTGCAGAAACAATTCCATGAGAAAATTATTTCGAGAAACGGACCAGCTACGGAAACCAGCTATTGACTATTGACACATTGGAAGCAAACATAAGTCGGACAATTGTCGACATAAGACCCCAGTTGCTTGAAAAAGTGGTCGGAAATTGGATTGACAGAATGTGCTTTGTCAGAAGTAGCTGCGGCGGACATATGTCTGAAATTGTTTTCAAACATTTAATGCCGTTGAATGTTATTTCACATAAAATAAATAATTTCAAAGTATCTAATTTGGTTGTTGTTTTATTTGAATTTAAATTCGTGCGTTCAGACGCACTAAAAAACCACCCTATATTTATTATAATGAATGAATCGTAAGATAGTATTGCTGATTTCACCAGTTCATTTATATTTAAATATGTTAATATGTTATTAATTTATATTTAACAACATATCAACATCTCGTAACAGATTATAACCAGTTATGGACAAATCTGTGCAGAAGATTTTTTACATTACCCTTTGTAGTACAGGACTCTCCGAGTAAGTAAGGCCTAGTGTGTAATTATATTGTGTTGATGCGTTAAAAATGTTAAGAAAATTCTACAGTGGTGAACTTATGCAAAAAATATTTACAAATAGTGCAAGGACTTTAGTGATAGTAGAAGAACAGTTGAAGATAAACCTTGTTCAGGATAATCTTCCACGTCAACCAATAAAGAAAATGTTACCAAAATAAAGCGTCTAGTAGACATTAGTAGATATTTCTGGAATATTATTTGAACGAATTTAATTAGTTTTTAAGGATAATTCAAGGCTTGTCTAATGATTCGTCTCGTTTAGTTAACAGTTTTCTTCGGTTACCGTAGTAGTGTCCACAAACAGTTTCCTCCACATGATTAGACAGTTAGTACCACAGTTAGTAGCATATTCTTTCCACTAGAGTTAATTCATAGAATACTTAAGATAAAAATTAGGCGGAGGAATCAGAAAATCAAGAGGAAAAGTATTAGTAGCATCCGATAAAATAATTTGAGCCATGCATCCAGCAAGTGGCTTTTAAATCTTATATGGAACTTCTGTCGTGAAAAAAAAAATTCGAAGAAATTTTCCATAAAGCATCAAATTGCATTTTGCAATCTAGGCGCGTGTTTTGCTAACAATGTAATTTGCAACCGTCATCAAAAGATAATTTAAAATAAAATTCAAGTTGAATAACAAATACAGGTCAGCGAGATTATAAAAATGAGTTTTGGAGGTTTTGTAGAATAACTGGATCTAAAGCAATATCAACAGGACTTTAACATAATCATAATCAGTCGACATTGACTCATATGATATTATCATATATCAAAGTTAGACGGATGATCTCAATGTGATAAACGATATTTAAAAACACACAAAACTACATAAGAATATGAGTAACTATATAATTTTTCAATAAAAGCGTGTATAATTAAATTCAAAATTTTCAGGCGACAATTTTATATCGGCTTTATTGTTTTTATTAATTGCGAAACCAAGTTAATTGGGAACGAGAAATAAAATTATTATTAATACGAGTTTTATTACTTTGTGATGTTTAATTGTTAGCAATCATTTGAATATATTGTATTGCTATTTTTGGTTTTAAAACATCAGACTGATAGCAATTTAGAGTTGATTGGGGTTTTTCGATTTTATATAATTTGAAATAAAATGATATCGTACCATATTGATAAGCAATGCAACAAAAGTTATATTTTTGAACATTATTATACCGCAGATATTTTTAAGAATTTTTATATAACAAAATTAAATAATATAGAACTTAATTTGAATGAAACAAATATAAAAAATTAATATAGAATATGATTGTTATTAGAGTGTATAAATCACATGACTCGTTTCTTCTAGGAATGGCGTTAGTCTGCATTTGACTGAATCTGAATGCAACAATTGTATAATAATTCTTTCACTGTCATAACAGGTAATAGTTGTTACCCGACTCTCATCCAAAATTATTTTAAAAATGTAAAAGAATTATTGTCAAACCTGAACACAAATTAACCGTGAATTTTGATATTTTCAAAATATTATATTAATTATATCGGGATATATGGTAATTATGTTGAAAAAAAATGAGACGACATATTCTTACAATTCAATATTTATTTAATATAAATATGTAAAACGTGTTAAATATATGCAAAGACATTACTGAGGATTATGTTAATAAAAAATATATTATATTAGATGCCATACAGCGATAAAAACTTTTACTTTTTCCTCTTGTGTTCTGTAGCGTATCTTTTTAACATCCAGTAGTAGTCGCCCAACATAGATGAGTATAGATGGTCCCTAGTATCCTGATGTCCTGGTGAAACCTCTCTTCTTGTTCGTCGCTACTGCACCCAAATTTTCCAGAAAAAATCCAAATGGGAGTGTAAAAAATTCATTTTTAAGGACATGCGACATCATAGTATTTCATAGACTTTCAAGAATTCATCTATGAGGTTTTAATAGTTTTCATCTTTCTTGTTGTCCAAACATCCTTTGACTACACTTACAAAGCACTTCCAAGCTGTCAATTCCGTTTCATTTAATTTTTCTTGAAAATGGAAATCACCTAGAAGTTTTCTTATTTGAGGTTTAATAAATATGCCTTCATTTAGTTTTACATCACCTTTTTTGTCCATGGCTTTGACAAAGTTTTTCATTAGTCCAAGCTTAATATGAAGAGGCAGAAGAAGCACCTTTTTTGGATTAATAAGGGGGACATAATTTCTGTTTGAAGTACCAGGTTTAAAAGAAGTTCTTAATGGTTCTACAGCCAGAATTAAGAATACAACTACGTGTATTTAAATTAATTTTTCTGTTGGAATCTTTGGCACGAGACACCAACCTCAAAAATATTTACCACTAAACACCAATATTAGCCATTAATTAGATTTACTGTTAATCATGTTAGCATGCCAACATAGTTAGCAAAACGTGCGTCGGGAAATTATATACAAATGTTTTGGGATTTAGTGATAAATCATTCTTAGTTTAACATGTATTTAATTGATAAGAATTGTTTAGCTATTTTGTTGAATATAGATAATATAATGATGTGACCTGAGATTATTTATAATTATTCTGTAACTAATTAACATGGACAGAAACACTTAAAAAGATTGACTACCTAGTCCAGTTTAGCTTGTTTCCGGTATGTTATTGTCCACTAAACATACAAAAAATCTTATGATAATTCAACCGGTGATTGAAACTAATTTGAATATTTTTATTCAATGTATACTATGATAGAAACAACTCTCATATAGAACAATGCATATTATTTTAAATACATATTTCTTTATTTTATGTTTCTTTATGCTAAACTCGAAGAGATTTACCACTAAAACTAAATCACTTTTTGAAACCTCTCGACGCATGTTTTGCTAACAATGTTAGCATCATCAGGAGATGATTTATTCTAATTCTAAAACTAAACTATGTTCTATTTATATGATAACCCTACCTAATGAACCGTAAAGTTTACTGAGCCTTACATTAATAATTGAAATAGTTGACTGAACGGAATACGTCCTTTATCCCGGTTCATGATTTTCTTAAATTTTTCTATTTGAATGGTTTTATATGTATCCAAAGCCCAATTGTTATTTATACTTTTTACCAGTCTTAAATTTCTAATATCTATATTGTAGACATGTTCGATTGCATGTTGGGCACACAAGATTTTTAATTTTTTTCATATCTAATGTGGGCAATGTGTTCTTTAAATCTCGTTAATATTGATCTTTTTGTTTGCCCAATATGCCTTCGATTACAATCTTGAAGCTAAAAGCCAATTTCATAAATCTCCGACTTTTCTTGTTGATCTATTTTATCCTTTGGACTACCCAGGAGTCTTAATTTATTGTATGGTTACCTTAACCTTAATGTCCACTTTTTTCCTAAATTTTGTCAAAAATTTGTTAATTGGGCATCAAACAGTATTACCATGAATTTATTTTTGTTCCGATCTTTTTATTTAAACTTATAAACTAAACTTATGTTTTCTAATTAATTGATCTAAAATGTTTAGATCAACTCGTTAGGCGACTGTCTGAGGCGACTGTCTGAGAGAGTCACGAACCTGGCAACAGTAAGCACCGAAGATGCCAAATGAGATTTTGGCGAAACGTCTGCAAGCTCCCGACAGGGACCAACCCGACAACCGGATGTACTCCCGGCAAAAACCCAATACATGTTTTTCCATCCGTGAAACAGTACGCACAAACATATATATATACATACAACAAACAGGATTATCTGAAGTTATAGTTTACTAGTTTACGTTTCAGATATCATATAATCAATCAAGCAGTTTCATATAAAAATTATAAGGTCCAAATCGAGCTAATAACTTTGATAAAATATAAAGAAAACATGTCACGTTTGAACTCCAAAAAAATGTTGATTGATGAAAAAAAATCCATCACGTGTTTTTCTTGCCTGAGGCTCATAAACAACTGGGCTGTTTCTTTCTCTTTTAATGGTGTTCCGCCTTTAGTATAAAAAAGCTGTTAAAAAACTTCCTGATTGCTATTTTCGGTTTGATGGTTTTATCGATTTCCGAGAAAAACTGATATAAAACAGCGATGAATATTAAAAATACAATTTTGACGTTGAGAACATATATTAAAGTTGGTAGTTTATTTCATTCATAAACGTAAAAGATGTTTAGTTTATTTAATTTAAAATTATTTTGATATATCTGGCGATTCAGAATTTTGTAGATTGAATTCGATCATATTAACTTAAACAGGTCATCTAAGGATTGTTATTTGCTATGTAGCTGCAAAAAGGTTTATACAGCAGAGCAGTTACAATTTTTATTTTAATATTACTGCCATAAAATGTCATATTTTTATCGTAAATAACACTGACAGATCAAAAAAGTGCCAAATAGTTTCATTTACATAGTGTTTAAAATAGAACCAATTTTGTGAAAATGTAGAATTTTTCATTATATATATTATTTAAGCTAATAACAATGAATTGATCAATTTTGTTCAGCTTTTGGTGATGAAACATTATTTAATGAACTTATTAATAATCACGTAGACGCCGAGAGGAAAGTGCAAGAGAGTGCACTACCCTCCTATGAAATAAAATACACACATACATTACATCTTATTAGTTAAGAGGATAATGTCTAGATGTAGATACACCTCTCTGAAAGTAATCCTGCCGGCGCCCATAAATAAAATTTAAGCGTGGATATATAATTCTCGGAGAGGAATTTATCAAAGGATCAAAGGCAAATGTCGTCTATCATCAAACCTTGTTACAAGAAATTCGGATGTTATAAAAAAACTAATAGAGATCGATTGGGATGTGACATAAAATGAAATTATGTCATTTCTTGGCATTTATATAATATTCAAATACCAATAACATATTATACACCACACAAACATTTGCAGATCATCAGAACGCAAATTTAAAAAATACCAGTTGCAAGCTTTGTCGTGAACTCTTTAACAAAATACCAAACTAATTAGAACAATCAACAAGTTCAATCCTTCTTTCGGCACCGTTGGTGAGAAACATTTAACTCGAAGAGATTAACCACTAAACACCAAACCATTTTTTAAATTCCTTGACGCACATTTCGCTAACTATATTAACATTTATTAATTTTTTTCTTTATTTGGGTTTTTCGCCACGATCTAAAACTCAAAAAATATCAAAATATCTGTTCTTATGTTAATTAAGAATCACTGGGTAAAAACAAAAAATCAAACGGAGACAAATTTCTCAGTGATTCTTTTTTGTAATAAATTTGCCTAACGAACAAAATTTTAAAAATATAATAATATTCTAAAAAAAATATACAAACTTTTAACGTTAACGTTTCGGGAAGTATTCTCCTCCCGTTTTCAAAACGAACCTAAAACTAAAGTGTATTAATTTCTATAAATTATGAAAAGATAGAAAGTAAATATATTTTTGTGTATGTCAATGATACTTACATTGACAATAAGTTTTAAATGACAGTGACATACTACCAAAAAAAATATATATAGGTGAGGTTTACCGTGTGATTGTAATTGTTTATTGAAATTCTTAAATGTTTTTAATTGTATTCTTTAGAATTGGGAACCATATTGAATTTAAATCTACCGAAGGCATAGCAATACATTTATTTTTATTTAAATTAATTATAGCGGTTTCTTTTAATCTTCTGTATTTTGTTACCGAGTCTTTTAATACCATTTTGGAATTATTCTAATTGATTTTATGACCCGATTCCCATGCGTTGACAAATTGACAAATTCAAATGATGCGTTGACAAATTCTAGATTTATTAAAATCGCCCTTTCTAAGAAGGTTTTTATGCTCTTTTATTCTAACATCTAACGGTAGTTATGTGACGCCTCTGACCATGCTAAAACGCTTAATCAACATAAATTTTATATATTTAAACCCACCTTGCAATGTACTAAGGAGAGTCTAGTAAAAATCTTATACTGTTTATGTTCGACATATTAAAACTTTCGTAATTTAATAAAATAAATTGTTTTTAAAAAGTCAACTTGAATATTTTGTAAGTTAAGTGGCGCAGTCGGTTAGGATTTCTAGATCGTTTCGAATTATTCGTACGAGTTTGTACTAACAATTTACTGGAAATTCAACAAAAATCGGTTTTCGGCAAAGATAGTCTTCAGAGTGGTTCTTCAAACTTCAAGACACCCTTTCGATCGTGGAACTGTAGACCAGCCTAAAGACGATTGAACAGGAAATTGGGACACAAAATGCCTAATTTTGCAAAGAAGTTGACCTGGGGACGACAAACATTGCAGATCCAGTCACCATCCTTATAGTCAAGGAATGCTTAAGTTGAACACCTTAATGTAAGTGCAGTTGAATGAATAATATCGAAGATTTATTGGAAAAATTTGAAACATTAAGAATTAAACTTTTAAGAGACTCTAATAACGGAACTCAGACTCAAATTAATATTAATAATCAAAAAATAGAATTTAAACCAGAATATTTAAATAGTGTGCCAACGTTCGATGGAAATACTAATGATTTAAATCGATATCTTACAACATATCAATGCTTAATCGATCATTTTAAGAAAACCAATGAACCTAACTGTTTTCAAAATGTATTTCTTTTGAACTGTCTAATAGGTAAATTAACTGGCAATGTCAAAATAGTAATTAACATTCATAACGTTTCTACCTGGGATAACGTTAAAGAAGTTTTATATCGCAATTTTGCCTATCAGCGGGACGAGGCTTGTTTAAATAGAGATTAATGGTAGCGATAATGATGAAACAATTATCTAATAAAGGTCCAAATCAATTTTACGATCAAATTTTACATATTTTAAATTTATTGTGCTCTTACGTAGATATTCATGAAAGAATAAATAGTGCCTAAATTTTGAACTTATACAACGACTTAGCCTTAAAGAACTTTCCTTTCAGGCTTGAGAGAGCCTTTAGGTACAACAATTCGCTGCATGCTACCAAAAGAACTTCCCACAGCTTTGCAGTCAGTAACGCAAGAATATAATACAAGATACTTTCAAACATTCCCAAAAATTACTCCGAAGCCCCATGTAATTAGTCCGAGATCGCATTTGAATAATTTTCAATCACAATTTTCTTCTAATAGGAACCCGTTCAGTTTGTTAAATTCTCATACTCCTCATAATGCTTTCCAAAATAGGACCAGTTTTCCATCTCAACCCAGTTTTCCATCTCAACCTAGTTTTCTATCTCAACCGATACATTTTAAACAACATTTTAACAAAACTCCAAATCGATTTCCCATAAAGTCTCAAGTTTTTAAGAGACCTAATCAAGCAAATGTATTCAGACCGAATCAAAGTAACCAACCCTTGCCCAAACCAGTTCCTATGAGCGTATCGACAAGGCAGTCAAGTAATATCAGACCAAGTTTTCCGAGTACTTCGAATGCACCTCCTCAAATTTCGTATTCGAAGAACTATACAATGTAATGCAATGAAACAGGCGAAATTGATCAGAATAATTATACAGAAGAATATCAGTCAGATAATCATTTCGATTTTAATAAGGAAGGTGAACATACTGAACAAAATTATAATGAGTATTTTTCTGAGGAACCTGCACCAGAAAATGAAAATTTTCAAGATACTCTTCTAAACAACAACAAACCCTAACACATCCAATAATTTTATTAAATAGTAATAATTCTAGTGAATTAGCATACGTAACCCTTCCTGAACGCGACTTAAAATTTCTGATTGATTCAGGGTCTACTATATCCTTTATAGATCCTACTGTTGCATACAACTTTTATTTCAATTCTATTATTAATGACTCATTCATAGTAACAACAGAATTTGAGCAACATTCTCATAAATACAGTATTTCTATGCCTTCCTCGAAAATCTTTAATTTACCGGAAAAGCAACATTTAAAATTCTATTTATTCAAATTTCACAACGTGTTCGACGGACTTATCGGTTTAAATAACTTGAAATTTCTTCAAGCTAATCTGAATTTTGATACGGGACATTTAGTTACATCGCACGTGAATATCGAATTCAAATTCTTCAAAACAAAAAAAGAAATGAATTACATAACTATATCACCTCGTTGTGAACAAGTTGTAAAAATTTACAATCATTAAGCATTAGAAACGGTGAGGTCATCATTCCTTATCAGAAAATGCAGAGTTGTGAAATACCATCTTCTTTAACTATCGCTTAGGACGGACATGCTTTAACAACTGTTATAAATAAGACCACGAACCCAGTCGTTTTAGATTTCTCTGAACCCATTGACGTACAAAAATTTAATAGACAGGACATTAAAAGTTTTGAATTAAATAGCTTTGACGAGCCAAATTTTTCTAAATTCGATCCTCCATTATTTGAACAGATTACTTAAATACGGAAGAAAAATAAAAAATTATCAGTCTTTGTAAGGAATTTTCTGACATATTTTATCACGAAAATATGCCATTAACCTTTACAAATAATATCAAACATGATATCAGAACAACAGATGAGATACCGATATACACAAAATCTTATAGGTATCCATTTATCCATAAAAAAGAGATCCAAAACCAGTTAAAAAATATGCTGAAAGAGAAGATCATACAACCTAGTAATTCTCCTTGGTCTTCCCCTATTTGAGTAGTTCCCAAAAAGGCTGACGCCTCGGGTAAACAAAAGTGGAGGGTAGTTGTAGACTACCGAAGACTCAATGAAAAAAACAATAAATGACAAGTATCTTCCCAATATTTCTGATCTGTTAGACAAGTTAGGGAAATGCCAATATTTCGCTACTTTATATTTGGCTAGTGAATTTCATCAGATTCAAATGAACAAAGAGGACATCCCGAAAACAGCATTCAATACGAAAAATGGCTATTACGAATACCTAAGGAAGCCATTTGGACTTAAGAATGCCCCGGCAACATTTCAAAGAATAATGGAAAATATTTTAAAGGGCATACAAAACGAAAAATGTCTTGTATACCTTGATGACATTATAATATTCTCATCGTCACTGCAGGAACATCTTGAAAGATTAAAAGCAGAATTCACACGTTTGCGTGAGTCCAACTTCAAAATAAAACCTGACAAAAACGAATTTCTTAGACACGAAGTAGGCTATTTAGGACACATTGTAACATCAAACGGAGTAAAGCCAAACCCGGATAAAATTCATGCAATTCTAAATTTCACACTTCCAAAAACGACAAAACAAATCAAAGGATTCTTAGGAGTAGGGATATTATCGCAGATTCATAAACAACTTTGCGAAAATCACTAAGCCGTTGACAAAATGCCTCAAAAAAGGAGCAAAGATTGAACATAATACAGAATTTTTAGAATGTTTCGAATATTGTAAAAACATTTTAACCAATGAGCCTATCCTTCAGTATCCTGACTTTTCAAAAGAGTTCAATTTAACAACAGATGTGAGTAACGTTGCGTTAGGTGCCGTATTATCACAAGGCTCAATTGGCCAGGATTTACCAATAGCATATGCTTCCCGAACGCTTAACGATTCCGAATTAAATTATTCTACTATTAAAAAAAGAATGCCTATGCTTAGTTTGGGCAACTAAATATTTTCGCCCATATCTGAATGGTCGCAAATTTAATATCGTTACAGATCATATGCCTTTACAGTGGCTATTTTCACTTAAAGATCCAAGTAGTAAGTTACTACGAAGGCGAATTAAATTAGACGAATTTAACTATAAAATTATTTCTAAAAAGGGCAAGTTAAATACCAACGTGGACGCTCTTTCCATAATCGAGTTACATATAAAGGATGCTACTCTTAAAGACTACTTAAACAATTTTAATAAAGAACTTGAAAACGAAATAGATCGTCAAAAGAACGTCAACGGTGAGAAATGTCCAGAGAATGTTTCGACACTAGCTCAAGTAGATGATGAAAATCCTCAAATTCCAGATGACAATGCTATAATGCATTCTAACAATGAACAAGATCCAATAGTAGGTGTTTCGATACTCGAAATAGCTGTAAATTATGGAGCAAATCAAATCGTATTCTCCAAAGTTCGACATAGCCCCGCAAAAGCTAAAATGATTATTTTGTTTGAGAAAAAGCGAAGATTTTTAGTACAAATTTCAGAAAACAATTTTGGAATTGACATTCTAAGTTTCATAAAGGAAAATGTTATTGCGGACAAAATGCAGACAAAATGCAGTTATTGCAGACACATATTTCTTATATTTTGAATCACCAGAAATGTATAAACCTTTCTGCGAAATTGTAGGAAAATATTTTAGATGGCCATCGATTAAATTTAAACGATGCCTAACCAAATTGATAGATGTTACTGAAAAAGATGAAATATTAGAAGTAATTAAAAACTATCACGAAAGTTAAGCAAATCATAGAGGAATCGACGAAACCGAAACAAGAATTAAAGCAAAATATTATTGGCCAAATATCAAGAGCTCCATTTAAACGTATATTAATCAATGCGAAATCAGCTAACAAAGTAAATACGAACGTCATTCGATCAATATAAACATGAATGTTACCCCAACAGCAGTACAACCCTTTGAAATCATCCATATGGATACTTATAATTTAGAACAATCAAAATTCCTTACTTTAATCGACAGCTTTTCAAAGTACGCCCAAACATATCCATTAAAATCTTTAGCAACTACAGAAATATTTGATAACTTAATAAATTTCTTTTCACATCATGGTATTACAAAGAAAATAGTAACTGACAATGGAACGTAATTTAAGAACACCGTCGTCATAGAACTTTTACAATTACATAAAATACACGTTCATTTGTGCTCACCTAATAATCCAGAATCGAACGGAATAGTCGAACGATTACATTCAAGTTTATGTGAACACGTGAGGTTATTAAACAATCAAAATCTCGGAGCATCGTCTATCCAACAGAAAATGAAATATGCTTTACTAGCTTATAATAATTCAATACATTCAGTAACTAAATTAAAACTCATTGTATAATTAACGGTCATATTAGCTCAAACGATCCTTTTAATTTGGACACAGACCAAATACTATTAACAAATTATATTAATGAGCATAAAGAAAAATCAAAATTATTTTATTCAAAATTAAATGAAAAATTGTTAGAAAGCAAACAAAAAATAATCGGAAAAGTCAATGAAAACAGCTGTGACCCTGACATATTCCAACTAGAACAAAATGTTTACATTAAGAAACACGCAAGACAAAAATTGGCCGACAAATTCTCCAAGACAACTCAAATAAAATCCGTTGACCCTAAAAGAAAAACTATATCATCAAATTCCAAAGAAAAAGTCCATATGAGTAATATTAAACGACCGCTAAGAAACAGATATAGTTTCAATAATTATAAAACCAAGGTTAACGATCATTCTTATCTTTCAGCACATTCATCACCGCACTCGACGGTCAGGAAAAGGTCAACGTAAGGAAATTAGACGACAATCTCGGATTAATGCCAATGAACCTAGGCAATTCAAAAATAAAGCAGTGTACTTACACATTGATTCATTTTTACGATCTAAATCCCATACTATTTGAAATAATTAAATTACACACAAATGTAAAAAGAATTACAGATTTAATAATAACACACAAAGATTATCACGTAGACGCAGATAACTACATATTTAAAGATACTAAAACTAATACCAGACACTGTAGATAATAAGATAAAAGAAATCATTCCACATCTTCAAAGAATTCAAAGAGGATTAATAAATATTGTAGGATCCATTTTTTAAATAATTTCGGGCAACCTCGATGCATCAGATGGGGAACGATATGAAAAGTTGAATCGAAATTTGCAAAACGGACAACATAGTCTAAATGAAAATATTTTGAAACAGAATTTTCTTTCTTTAAGTGTGATCGATAAGTTTAATTCAACCATCCGACAAATAAATCAAAACGAAAAGTTTTTGGAATCAAAATTAAACCAAATAGCATCAATTGTTGAATCAGAAACACATGAACCAAATGTTATGTATATTAAAGATCTTTTAAATCAGTTTATTAATATTTTTGAAGTAATAAATTCAATTTTGCAAGACTTGGAAAACTTTAATATTTTCCAAATTAAAAACTGTACACCCAAGTATAATTAAGACAAAAGATCTATTGCATGAATTGAAATACGTTCAAAACCGACTTGGACGAAACTATATGCCTTTAGAAATTAAGTTAGAAAATATTCTTTTATTTGAAAAGGTAACTGATCTTGAATATTATATATCAGATAACAAAATCACCTATTTATTACATTTTCAAATAACACTTCCAAATTTATTTAGCTATTATCATTTATTCTCGATACCGATTCCTTATAAAAGTCTTTTCAAGGTAATTTTACCACAAAATAAATATTTGATCAAAGACAAATTGCACTACACATTTATTGATCAACCTTGTAAAGAAAACATGACAAATTATGTCATATGTGATGGGAATTTAAGCGAAATTGAAGCTAATAGCCCATGTGAAGTCCAGCTTTTGAGCTCATCAAGAAATGGTTCCAATTGTAAGCAGATCCAACTCAAGATCACAACGTCAATTATAAATCAGTTAGATAATACAAATCAATGGATATTTATACTATCCATCGAGACAATGTTAAAATTAAAGTGTTTCAAACAAGAAGAAATAATTCAAATCGAGGGTACATACATGATAGAAGTACCATTTGGATGGATTTTTTGTTTTAAATATCGTTCTTATGTTGTATTTATTTCCTACTATTTTAATTGTGTCAGAAATACCGCGGAAATAAGGAATTGTGAGGTTAATTGTTTGAGAGTTATTATTATTGTTATTAACTTGTCTGTTTTGTCTGGTATCAAAAGTTTTAAACGATTTGTCTATAAAATTTTTTGGGTAATTGTTTTATATTAAAATGTCTTTTATGTGATTTATTTCTTTTTGTAGTATATCACTGTCGGTACAAACAAGTTTTCCTCTGTCATATAAACTTTTAATTACTCCGATTTTGACCGATTGAGATACCTATCTATGCTTATCGGTTTTCTGTAAACTGTAGTTTTCAATGTGATGTTTTGTTTTAATATTAAAGTGTCGAGGAATGGCAATTTATTGTCCTTCTCCATCTCTAAAGTAAACTTAATTGTAGGCTCTCAAGAATTTATATCTTGTAAAAAAATGTAGATCGTCAATGCTATGTTGCCATATAGCAAAAATATTATCAACATATCTAAGCCATATTATTGGCTTTGTAAGAGCTTTATTTAATATGTCATTCTCGAGTTCCTCCATAAAAATGTTACTCATCAAAGGAGAAAGAGAAGAACCCATTGCCATTCCGAAATTTTGTTGATAATAATCATTTTCTAATTGAAAATATATGGTTTTTAACCACAGAGTTAATAATTCCAAAATTGTATTTATGTTTAGTTTGGTGCGGTCTTTTAATGTCGTGTCATGTTCTAATCTTTTTCTAACTATTAAAAGTGATTTATCATCTCGTACATTAGTAAATAAACTCACCACGTCAAAACTAACCATTAAATTTTGGTTTTTAATTTTATTGTTCGAAATTTTATCTAAAAAATCTGAAGTATTTTTAATATATGAATTTGTTTTATCCGAAAGTGGATTTAAAATATTTAATAAAAATTTTGCTAGTTTATAACATGGGGAATCTATACTACTAACTATAGGACGAAGTGGTCTATTATTTTTGTCGAAATATTGATTGCTTCCTACTACGATATAACAAACATAATTACGTTCACTCCTCCATTAGATCCTTCTCTTCCGAGGGTTTGAATAAATACCTAAACTACCAATTCGTGTACACTGATGGCTCCAAATCCACAGATGGATTGAGCAGCGCCTTTGTTCACAATGACACTGAGCGATACTTCAGAGTCCTCCCCTTTTGTTCAATTTTCACGGCTGCTGACAGCATGCTATCCAGGAAGCCTGGAGAATTATCCAGGATTCCTCCTTTCCCCGATGGCTAATATGTTGTAACTTACTGGAAGCACTCCAGAGTCTAGAAATTGGTACCTCCCATATATCATTGATGTCATGTATACTGATGTTTCTACAAGATTGGCTGTCGAGATAGATTATTGTTGATTTCCTCTGGATCCCTAGCCACGTGGGCATCAAGGGAAATGAGCACGCTGATGTACTTGCAGTCTGGGTTCTTCATCTAGTACCCTAATTCCCAGAATATTCTGCTACAAAGATATCTGCAGGGACATTTCGACAAAGGTCAGATCCAAAATTCAATCTAATTGGGATTTGAGAGCCACAAATGGTAACAAATTGTGGACTGTAAAATGTAAGTTATTTTCTGGTTCGTTCCCCACCCCCTCCAACAGATCTAACTGCGTCAAATAGCATCGGTTAAAAATAGGCCACTGTCTCTTCTCTCACGATCGCTTGATAAGGAACATTCCCCCGACATGCCTTAGGTTCAATGCTCCAATCACAGTCAGAGACATTCTTTTAGAGTGCGATAAACTAAATGCCCTCAGAGCCTGCCATGGTCTTGGTGGGAGTCTGGAGGAAATTCTGTCGGTAAACAGTTTTGGACACCTGAAGAATTTCCTTATATTTCTAAACCTTTTCCACAAAATTTGACACTAATCTCATATCTATCCAAAGTAGTCATTAATATTTTATTTACTATTTTTATTTCTGCACGTTACTATTTTATTTCTACGTCTTTTCATATATAACCCCTGTTTATACTATTCCCCCTTACTAACTCATGTTTTCGTCAATATACACACACCCCCGTTTTATTTAAACAATTACCTGACATGTTTTATTTATCAACGGGTTTGTCGATTCAAATATTTTGTATACACTCGGACTATTCTAGTCATTAGTCCTAAGCGACTATCCCGCTTATAGGGTTCTTGTATGTTCCCTAACATACTTTTAACGAGAACGGCCGCGAAATGACCTTAGATGTCGGCCTTACTTCCAAATTCTTTCTCTCCATTATTATCTCAAAAACCGTGCCTCCTACTAAAATTTAAAAATGGTACTTTTTATCGCTTTCATAAGCCGTTTAAAAAGCTGTATGATCGATCAAATAGTTTAATATAAAAATCATTAGGTGCAAGTCGAGGTGATAAGGTCGTTATAGCATAAAGAAAACGTGTTATGTTTAAACTATAAAAAAAAATGGTATAACGATTTTTTTTCGCGGGCTAATAAATAACTGAGCTGGTCTACTAGGTACAATACTATCTAAATCTAGTGTCTAAATAGATACAAATATTGATAAACTCTCCGATTACTGATATAATATTCTTAGGAATTTTTACGGACAAACCATATCTTGTATTAAAGTAACAAAGTTGATTTCGAAAATATATATTTGTGTTAGTACTTTTTACTTGTTTACATAAGTTTACGTTAGTCTTAAAGTTATTCACATACATATGATGATGATGATAATCATCCGCGGTTTCATAAAGGATCTTTCAAATTGAGTGCTTTTTTTAATTCTTCAATAGAACACAGAATTTCCGTTGATTTCGAAAAACTTTTTATTGATAATTAAACCATAGTATATGACATTTAAACAAGAAAGACAATATCTGCCAAATGACAATCTCTTGCAGCTCAACCGACCTTCACTGTTCTGTCAAAATTTTGAATAACATTTTCGCATTATAATCTTATGGCATCTCACCAATGACTCGAATAATTTCATCCTTTAGTTCAGGAATAATTTCTGGATTGTTCTTATAGACCTGGCTGTTCATGTAACCCCAAAGAAAATAGTCCAACGGTATCAAATCACATGAATTTGTGAAGGAAATTTTTCTCTCAATAAATTAATTGTTTTATTAGCAGAGTAAGGTGTAGCGCAATCCTGTTGGATCCATATATCCTCCAGATCAATATTATTCCATTCAGCCCGCAAAAATCCAGTTGTCATCTCACGATATCGAACACCATTCACAATTACAGTTTCACCAGCAGCATTCTGAGAGAAATACGACCCAATTATACCTCTTGACCATAATGCATACCAAAAAGTGACTCATTTAGTATGTAAAAATTTCTAATGAATCAATTGTGGATTTTCCTCACCCCAGATGTGGCCATTTTATTTATTAACATAGCCGCCAATTGTAAAATGTGCTTTATCTGAAAAGATGTTTTTTGATCCAATTGACAAATTGAATGATCCAGTGGCTTCAGTTTCTGCATTATTTGAGTCTTGAATTGTGGATTTTCTTCACCCCAGATGTGGCCATTTTATTTATTAACATAGGCGCCAATTGTAAAATGTGCTTTATCTGAAAAGATGTTTTTTGATCCAATTGACAAATTGAATGATCCAGTGGCTTCAGTTTCTGTATTATTTGAGTCTTGAATGCCTTCGTAGCTATTTTTTTTTTCGTAAAATACGCCATGTTGTGGATTCATTGAGTCCAAATTGTTGTAAACGTCGACTAAATGAAAATGTCTAGGTTTTCAGCAACACTTTCACGTACCAAATAAATATGCTCTTATGAACGACTACTGCAACTATATATTGTTCTTCTTTAATCTTCCACCGAACCAGTTTCTTGAAATTTTTGAACAATTTAATTAATAGTGCTTTCAATAGGCGATTGTGTAAACTGTAAATATGATGTAATTTTCTAAATACAGTTTTCACTGAAGGCCTACTTTCATAAAATAATTCAACAATTTTAACGCATTGTTGTATTATATACGACTCCATTTCTATAAATGTCATACATTACACTTGTGAAACGAGACTCGATCTAGGCAAATTTACAATGCCATCTGAATTTTATTCAAGAATAAAAAAAAACCTGTTTTCAATTTTTCTAAAAGCATGCCACGAGAAATAGTCCACTTGTTAAGTTTTTAATCCTTTCTTTATTCAAAGCTGGACACAATTAACAGAGGATTGGATATACCCAATTGTTTATGAGCTTCGAGTAAGAAAACCACGTGATGGATTTTTTTCATCAATCAACGTTTTCGTGAAGTTCAAACGTGACATGTTTTCTCTATGTTTTATCGAAGTTTCTAGCTCAACTTAAACCTTATAATATCACACGAAACATTTGATCGATTATAGGGCTTGCAAACCGTAGTATCTAGGCTAAAATATATATGTTTCATATTTCTATTGATTATATCTAAATATGTATTTGGATTCATTTGAACCAATAGCCAAAACAAAATATCTATAATATGCAAGACAAAATAAATTCTTTAAGGTCTAAGAAAACCACAAGTATTAGTTCAAAATTTATATATTTTACATGCAAAATATTTTCCTACATACATCAAATTATTTTTATAACTTGAAGTATTTGATATACTTAATTACTTGATCAGTTTAAGGTCTAATGTAAATTGTCACTTATGAAATTTTATTTTGAATGATGTTCAGTGAAGTTTGTCAAGCTCAGAAAGTCAGACAATACTGAGACGAGAAAATAGGGTAGTTCAAAAGTCTGAAGCTTTAAAATGTTCCGTTATAAGATTATCTATATTATTATTTTTTATATATTATATTATTATTATTATTATTATATATATTATTATTATTTTTTTATTTATTGGGACTTTCGGTCGGTGTAAATAAGTTTTAATTTTTTATTGTTTTATTTACGTTTCGGTTCTACAACGAACCATCATCAGAATACTTCTAAAATAAAAATTACTTAAAAAAAAAAATACAAAGTTACATTCAAAAACCTACCAATATCAATTAAACAATTAATTTTTTGAATTTTTTAACTAATGAGTGTCAATTTTTTATAAAATTTTTAAATGACATATTTGGCTTTTGACATATTTAACAATTATTCCACCTTCTTTGTTTTTTATTATAACCTAATTGTTTTGAATTTTTTATGTGGAATGATATTAGATGCAAAAATAAAAAATGTATGAAAATTTATTATTTAATAATGTTATTATATCTGCAACTTAAATTATCTGTATCATTTCTGAAATTAATGATATTATTTGTTTTTTTTATAAAAATCATTTCTTGTATATTTCTTTTTTTATATTGTTTTTCAAAATCTACGATTTTTATGTTGTTAAAATTAAAGTTATGTTCATTGTCTATAGCATGCTTTGAAAGTGCAGTGATGTTTGGTTCTAAGTTTCTAATGCTTTTTTTGTGTTCATTAATTCTGTTTTTTAAATATTGTTTCGTTTGGCCAATATATGAGCTTGGGCAGTTTAAGCAATCAATTTTGTAAATTAAATTTATTTGTTCCATTTTAGGTGTTTGTGGTTTTAATTTTGTAAATATTTGTTTAGTGTTATTATTGGGTATTTCTGCTATATTTATATTATATGGTTTAAGAACTTTTTTTATTTTATTATTTATTTCTGGCATGTATGGTAAAGGTATGTAATTTTCATTTTTAGTTTTATTTGTTATGTTATTATTGTTATATATTCTATGAATTCTATTTTTAATTACCGGTTCGTAAAATTTTTTTGGATAATTATTATCTTCTAGTGTTTGTTTGATTTTATTTATATATTTTGGTCTATTGTTTGGATTAGTTAAAATAACAGCTCTATCAATTAAAGAATTAATAACACTTTTTTTATATTTATTTCGTGTATAAGATTTAAAATTGAGAAATCTTCCAGACCATACTGGTTTTGTATACCAATTTGTTTTGATATTGCCATCTTTATCATACGTGATGTTAATATCCAAAAAAATTATTGTTTTATTTTTTTCTTCTTCATGAGTAAATTTTAATTTGTTATGAAATATATTGAATTTGTTTAAGGTATATTGAATTTTATTTTTAGGTATGCATAATATACAATCATCTACAAATCTTTTATAAAAATAAGGTCTAAAATCGAGAGTATCAATAACTTTTGTTTCAACATATTTCATAACTATATTAGCAATAGTTGCTTAAATTGGTGAGCCCATTGCTACACCCATTGCCCATTGGAATGTTTGTATATAAGGATACTAGTATGTGATTTTATGGAATTTTTTTGTTTTTATGTAATTATGAAATTCCCATGAGTCTTTAATATGATATTCATTTTTACCTACTATGTTTGATAAATATTTTGATATTTCATATGTTGGAGATTCAATTATACTAACAATGGATCGTAATGGAATATTTTCTTTGTGTAATTTTGGTAAGCCATATATGTATGGGGGATGACCGTTGTGGCATATTAATTTATTTTTTAACTTTTTGTCAATATACTTTTTATTAACCCATTTATTTAAAAGATTATTTAGTTTAATTTGTATTTTATTAGTAAGGTCATGTCTTTCATTTTTATAAGTTGTAGAATCATTAAGTAAATTTATAATTTTTTGGTTATATTATTTTTTTTTCCATTACAACAGTTTTATTGCTTTTATCAGCTAAAAGTATATATAGTGAGGGGTGTTGTGAAAATAAAGATTTAGCTTCTTGTAAATAATATTTAAAAATGCATTTTGTTTTTTTGGAGTTTAATATTTTATTTTTGCAATTGCTTAGAATGTTGGCAATTTTATTTCTGATTGTTTCTTTTTCATTTATGTCTAGTTTTTCTATACCTGCTTCTTTATTTGTTATTACTTGTTCAATTTGTTTTGGTTTAATTTTTTCTTTATATGAAAATGTTGGGCCAAGTGATAAATAAAAAATTTTCATAAATTTTTTATTTTTGCATCTAATATCATTCCACATAAAAAATTCAAAACAATTAGGTTATAATAAAAAACAAAAAACGTGAAATAATTGTTAAATATGCCAAACGTCAAAATGGGTTATTTAAAAATGTTATAAAAAATTGACACATATTGTATATGTATATATATATATATATATATATATATATATATATATATATATATATATATATATATATATATATATATATATATATATATATCTTATATCTATGTATAAATAAAAATGAATGTTGCTAAGCGCAAAACTCGAGAATGGCTCGACCAATTCGGCTAATTTTTTTTTTCCTATGTTCCTTAAGGCACCCGGAAAGTTTTAATAAAAAAAAATGCGTGGACAATAGTAAAAACAACACTTTTCTTTTCACATGAAAATAGACTAGCTGTCATACAGTTGACGTAAATTGTCAACGTCAATCTAAACAAAACAAATATGCCATTCCGTCAGATCTATAAAATACATTTGCAAAACAGCCATTCAGAGCGAAAATTACCATTGAATATTCAAAGCAATAAAACTAAAAGGTTTAAAAAACAAAGGTTTTGCAGCAATGTAAGTTGATAGTGTGGGATGAATGTACGATGGCACATAAAGAGTCTTTGGAGGCATTAGACAGAACTATGAAAGATCTGCGAAACCATCAAAACCGATTTGCCGGAGCGATACGCCATAATTATGATCTGTATTGTTGTTTACATTTTTAGAAATGAATATTTTTTAATTTGTAGTATTTTTTTAAATTTTCATGTTTTTTTCTTTTTTTTACATTTTTTTCTTCTTCAACGGCAGTTGAGCCAACACCATCGATCAAATTCTTTATGAAACCTCGAGGTGACCAAACTGTAAGGAACTTATTTCTACTGTATGTTTTTTGCATTTACCTCAGAAATGGCTGATTATAGTTTTCCCACAAAGCTTTTACGAGAGTTCCTTTTTTCCTCAAAAACTTTTTGTGAATTTTTCTATGTTCTTTTATTAATTTTGAATGATTTTTTTAGGGTTTCACACATGAAGTAGAAATAGTCATATGGTGCATATTTAAAGCATATTTTTCGGCATTACAACAATGGAGGCTCGACAATTAGCTTTCCAAATTCCCAAGGCATTAAAGTGGACCTATCCATCAAATTGGAACCTTCACATGATGGCTGGAATGATAGAACATTTGGAACTTGGACTAAACAGCCTTAATAATAACCCATCAGACTGATCGAGTTGTTACCCGCTGTGGCCGTAAGCAAGTAGGCAAAATAACATCGAGTGAATGCGGCATGATTGTTTCAGTGGCATTAGCTATAAATGCAAATAGCATGAAAGCACCACCCTACTTAATTTTGCCGAGAGCTCGATTCCAAAATCACTTCTTGAATGGAGGGCTACTTGGTTACTGGGGTGGTGCGAATCATTCAGGATTCATAAATTCTGAAGATGTCTTTGATTTTATCCAACGTTTAAAATACTTCATAAGATGTTCGACCGACAACCCAATTTAACTACTTCTGTACAATCATGTGTCTCACCGCAATTATGACGTACTAAAGTTTTTCCGCGAGAATGGTATACATGTGCTGTCTTTCTCACCACACTGCATACATGGAGTACAACCACTCGATGTAAGCGTGTTCAAGCTTTTCAAAATAGCGGTTAACCAATTATGTAAAGATTGGGTTAGACAAAATCCTGGCCGTGTCATGCAAATCATCGATTTGCCACCAGTTTTTAGACGTGCTCTCGAAATTGGCGTCACTGCAGTCAATATGAAATCAGGTTTTCGTGCATATAGAATTTGCCCATTCGACTGACAGATTTTTCAATAAATCGATTTTATGCCAGCTGATACTACTGATAAACTTATGATGACAATATTTCAATGAATCCATCACTGGTGTTGTTGAACTTCCTCTTAACCAGCCTATGAAAAGCCTTGATAGTTTGGCCAATAAATTTGATGTTGAAATGGAAGATGGTCGTCCACTGGCCTCATGAACATCTCATGGTTGTATACTAGACTTGCTACAGACTATTCGGCCACATCCAAAAGCAGCATTTTGTACTGAGCACTGCCGCTTCCAAAAAAAAGATTTGATCAAACGAGTCTTTTGAAGAAGTTCGATTCAAACAATTGACTCGCGATGCTAAAAAAGCAGTTGAAATGAGAAAAGATGCCATGGCAAAGAACAAACAGCTACATTAACGGAGGTGGCGATTGCAGCCAAAAAAATAGCCGCTGATGAGAAAAAGAGGACCATTCATCTAAATCGATGGCGGCACGCATTGGCCACTGTAGAGCCACAATTGCTACGGTCAAATACGCAGAAATTAAGTAGAATTTTTTTTAATAAAATTTAAGTACAAACATAAAACATTATTTGTCTGTACTCATTTTGATGTCCCTAATCTAATAAATGTACATTTCAATTTATGTTGAATTATGTTCCTGCAGGAAATTCCTGATGTACCCCCTCCCCTCAGGCCAAAAGCTGGATACGCCCATGTAACTCAACTTGTTGGTCAACCAACATCTTGAAATTTCATCATCACATCCCCAAAACAATCGTATGGCAAGATGGCTTTCCATTAATTGATAAAAAAATATTTGCACATTGAGTTTAAAAGGTGCTTAAGCCAAATATTCTAAGAAATATAGACAACGAAGAAAGCTATCAGGATCATACAAGCAACTACAACAATCTAACCTGCAAAAGGATTCTGATTAACTTTCGTAATTTCCTGAATCGACAGAGAAGATATATTTATTTCTGGAATGTTAATGAATGTCGCTAGTAAAGAGTTTCTGTAGTGCATACATAGAAATACTTTAATTAATGTTTGGTTTTACCTCAATGTTTCAAAAATTATCTTTACAGTCTTTATTGAAACCGAAATCTAGATTCTACAGCTGGTCGCTGTTATTTCTAAAAATGATTAGTGAATAGGATTTGCAATCTTAAATTCGTTAGCTGAAGAACGCCGAAAGACGGCGGCCGCATAATTTTATCCCGTTTACGGAGCACGTCAGTGGTTTGCCGCAAGCTCAGAGCACACATTTACGGAATATATTCATGTATATTTGTAGGACTATAAGTCTCTCAGAATACATTTACATGAATCGTCTTTTTTAATTTTGGTTTAAATTAACTTTAATTTCGTTTTTATGGTTATCGGTCTGGCCCTGCGGTTAGTTTTATTTTATTTTCCCGCACTGGTAATACGAACCGGTGATTTTAAACAAACTATTTTGATAACGTATTTACAGATGGTGTATATATATATATATATATATATATATATATATATATATATATATATATATATATATATATATATATATATATATATAGCTTCCTAAAGCTCCAACCCTTCGTCCACGTCGCAGGAAGCGGACAATGGCTGAACCCGAACGTTTATTTCGGGAACAGACGCCTAACAGGGCTTTGGCAAAAAAAACATGTCGCGTCTGCAGTGACATCCACCGGCAACCTGGTCGACGTCTGTTCACCCAGAGGGTACAGCTGTACACTACGGTCTGGGAAATAACAATCCCTGGTTCTAAACTCCCAGTGAAAACACTAGATCTATAAGCTTATGAGCAACCATGAACACGCTGATCCAAACAGGAAAACTACACAACTTAACTTCAAAACTTGACAGGCAAAAAATACTTGTGCTTGTCATATACGGTGGACTGCGGTAACTATCGCATATTCAAAAGAAGGACAGACAAACCGGTCGCCAGGAGCACTCCGCTTCTGGGCATGGCCTGGTACACAAAGGAATAGTTCTCTATTAAGGAAATCACCCCCATAAACAATAGGCTAATAAAAATGCGCATACAATGCGCCAATAAAAATACATCATAATTAACTTACATGCCCCCACAAATGGGAACAACAAAAAAGACTCCAAATCTAAAGAAATTTTGGGCAACACTAGAGAAGGTAATGGCAAAGGTCCCAAAGGATGACATCAAAATTTTACTGGGCGACTTTAACGCACAAATCGGTAGAGAAAAAATTCATCAGTAAACCGTAGGCAAATTCCCCGGTCACAAATTTACCAACAAGAATAGCACAAGATTATGTCAATAGAATAGCCTGAAGATCATGTCAACATCCCTAAAAAAAACTCTACGAAAACAGAAGACATGGAGATCGCCTATGCAACAGATTGGGGAATTCTAGATAGACCAAGTTGCGATCTCATATCTACAACAAAGAGAGATTCAAGATGTCCAAGTCCGCAGGGGCGCGAACATTGACTCAGACCACTACCTAACCCGAATCAAAGTGAAGTTCATCCCAAGGAGAATTCATCAGAAGAAAGCACATCTACAGAAATAAAACTTAACAAAGGAACGGGAAAAGGATCAGGCAGATACATGGGAAAAATTACAGAAAAAGCACTGGAACTGATAGCATTGAAAAAGAACACAAAATAACTTTGCCGGAACTCGGAATGCAAAAGTGCATTGCAGCGACGCAAACGAGCATTTTAAGAGTACAACACTAAAAAATTCCCAGAAAGTCAACAGCTCTTTGACGAGACTAGAATACAGACCGCAAAGGTTATCAGGCAAATTAAGAGGAAGTACATGAAGGAAGGAAGGAACTAGAATCTATAAAGGAGAATTTCCGCAATTATAACACAAGAGACTTTTATAGGACTTTCGCAAGAGAAATCCGTGGATACATACCACAAAATCTTTGCTTCAGAAAGCGGAATAGGAGATTAGCGCTAACCAATTAGGAGAATTGTCAGGAGCTGGCATATTATTTCTCTGATCTCCTCAATTGTCCCAAACGCGACTCAAGATTCCCCAAGGAAAATTGTATCTATATCCACTCAGAATCACTACCACCAACACAGGAAGAAATCCACAGGCACATACGCAAACTAAATAATAACAGAGCATCCGGTGAAAGTGGTATCAACTATTGAAAAACCTTAGACCAAATTCACTGCGAGAACTCACGCATATTATCACGAACATCTGGTAAACAGAAAAATTGCCAGATGAATGGAAATGTGCTCTTAGTCACGAACTGCATAAGAAGGGAGACAGAACAGATGTAAACAACTACAGAGGAATCTCCTTACTATAAATCACTTACAAAATCCTCTCAGCATGCCTTCTCCAGAGAACACAAGAACAATTAGAACACAAAATTGGCGAATACCAGGTAGGCTTTCGCACTGCTCGCTCATGCACTTAACAAACCTTTAAGTTAAAAACAATACTGAAATACAAAGCCGTCCCACGTCCCAATCATCTGCAAGTTTGTGGACTTCATGAAAACATACGACTGCATCGACCGAAAATCTCTGTTCAACATCCTAGAAGAACAAGGTTTCGACCCCAATAGCCTACGATTGATTAAGCAGACACGGACCGACACAACCTCTAAAGTGAAATTTATCGGAGAAATTTTCGAACCCTTCCTGATTAAAACCGGAGTACGCCAAGGAGATGGGTTATCCCCACTCCTCTTCAACCTGGTCCTGGAAAAAGTCATAAGGGTATGGGAAAAAGAACTGAAAAATTAAAGACACTGGAAACCAATACGAGTCGGACGACTCAAAAACTACATAGAAATCTCATGCCCAGCCTTCGCAGGCGATCTAGCCATCTCGCAGACTATAAATCAAGGCTAACCAAACAGATAGATGTCCTCAAGGAATACGCAGAGAAAGTCGGCCTACAATTCTCCTTTCAAAAAACCGAATTCTTCTGTTCAAAAGAGATGTCAAAAATTTGAACACCAAATACGGCAAGATAAATAGGGTGACTCATTATAAATACCTGGTCGAGATCGTCGAATTCATAGGAGGAGAGAAGATAGCACAGAAGACTCGATTACAGAAGATGAAGAGGGCATAGGGCAAGACACACAATATATACAATAAGAAATGTATATACACACAAGCAAAAATAAGACACTAAAACACAGTAATCAAACGAGAGGAACTATACGCAAGCGAGATACTTACACTTCACACAAAAAGCGGCATTAAAAACATACTAAAAGAAAAACGCAAAATTATCAGAAAAATTGTCGGCCCAAAACTAACAGAGGAAGGATATAAACCGCATTCCAGAAAGACCACAGAGAGAATGTTCAGCGTAGTGGCGGAGGTAAGAAAAAGAAGGTTGAAATTCTATGGCCATATCAGTAGACCCCCACCGACAAGAATCGCCAAAAGAATTCTTACATATATACAAGTCAGGGGGTCAAGTCAGAACTGATCTGGGAAAGGCACAAATGGACCCGACAGAGATTGAGGATAGAAGAACGTACAGAAACAAAATACATATGTGGAACGTTGCATCAGAGAGGGAAGTTTTATAGAGATCGAGGGACAAGATGGACGGAGGAGAGAAAGAGAATTCACGGAGAAAGTATGATAGAGGTGAGGAAAATCGAAGATCAGAAGGAACAGTCGAAAATGAGTCAAAAAGCTTTGCGTGATATTTTTTGCGTCTATATATATATATATATATATATATATATATATATATATATATATATATATATATATATATATATATATATATTATGGTGGTTCAGGCATGTTGTTATATGCTGAAGAATCCGCGTGTAGATCCATTATTTTTTTTTGAAAAGATTCTTTTTAATTACTGAGAAATACTTGGGTTTTCACTTCATTTGACTGATAACAAGATCACTCAGACTAACCAACGACAAAACCAAAATACAAGGAATAGCATCGATATCCAGAGCATTACATTACAACAATTACAAAAAGCTACAACTACAAGAAAACAATTACAAAAGCTACAATATCAGAAAGGCAATACACTATCTGAAAACTAAGCTCAGGTAGCAGCAAAGCACCAATCCAAGGAAAGAATCGTAAGGAAAATTACACTACCATATATAACAGGGAGAACAGACCGCATAGGAAAATTTCCATTTCCAATGACATGATTCCACCATCCCAAGCCCGCAAAAATACTCAGGGGAATTCTGAACAACCCCAAAGATAAAATACCCCGCTAGAACCAGGGCTACTATAAGATATCATACAGAAACTGCGAAAAATCCTACGTAGAGCGATTCAATCGACCGATAACCGCAAGACGCGATGGACACACTTTGGTTTTCCGCAATAAACAACCAATATCAGCTCTGTTCCCACACCATCTTGAAATAGGATACAAAATTAATTTCAATAACTGTAAATAACCAGCACACAAAATATTACAACACAAGAGTCGTGCGAGAAGCAACTGAAATTGAAAAATTGGGAGATATTAACAAAAAGAACGAGGCACCAAACTTAGTTACCGTACTTAAAACCATGTTCTCCAAAAACAACATCAGAAGCAAAACTAACTGGGGCACATACGGAAACACTAACGGACAAGACAACACTGACAGGGTGGAGCCAACTAACCAATAGAATAACACCTCGCTACAACCTGGGATCATAAATACATGATACACCACACCAAGTTGGTCTATTCAACATCACATTTATACTAGAAATACTGCCGCTGCATATTTACTTAGTTAAGTTTATGAAATATTATTAAATAGCCATTGCCGAAAACAACCGTAATGAACCAGATAGCAAAAGTAACATTTAAAACATTAATTGTTATATAACTTTCAATTAATTTAGATAATTCATTCAAGTTAGGTAAGAATTGTTTTTAAAGATACAATCAATTTTATTTCTCATTTAGTATTGCAACATAATAATAAAAATATTTCTTATAAAACAACAAAGTGATAAATAAAAAACTTCCCACAAGAAATACATTTTGATTGATAACTTACGAAAAGACTAAACTCACTGAATGTTTAATGTACATCTCCGCTCCTGAAAATGTTATTCAGTGTCACTGGCCTGCGTATAAATAGATAAACTTAAATTGAACTTTCGATTGAGCCTCAACTTTTCTAAACTTTTAACTTGTATTTGCAGAAATTATTCTATTCTAAATTTTAAGGTTACCTTCAAATATGTTTTAATAATGTTGTGAAATAGGTAGTCGTAAATGTATTAGATGACAGAACATTCTCAGAATATTTTAGATCAATAATAATATATTTCTATTTACCAAGAATTCCTATAACCATAGGGTATGTTTCCGGTGTGTAGTTTTAATTCGAAGTTTCATTAACAGTCACGAATCGCTGCAGAAACTCCTTCAAGATGCACTCATACATGTCTAAACACCGATTTAAAGTGGTCACGCGATTTCGTTTATACTCTGCTGTGAACAAACGCGATATCCATCACGCTGATAACTTTCTCATACCCAAATATGCATGTAGCATGTTTCTTCTCGCATTCGTTCGAAATCTTTATCATCTTTATTTACAATCCTGTTATCGTTTACAATCGCTCTTACCGTGACCTCAACGGAGTGACCTCTCTAAATTAGTAACCTCAACGGAGCATCTCAGCGCGGAGCATAACTCGTGCCAGTTCGATCACATCGAAACTCAGAAAAACCACTTATGAGTCCCCATAATATTTTTTCAATTTTTTTTCGTTTGCGCAATGCTTTTTTCGCGCAAAAGTAGTGTTTAATCAACACACGAAATGCGTTTTTTTCCGTGATAGTGAAAATAGCGATCTCATCTACTTTCGAAGACTGTTAAAATTAAATTAAATGTCATATCCACTTAAACGTCATAGAGAAACACTAAAAAGGAAGCTGCTTTTCAGAAAAAGAATCTTGGCGATTCTACTGCCATCTATCGGAAAAATAGATAAAGTAAGTCAGATGACTTACTCTATCCTCATGTATAATTTAATAATAAAAATCTTCATATTGAATATTATAAGATCCTAATCCAGGACTTCTCCATTTAATTTACTTTTTACGTCCAATATGCGGATGATTACCAAGGACCACTTTGAATCTAAATTTGACATAGTCGCATAGTGTAATATTTGTGTAAGATTGGGGAGAAAAAAATCTATAGCGAGAATACTAGTGCTAATATTCAAATATCAGAATAAAAATCCATAAAGCAATTATTTTTTAATTTGAAATAGGCAATTATATAAATATTATTTAATTGTTTTTAAATTAGTTTTCAAAATTGTATCTTAGTTTTCCAATGTTCTGAAACCGACATGAAAAGTTGTAAATTACTTTTCCTGGCATTGATAAATCGTCTTTTCTGAAGTTAATATTTAAGTTCATTGACCATTATTAAAATAAAAAAGTAAATTTTCGATTCAGCGATAATTTTTCTAAAATAATAACCAGTATTTATATAATTTATTATAACCTAAGTTCCTATTGTTACACGCAGTTTCTCTAAAATGATGAATGAATGAAAATTGCAATCGTATGTATGTTCGTTAGAAAAAGGTTGGAAAATGATAACCAGCTACTTTTATCGCATTTCCTGAGCCCAATTGTTGACATGTATCCCAGGGCACACATTTACATAATATATAAATGCCTATATTAAATATCTCGAGTCCGCTTTGAGAGTTCTTAATGAAATTTTATACACACACTTCAGAAAAATATTTGCCATTTTTTGAGTATATTTATATTTATTTTCCTTGTCGAATATTTAAAATCCAAGGCTAACTTGATTTTTTTAACAACAGTACTTGAATTTGGCATTGTTGGAAAGAACATGTTTTTCTTGTAAACATTGTCTGTTTTTTTTAACAGATTTAAAAAAATGTCTAAAAGGTGTTTCAGTCTCTTGTCATATCAGATTAAAAAAAAAACAATATTAAGATTATTTTTTTTTATTAAAGAACTATTTAAATAACGTGTTTAAAGTACCCATCATTAACTTTCTGATAGTAATGAATACGTTGGACGAAGTCATGAATTGCGTTTTGCCACTAGATAAGAGGTATATCGGCAATTTCTTGTCGTATTCGTAATTTGAGATCGAGGCTTTCTAGCCTATTAACGTAAACTCGAATTTTAAAATAACCCCACAAACATTCGATAGCTCTTCGTCGACCAATCCACCGGGTTGGAAAAGTAGTGTTAAGAAAATTTCTAAGCTAATGCTACAGTGTGCAGGTGCACCATCTTGCTGTAACCATATTTCTTGGTTTTGTTTAATTAAATTTAGAAACAAACGCAAAAGTTGAGGGATGATAATAGATCTAAATACTTCTCTGCTGCGAGCATTTTTTGAGGTCTGAATGGTGGATGTGGAAGCAATTCGAAATGCAATTTAGCCATCGTTCCCAGCGTTTTGTAACACGGTGCATTGTCTTGGTGAATTGTAGTTTGAAACCTTTTTTTGCAATCGTCGTCTTTCAAATGCATCAATATCGCTATGTAATATTCTCTATTGATGGTTTTACCTTTCTCAGGATAATAATGAACAATATCCCGTACGCAACCCAATCTACAGAGGCCATAAACTTGCCCACCGATGGTTGTTTTTTTTTGTCGCTTTGGACGGCTTTCACCGGCTGCTGTCCCCTCAGCTGACTGCCGAATTGTAGGGTAGACTATGGAATGTAGCGGTGAATCCAGGTTTCATCAGTTGTCACATACCGCATATAAAAATCCGTTTTATTTTGTTTAAACAGCTCCAAACATTGCTCAGAATCATTAATACGTTGTTGTTTTTTGTCTGCTGTGAGCAAACGCGGTACCAATTTCGATAGCAATTTACGAGTTCCCAAATGTTCTTGCAAAATGGTGTAAACCAAAATTAAACAAAATGTGTGTAAAACAAAATTTCTTTTGATTTTTTGATTTCTTCATGACGTCAGCTATCTCCTGCAGCTTTACTTTACGGTTCGGCGAAATAATTTTGTGAATGTTTCTGATGCTGTCTGGTGTAACCACCTCATTTGGATGTCCAGAGCGTTCAGCATCATCGGTGCTTGTACCCGGGCTTGAGTCCGGATACTGTTTATCAAGCCATTGTTTTGCTTCAACGGTATTTTTCTTCATCAAAAAGCAATGCTTAATCAACACGCATAATTATTTTGAAAATAACAAAAGTAGCGTCACTTAAAGCACAACAACTCAGAAACCAGTGGATAGATTCTCACTAAATTTTGACACATGACTGGTAAGGACTTTTTGTAAGTGACGTCATTTAGATGTCACACCGGGGACTTATAAACGATGTGTTATTGTCACGTGTAATGACATAATAATTAAACAACATCCTGCAATGGTACCTTGAAATTTCTGACTGTGAAAGTTTAAGTCATTACATAATGCGTACATTTATTCAAAGATGCCGTTGCTTTTTATAGCTAGATTCTATCTCACCTTTCTGTTAGATGGATTGTTTATTTACTTTTTCTTTCATTTTATAATCGCATGGATCAGATAAATTAAGATTAGAAATATCTACTTATTTTGTCGAAAAATCTTCCATAACTGTGTTGTCTATAGTTACCAAATTTATTAAAAAATTGAACGTTTACTAAGTATATATAATTAGTAGATATAATCCGAGACTGAAATGTATACTAATTATTTCCGCAAGTTTCACAACAGTACATTTATATGAATGAGTCATTTTGATGATAGTCACTTTTGATGATAACCATTTTTCCATTCAGGTTTTACCTCGTGTTTTAACTCAATATATCAGATCTCTAACAAAAGTATAAAGCAGAAATAATGAAACTTAACTGCGTTCCTTGTAAAACATTTTGAAAATACAAGTATTTTAAATGATACACTTGTAGCTTTTTAATTTTATTAGTTCAAGCTACCCTTAATAGAGCCGTAACAAGGCGAAACATATGTAGAGCAAAATCTGTATTAAACGTTGGAAACATTAAAAAGCTACAGGAGTATCATTTAAAATCCTAGTATTAAAATCCATGTTTTGACTCACCTTACTAATTCACACACATTTCTCAATAACATTGATGTCATTGTACACATAAAAAACAAAAATTAAAATGTCGATTAAGCTTAACATTTTTAAATTTCTGGTTGGTCGTATTTACTGAATTTATTAAATTTGAAGCTTCGAATCTAGAAATGGTCGCCGATATATCTAGTTAGCTAGCGAAAGTACGTGGAAAGGCCACGATCGCATAATTTTTCATCGTTTAAAGGAACTCGGTGGTGTGCCGCCAGCTCAAGACACAAATTTGCGGATTATATTCGCGTGTATTTGTAGAGGTCGTTTTATAGAATACATTTACATGAATCGTCCCTTTAACGGTGTAAGATTAAAATTAACTTTAATTTGCATTTTTTTAAATGGTTGTCACTGTGGGCCTGGAGTTGATTTATGACACTAGAAGAACGATGGGGATTTTAAATTGTTCACAAAAAGCTTTAATATTCCAGTTGAATATAAATATATATCCAAGTTAGAGAAGTTAAGTCCAGTCCACATTTTCTATTACGTTTTATCTTTTTGCCATTTATGCCATTTATTTTCTCTTTGTATAATGTATTGTTTTTTAATATACTTTAAAATATCAAACAGTAGCCTAACATCCTCTGTATTAACTCATTTCGAGCAAATGTATTTTAAAGGAATTGATATTTTATGAAAATCTTAAAAACAAACATTTTACAAATGTGAAATATTTATCTAGTAGAAAAAATTAAAAATAACAACTTTTACATAGGCAACAATGAACTAACGAGCCACTTTATCCATCTAAAAGGGTAAAATAACAGAAAAGCAATATAATTTCAACAAACATCTTTCACTGTATGCGAAGTTAAGATTGTAGAAACGCCAAGCCTTATGTTGTGCGGTCCCGCAATAATCGCATACGGCCCCATTCACAAACAGTGTTTTTTTTTTCTTTTGAGATAAAAGAAAAGCAATTTTAAAATACTATAACTTTTTAGAACAAAATCAACTTTCCATTTTATTTATCATATTGTATGTCAACTCAATATTAATTTAAAAAGCAATAACTAAATAACTAAAACTAAGTGAAGGATTAACACTTTTAAGATGAAACAAATTATGATTGATACCTTAGGAACCTACTAAGTCCACTGGATATTTCATGTTCATCATCGCTTCTTAAAATTCTCTTCAGTACAAGTTCCTGCAAATAAATTGTTAATAAATAAATATAAGTTGAATTTTCGAATATGATTCTAAGACAGCACAAATAAAATAAAAAGGACGCTTTTCTATTTTTCTTGACTACGATTTCTTAAAAAGGTAAAGTGCTTCGCTATCCTCCACATTCATCTTATTTGGCACCGTTCAATAGCCAGTACTATTGTCAAAACTGAATGTGATGATAAAAGGAATATATACTGGCGATTTCTGCTTTCTAGCAGACTTTGGAGGGGATCCTCAAATATGAGAACTCCCAGGAGTGGTTCAAACTCTTTAACGATCATTTTCATTATTATATTATTTTACAAGGAGATTGATTTGATTAAATATTATTAAATATATTTTAAAATTGTTAATTATTAATTATTGCCAGTGTTTTACGAGTTGAGGTAGCATTTACTTAGGACAAATGCGACCTCAATTCACTTCATCGGACTTCTTCCTCCATCCAAACATGAAGAAATAGCTGGTTGGAAAAAAATGCATATCAAATGTAGAGATCATCGTCGAAACAGATGACAATTTTGCATAGTTCGACAAGTTGTACTTCTTAGAAGCCAAAAAAAAATTGGAGAATCTTTGGGCCAAGTATATGAAGCTAAAAGAATGTTGAAAAAATAATCAATTTTCAATAATAAAAAACAACATTTCATTTAAAATTATCTGACTTTTCACTTTACTCTCGTATATAATAAATCTATTATATATGATTATCCTGTAATCACAGGATCCAACATAGTGACGAATGTAAATAATTTTTCACAAAATGGGGACATATGGAAAAATATAGAATTCCACCTTTTATATTAATTCAAAAGAAATGTAATATAAAACTACAGTATAATGCCAAAATAAAGAAATAATACTTTCCTCAAGTAGCAAAGTTTCGTCGATAACTTACCAACCTATTCACCTGCCTGAAAAGCTGAAACTTAGTTCGAACTGACATTGATAAATCTTCACTCTTGAAGATGTTATTCAATGTCATTGGCCACTGTATAAATAGAAAAACTTAAATTAAATTTTCGATTCGCCCTTAACTTTTCTAAACTTCTAGCTTGTTGTATTTGCAGAATTTATTAAAATCGTCGTTTTTTTGATTCCGCAGATGGTGGTCATTATTTTGAAAAATGGTTTATGAATTAAATTTGAAATATTAAATTATTTAGCTGATAAAAGAACATCCAAAATCCATGGTAACATAATTTTACTCTGCTTAATGATAAATCCCACCGGTTTACCGCCAGGTCAGGGTACATATTTGGAATATATATTTATGTATGTTTGCAGAGCCGTAAGTTTCATAAAGTATATACACATGGGACCTCTTTACCTTAAGAATAAAATCATCAGATTAACTGTAATTGGCATTATTATAAAATGTGTAACATCTCTGAAATTGGAGTTATTTTATGGTTTTACGAAAGTGGATAGATAGCAGGTTGAATCTTATTTATAAACTATTTAAAAAATATACATTTTCTTAACTACAAGTTAAAAATTGAGTATATTATATATATATATATATATATATATATATATATATATATATATATATATATATATATATATATATATATATATATATATATATAATATATATATATATATATATATATATATATATATATATATATATATATATATATATATATATATATATATATATATATATATATATATATATATATATATATATATATATAGTACTTGTATGTTGATGTATGCTTAGCATTACAAGACGAGACAGAAAGTCCTGCGTATGGATCAGGGAACAAACAAAAGTCTTTGACATCATTGGAATAGTAAAGCAATTGAAATGGAGATGGGCAGGCCATATAGCGAGGCGATGGGATAACAGATGGCTCAAGGCAATCCTGAAGTGGATACCGCTTGATCGCAAACGTCCGCGAAGACGACCGAAAACACGATGGATTTATGACACCGTTAAGTATATTGGACCCGACTGACAGAGGAAAGCCCAGGACCGTGAAATTGGAAGCATGCTGAAGAGGCCTTCATCCTGTAGTGGATCGATACATGCTGATGATGATAATGATGATGATATAGTACTTATGTCAGTACTTATTCGTTATGTTACTCTACAAAACTCATATAAGTATTAGTGCCATTTAGTATGAGGCGTACGTCGCGCCCTACGCCCTACGTTGAAAATTTAAATGTCGGTTTAGACGAGCATGTACGCGCTCGTGAAACTTACGTCGCCGACCTACGCTCGGCCCGCACGTCTGACGTAGCTACCTACGTCGGGGATCGAAGCAACGTGTTTCAATCCTGCTTTTTACATGGTATCCTCGCGCGTGATTTGCTGAGTAATAAGTTGTCTCGATTTTCTCAAGTACTTCCTAAGTTCCGTCTAAAGGGTTACAAATGAACCTTTTAACAATCTTTTCGCAACAATAAGATTTACCCAAAATCTCCTCTTTCGTTCTCGTGTATTTTAAAATATAATATGCAGCAATTGCAATAACGCCCGATGTTCTGTGATGCGCGTCAATTTCGAAAATGTTTTATGTAGGCGCAAATTTGACGGTAAAAGCGCCGTACGTAAGGCGTGTTGTACGCCTTATCTGAAACAACACTTAATAACCTTACGCACTATATTGAGTGGAACAAACAAACAGTAATACCCAGTATACATATTTGAATCACATTGAAAATATACTCACTCTATAGTATATCTTGAAACAACTGTTACATAGGCAAAAAATATTGTAAAGTAAATTGTTTAAAAAATGTGTTTTTGTCATGAGGTGCCGAATTCTTCGGCCACTAGTAGTAATGCAGTATTATTGGGGTACTGTAGTAAGTGCTAACTACCACTGACTGAGTTCGCGAATTAAGCCCTACGCAAAATAATGAGACGATTAGACATTGAGGACATAGATAAGATAGTGTGAGGGACAGAGTTATGGGCGTGTACGAAGATCTAGTACACGTCACAAGACGTGTCTTAGAATAATACCAAATTAGAATTGATAAGACTTCAATGAGAATTGAGTTTTATTTGTTTCATTACTGATTGTAGATTTAGTTTAAGTGGTTTATGATAACTACAGAAAGTTCAGACGTAAAAGATCTGGCTAAAAAGTGATATTTTTCTTCCCTTCTAATAGAAAACTCTCCCCGGCAGGATCCTCAAACTTGTCACTACAGAACATGTTTAGCATTACAATGCGCATTGTCATAGAAAACCTAACTCGCAGAGTTCCAGAGCTCTGTGATAACCGTGGTAAATGCACGGATTTTTTGTATCAAATGTTAGTGGACTTTCTTAATTTCTTATCATTATATAATAGCATTATATTGTAGAAAAAAAAATCATAATTAATCTAACAAAATATATTAGTGCCACAATTTTTGATGAATAACGTCTTTGCAAGTGCCGCGGAACTATCAAGCCTCATAATCAGTTTCAAAACCTCTAATCCTCATCAGAATAGCCCATGTCTAATTCCCAAAACAAATAGAGAAAGCATTGTCATATTTTTTTTCAATATTAGAAAAGTAAGACTATGCAAACTTTATCCTCACTTTAGGGTAATCACAGGACGATATGTGCACATGATTATACCAATACTGATATTTAATGGCAGGTCACGTTAACATGGACCCTTTGATTACTGACTGTACCATAAATGTATATAGTAATGGAGAAATACTGGTTTCTAGAATATAAAGCTCAACTGATTGAATGCAGGGATGGCTGTGACTTAGAAAGACTAGTGCTCAATGAACGGATGGATGGTCGTAGATCACGCGGCCGACCTCCAAAAGATAGACTTTCCAAATTAAAGTCCTAATTGGTTCATCTCTCCAATATGTAACAAGGAAACTAGAAATAGAAAACATTGGTGGGAAGTAATTCGAAAGGGTTGCAAGCGGAATGCATTTCTATAGGGTACGACTCTTCCGTAAAGAAGTAAACGAAGAAGAAAAAGGAAAGACTACATATAACTCATTCTTAAAGTCAGACTATATAAATTACCTTAATGTTGTATTTATTTTTTAGCGTATGGCAGTCAGAGCTGAAAATTTGCCGAATTGAAATTATCTGTCATTATATTCGAGATATCACTCTGAACCTTTATTCAGGCATAATCGATGAATATCTAGGCAAATTGTACAGAATTTTCTTAAATCTGTGTAACAGCACGTCTAATATACATATCACAACCAAAATATTTAAAACTCTGATCACCTGATCCACAATCTTCAACTCTTCATTCTTGAACAATAATATAAAGAATTATCGTTTCTATTCATATTTATTATTCTAAACTTTTAGTTCATTATATATGTAGAACGTAGTGAAATTAAAATTTCGATTTTCCAGATGGTGTATGTTATTTCCAAAAATAATTAATGAATAAAATTTACAGAACATATCCGTTAGTTGGCAAAAGTACGTCGACAGACGACGGTCGCATAATTTAAAACCATTTAAGGAGAACCCAGACGGTTTGCCATTGGCTTATGGTACGCATTTGTGGAATATATTCATGTGTATTTATAGGCCTATAAGTTTCACAGAATACATTTACACGAACTGTTTCGTTAATTGCGATATAAAATATAAATTAACTTCGATTCGATTACCGGTCTGGGTAAACAATATGACATGATATAACATATTTATGCTAATGGGATCTAAAAATAAATCCGATTAAGTAAAAGTAAATTGCTATTTGAAATAATAAAATCATATTAGAGTTCAGCATTTTATTGTAGAAAATTCTTTAGTGCAAATTTCAGTTTTTTATATAAAAACATTTCCTCCCTCATAATGAAATAGAGTATCGAATTTTATACTAAAATATTAGTGCAAAATTGGTGAAATCCCCAGATCTAAGTTAAAATGTTTCATAATATATTTTATAATGCTTATATAACCAGACCAACAAGCCATCTTGCATCCATGTTGTATACTAAGCATTACGGAATAATATAACCTATGCATTATATAATTGAATGAATCTTTATTATTTATTATATGCTATCTTATAAACATCAGGCAATAAAAGTAAATTAAACATTATTAAACTAGACGAGAGAACATAAAAAACGCAAAATCCAGTAAATTTTCGAATCAAACAAAAAATATACTAAAACAAAAATTCACATTTTTTGCGCCTAAGGCGGTGGTTCCAATAGTTGGCACAATATAGGGTTCGACTCCTATCATTTCGATGTTAGCGTAAATATTTCTTGTTTCTTTGTAGGGTGAAAACTCAGCAATAAAAATGACTGTGCCTTCACTGGAGGGGAGAAATCTACATCACGTATTCTTGTGGCTCTGAAAAGTGATGAAATGGCACAAGTTCATGTACTAGGTTGTTTCAAGCAGTTATTCGAATATGAAAAGGCAAGGTTCGAATAAAAAAGTTATTGGAACGAAACTAATAGGTTAAGTAGTAGTAAAATAGTGTTACGATTGGGCAGTGTTGTTTTAGCGTTTTGAAGACGTGGTAAAGAAGAAGATATGGCACGAGTATTAGCTTCTTTTTATCCTAGAATTATCCTTGATCCAAACATGAAATAAACGGCGCCCTCTGTAGGAAAAATCCAGCATGTGGATAATACGTACGCTGCAGCTATAAATAAGACTGTTTCGAGAGTAACTTAATTGACATTTACTTACAATGCTACATTAATGGAAAGCAAGTCAAGAAGTCAAGTCAAGCAGACCCGAAATATTGCTGCTCTATTAGACTTAAGTCATATCTTTCAGTAAAATAAGGCCAGTCAGCCTAAAGCGTGTCAAAGAGTTAATTTTTAGAAAAATCTGTACCTTACCTTACATACATACCCTTAAAAATCGGTTTATTTAATCACTTGAAAATCAAAATTAAACTCTTAATCCGTATTTAACTTTCTTAAATATGATAAATAAGTTCGTATGTGCAGAATTTCATGAATTTGAATTTCTGAATCTAAAAATGATTGCAATATCTGCAAATATGGTTAATGAATAAAATATACAGTCGTTAATTCATTAGAAGAATTACATTAAAAGACGACTACTGTATAATTTTACTGCATTTATGGCCATCCCAGCGGTTTAGGACACACATTTACAAAATATATTCATGTGCATTTATAAAGCTAAAAGTTTAGAATATATTTACATGAATCGTTCTCTTAGTTTCGGTTTAAAATTCGAATTAACTTTAATTTGCATTCTTAAAAGATTATTTCCAGTCTGGAATTGTAGTTGATATATAGAACAATAAAAAAGTATGTGAGATTCTAACTTAATACTATTTTGAAAAATAGTTTTAGTATTCAGTAAAATACAAAACGGTACTTTAATAAGATATGCTCCTCTATTTATTCTTATAATTACATATAATTTAGTAATTATTTCAGTATTTCAACAAATATAGAAAAGGAGGCGCAATATTAATTTAATCAACTAAGCAATTTCCACTGAAATCACAATATAAAATCCTTAACTTTTTATTGCAACATTGAACATAATTTTGTTACTTTCCTTTTTAGGTATAATATTTACGAATCTGAAAGCAGTTCGCTTACAAAGACTTATATTATTATTCCTTTATTAAGTTGGTTTTGGAGGTTAAGGCAAGAAAACAAAAAGTATAGGGGAATGTCAGTTTGAGCAGATCTTAAACTTGACCTTGAATAAAGTAATTTTATGATTTTTTAACTTATTTACATATGCTAATATATGTATAGTAAATAATATAATATAGTAAATCAATTATTTTATTAGCAGAGTGAGGTGTAGCTCCATTCTGTTGGAATCACTTACCCTCCAGATCAATATTATTCAATTCAGCCAACAAAAATCCAATTAAACCACCAGCGTTCTGAAAGAAGCACGGCCCAATTGTACCTCCTGATCATAATACACACCAAACAGTAAATTTAGGATGTAAAGATTTCTCATGAATCAATGGTGGATTTTCCTCACCCTAAATGCGGTAATTTTCGTTATTAACATAGTCACCAATTTCAATTGTGCTTCATCTGATGTTTTTTGAGAAAAGATGTTTTTTGAGAAAAAATATATGTTTGTTCCTTGATCCAATTGACAAATATACGATGTTCTGAATGATTCAGTGGTTTTATTTCTTGTGTTATTTGAACCTTATATGCCATTAGAGCTAAATTATTTCGTAAAATACGCCATGTTGTAGATTCCAAATTGTTGTAAACGTCGATTAAAGGAAATTTCTGGGTCTTCAGCAACACTTTCACGTATATTAGAAATCATATATTAGAAATGTAAGCGTATATTAGAAATGAGATGATGGGACCAAAAGGCAAATGTTGGATATGTTTTTAAAATATATTTCATAATTTTATCATTTATTATTTTCGCTTTTATGAAAAACTTTATATTTCTAAACAATAAACTCAAAGAGATTTACCACTAAACACTGAATCACTTTTTTAAAGTTCTCGACGCATGTGTCGCTAACCATGTTAGCATAATTAGGAGATGATTTAATCTAATCTTTAGATTAGATTAATCAGTCAGGATAATCAGATTAGATTAAATCATTTCCTGATGATGCTAACATGGTTAACGAAGCGTGCGTCGAGAACTTTAAAAAGAAGTGATTAGGTGTTTAGTGGTAAATTTATTTGAGTTTAGTGATTCACACCGAAGGTTCCAATAAAAGAATTGATTTCTAAACATCATAAAACAGAAAACTCTTTGACAGTTTTACCGTAAATAGGCCATGCAATTTTAATATTAATTTTAAGATGTTAATATTGTTACCGCATGGTATATTTAGGGATATCTTCAAGATTATTATATTATTATTCAAGGATATCTATTTACACAATTAATACATTTTAAACTCATGTCATGTGTGTCAGTATCATGCTCTAATGGGTGTTTCGAAGTTGTTAATAATTAATATAAGAATATTAATTTATATAATAAAATAATAAATATGGAGAATATTAGCCAAATTTTATTTCTACAGGTGTTTCTAAACTCACAAAACTTGCGTTCCAATAGCAGCCAGCTACGAGGCCATTGTCGAAATTTTATAACCTCCCTATCATCCAGATCTAACCCTAAGCTGTTATTAATTATTTCTAAAGCTGAAAATCTTTTACAGAAAACTCATGCTTTTGATAACGAAGATGTAATAGTTATTGTAAATGAATGACTGTTTAAAAAAGCAAAAAATATGTTTTGTAAAGATATTATAGCTATTTACCATCGATATTTCAGAAGTGTCAAATTGTAGGAAATAATATTGAAGAATATAATATTTTCAAACATTCCAGAAGTTTCCTTCTATTTTAGAGGCTATATATATCATTGCTATCTATCCAACCATTCCTCCCAATGCTTACATGGAAGCATGCTAACGAAAAGTACACACTAGCAAATTGCTTTAAAGCATTAGCTGTTGGATACGACTCCTGCACGATATTAAATCCTCGTCTTCTCCCTACTGCAATCATCCGATACAATGTTTTTTTTTTCTGTATCGAGCGATTTCATATCGAGCGATTGAAAATAATAGTTTAGATGTTCTATTTAGCAAAAAGAAGAGGACTTTTATAATTGACTTTACAACGCCACTCTCTCGGAACATCACAAAACCTGAGATAGAAAAAGTCAGACAGTGTTAAAAGCTGGCATATGATCGAAAAATTTAGTGGATACAACATATGGGGTAAGGATACTGCCTTTCGGTGTATCTGTCGAAAGTCTATTAAGTAAAATATTTTTAATCCACCTGGAACAACTGGCATCTTGATAACTTTTATTATAATTGGTGCAGTGCTGTTGTAGACGTGTCACATTGTTCTCAAAATATGATGCTAAATGAGAAGATCTGAGTTGCTTGTTAATCTTAGCATTATAAACCCGACCTGCTTACACGCCTGACATGATGGATTAAAAGTAATAATAATACATAATATGACTAGATAAAAGCAGTGCTTTTCTATAATCATATTAGCGGAAACTTATTTATAAATGGTCCTCCAAATTGAGCGGTTTTTTAAAATTCTGGAATAAAACAAACAATTTGCGGTGGTTTCAATAAACTTTTTATTAATAATTGAAGCATAGTGTATGACATTTAAACACGAAAGACAATAATTGCCAAATGACCATCTTCCAGATCCACAGACATCCACTCTTTGTAAAAATTTTGGATGTCATTTTGAAGACCAAATGACCCCAAATAAATTGTTAAAGACTCCAAATAAAATAATCCAACTGTGTCAAATGACATGATCTTGCTGGCCAATTAACATCACCGTTTCTTGCAATAACTCCTCCAAGAGATTTTTCTCTCAGTAAATCAATTATTTCATTAGCAGAGTGAGGTGGAGCGCCATTCTGTTGGAATCACTTACCCTCCGGATCAACATTATTCAATTCAGCCAACAAAAATCCAATTAAACCAGCAGCTTTCTGAAAGAAGCACGGCCCAATTACACCTACTGATCATAATGCACCTCAAACAGTAACTTTAGGATGTAAAGATTCCTCACGAATCAATGGTGGATTTTCCTCACCCTAAATGCGGCAATTTTGGTTATTAACATAGTCACCAATTTCAATTGTGCTTTCTCTGTGTGTTTCTGTAATAAATTTGCCTAACAAACAAATTTAAAAAATATAAAAATGTTCTAAAATACATACAATATTTTGAACGTTAACGTTTCGAGAAATATTCTCCTTCCGTTTTCAAAACAAATCAAAAAAATAAAGAAATATTAATTTCTATATATAATGCAAAAATAGTTATGTCAATATGTCAAATAGTATGTCAATGAAGCTTACACTGACAATTAGTTTTTAATTGCAGTGACATACTACCAAAAAAATATATAGGTGAGGTATACTGTTTGATTGTTTACTGTACTGATTGTGTAGTGAAATACTTAAATGTTTTTAATTGTATTTTTTAGAATCTGGAATCATATTGAATTTAAATCTACCGAAAGCATAGCAATACAGTCATTTTTATTTAAATTAATTATAGCGGTTTCTTTAATCTTCTGTATTTTGTTACCGATTCTTTTAATACCGTTTTGAAATTATTCCAATTTATTTTGTGATCCAATTCCCATGCGTGTTGACAAATTCTAGATTTATTAATATCGCTTTTTCTAAGAAAGTTTTTGTGTTCTTTTATTCTAACATCTAACGGTCTAAATGGTTCACCTATATAAAATTTGCTTTATTTACAAGGAATTTTATAAACCAACTTTTTGGTATTCTGTTGTGTGTTGTTTGGTTTAGTTTTTGTTAATATAGATCTAAAAGTATTTTTGGTTTCAAATGTCGTTTTTATTTTGTATTTATTTCCGACTCTTTTAATTGTATCAGAAATACCGTGGATGTAAGGGAATGTGAGGTTAATTGTTTGAAAGTTATTATTATTGTTATTAATAACTTGTCTGTTTTGTCTGATATAAAAAGTTTTAAATAATTTATCTATAACATTTTTTGGGTAATTGTTTTTTTAATAAAATGGCTTTGATGTGATTTGTTTCTTTTTGTAATGTACCACTGTCGGTACATACAAGTTTTGACTGATTTTGAGTGATTAAAAACGAAAAATAAGATAACTGTTTATGTTTGTCGGTTTTCTGTAAACTGTAGTTTTTAATGTGTTGTTTTCTTTTAATATTAAATTGTCGGGAAATGGCAATTTATTCTCCCTCTCCAGCTCTAAATTAAACTTAATTGTAGGCTCTCGAGAATTTATATCTTGTAAAAAAATATTGACATCATCAATGCTATGTTGCCATATAGCAAAAATATCATCAACATGTCTAATTATTTTTCATATAGATGAGACATCTAGACCGTTACATGTTAGAATAAAAAAGCATAAAAACCTTCTTAGAAATTGGAATAATTCCAAAACAGTATTAAAAGAATTGGTAACAAAATATAGAATATTAAAAGATAAACCGCTATAATTAATTTAAATAAAAATAACTGTACTGCTATGTCTTCGGTAGATTTAAATTCAATATGGTTCGTGATTCTAAAGAATAGAATTAAAAACATTTAAGTATTTCAATACACAATCAGTACAGTAAACAATCATACAGTAAACTTCACCTATATATATATATATATATATATATATATATATATATATATATATATATATATATATATATATATATATATATATATATACATATATATGTATATATATATATATATATATATATATATATATATATATATATATATATATATATATATATATATATATATATATATATATATATATATATGTATATATATTGTAGTATGTCACTGTCATTAAAAACTAATTGTCAATGTAAGTATAATTGACATACACAAAAAATATATTTATGGTACTTCCTATCTTTGCTTTATCTACAGAAACTAATATACTTTATTTTTTAAATTCGTTTTGAAAACGGGAGGAGAATACTTCTCGAAACGTTAACGTTCAAAAGTTTGTATTTATTTTAGAACATTTTTTTTTAAATTTTGTTCGTTAGGCAAATTTATTACAGAAAAGAGTCACTGAGAAATTTGTCTCCGTTTGGTTTTTTTTGTGTTTTATCCAGTGATTCATTATTTACGTAAAGACAGATATTTCTGATATTTTTTGAGTTTTAGATCGTGACAAAAAACCCAAAAAAAAAAGAAAAAAATATAATTCGATTGATAGTGCTTTCAGACGGACGATTGTTCTAACCTTAAATATTTCGTAATTCTCCAAAAACATTTTGCATTAAACGCCCATTTTCATAAAATAATTCAACAATTTTAAAACAATGTTATATTGTGTAGGACGCCATTTTTATAGATGCTATACATTACTGTTCTAAAATGAGACTAGGCCTAGGCAAATTCACAGCGCCATCTGTATTTTATTCAAGAATTAAAAAATCGCTCAATTTGCTTAAGACTGATATGCAATTATATATACAGGAGAAAGAAATATGAATTATTTTACGACATATCAAAGTAGCTTGTATCTGGTTCAAAATATGAGGTTTTTTAAGATTATTATCTTTAAGATGTATTTTTCAAGATATCGTCAATTTTATTTTATCAGGAAAATGTTTAATATCGAATAGAAAGAAATCTTTAATCTTTCATGCAGCTTTTATTTTTATATCTAGCCATTCACTCGAGCAGTACGACAATGAATATTAAACCTAAGGTTGTTGCGTGGAACTCATTTTAGAACACTTCATCTACAATATATCTATTTTTAAGTGGTATTAAAAAGCTAAGAACTTTCGTTAGGTATAGTTAGTTGGTGAGATAATGGGAGGAATAAAAAATTATTTTTTAATTTTCTTGATAAAAAGAATATTATCTTTTTTATCTATCAGTTAATTGAACATACTGGAAACTGAATTTTTTGAGCACATAAAATGTCATAATGATAGAGATCGATACACTAACTACATTATATTACTACATTATATTGTGTATATTATTACCTATTACTCAGAAGAACTTTTAATGTCAAAAATCAAATTCTTATTGAACTAAATGACATTTAATATAGTTTTGTTGATGATTAACAATAGCATTATATTATATAGATTTATAATTTAATGACAATTGAAAATAAAAATTGCAGTGAAACAAAACAAACAAAATAATTTTTTATAGTTAATCGAAAAAATGTTCTCTTAAAAAGCTTAAAATTTACCCTTTGACAATCTAAATCCTTCTTCATAAAGCAAGCTTTTAAGACAAAGCTTTTCAAACCACCACAAATACTCTCACAGTTTCGGTAGTTCGTATCTAATCCATTATACAGTTCTACGTTGCTGACGACGAACACAATAAACGAAATTAAAGCCGTACTCTTTAATTACCCCACTAACTGCGTTTAGTCGAAAACACGCCGATCGTCTGTCTCTACTATTGCACTTGAAGTTATTTATCTAATTGTTGCTTTCTGGTCATTATTCGCTTGTTACGAACCACATTTATGACAGCAATTCTCGTATCAGGTCTCAAGAAATAAAAAGTTACAAGCAATGATTAATATGACAGAAAAGTTTTATTCACTTTTGTTACAATCCTACAGAAAATGTAAAATTACGAAATAATAAAGAAAGTCTTTTGTAACATATGTAAAACCAAACAAAAATATGTTTATGTTTTTTACCTAAATATTCACTTTAACGTTTTCGAACGGATTCGATAAACCAAATGTTCTATAAATTTATGCAATAAATCAAATCAAATTCCTTGAAATTAAATACTGATTATGTAATATTCAATTTCAAGGCATAACTGAAATCAAAAATATATTTTTAGTTACTTTTTATACAATGAAATGTTTTATCAGTTTTTCTGTCTACTTAAAATTTCTCTTCATAAAACAAAATGTTTAAGACAAGGCCACTTGAAGCCAACACTGCTAATACTCTTTTTCTAACTTCGGCAATCTATTTCTAATTCACTTTTAAGTAATTCATTGCCGAGAACGAACCTAATAAATTATATTATATAAAAGCCGTACTCTTTCATTGCTCCTTCTAACTGCATTTAGTCGAAAACATTTGGATTATCTACACTCTACTATTGCACTTCAACTGATTTATATAATTGTTGCTTTCTGGTCATTATTAGCTTGTTATAAACCAGATTCAAAGTGCTAATTAATCATTTCTACTTTAGATCAGGAATAATTAGAAGTTTACTTACAATCTTCAGAGATAAAACAAAATTAAAAAGTTTCATCTGCAATCAGATATGTAGGGATCGATTGCAATCCCTGAGAAATCCAGATTACTATGCCATTTTACACAATTTTGATTTATTTCATTTTTTAATTATTTTTATCCTAGATTAGACTTTTTTGTTACCACATGTCTATTTTTGTTAACTTTAATCAGCATTGTTTGCTCTCATCCATCAACAATTTTTCAAGCAGGAGCATCTAATATTGAAAACAGGAACAAAGCAATATAGTTTCGAACTTTTACCTTAAAGCCAAAATTGCTGCTTATAAGTAGTTTTAGCATAATTCAACTAAAATATACGTCAATTTTCTATGATTACTGTTGCTTTGTTAGCTAATGGCTTCATTATTAAATTATTTTTTAAATCTTCTTTACGAAAAATGCCGAATAAAAAAAGCTATTTAGTAATGAATTTCAATTAATCATGAATGAATCAATTCATGATTTTAGCATAATTTAAGTAATAGGTTTATAGGCATTCAAATTAGATCAACAAAAATTGTATTTCACATTGATGAATATTGCTGTTAAGATATTTGCAATTATGAATAAAAATTGAGCAAATTTTCGTACGCTTTTTAGAGCTTTTGCTTTATGAAAAAAACCTGTTTTAAAAATATCTCCCCAAATGTATATTTCTGCCAGAGTGCTCTATGAGTAACGTATAACTGAAACTGATTTCTCGGCGAAAAATATTGCCATTTCATTCAGAACTGCCACGAGACTGGCTCAAATCCAAGCTATTGTGAAGCAGCAACAGTCTCATTCGGTCTAAAAAAAATCAGTAATCTTCTAGATATTTGGAGGAAATTTGTTCTAAACGATATTCTTAGAGCAAATTGTACTTATTAAGGTGATTTTCCAATGCGTTTAAGGGCTATGAAATAACCGTAACCAAATTATTTTGAACCGTACATAAAATGGTATCATTATATATAGGTATCATTATATAGCAAAACTAGCACCCACACAGATTTTTCTATGATCAAAAAGTAACTGACTTTATAAATCAAACACCGATTATTTGTTTATTCATTCGGATTTATTTCGTTTCCTTCAAAGTAGCCCTCTCACTGTAATATACTATCCAATGTTCCAACTACAACGTTTTTTCCAGTCTTTGAAAGAGTTTTTATACTCAACTTCGACTTGACTAGTATTTACTTTAAAACCCACCAGCGAACTCTCTAGAATCATATCTAATGACGCAAAATGATATTCATGAAGTAGTGTCATCAAACGTGGAAACAGGAAAAATTCACACAGTGTAATATATGATGATAATGGTGCTTGTAAATCGCTATATGTTGTAATTGGTTTGTAATTGGTTGTATAATCATAGTGATATGCGATGGTACGTTATCGTTGTGCAAGCACCATGAATTGTTTTGCCACGCATTTAGACATTTTGTCTCTATTTCTGAATCGGCGATTACTCAATACTAGCTCCTTGATATTAGTAATGTTCTTCATTGAACTATATTCATTTTCAACTTCTCTTCTGCAATTACTAAAGTTCTTACTGCTTTTAATACATCAACACAAGAAATGCCGCCTTTAAGACAAATTTTATTCGCAATTCTTTGTTTGATAACAATCAATATATATATATATATATATATATATATATATATATATATATATATATATATATATATATATATATATGTAATGTTAGATAGACCTAACCTAATCTAACCCAACCGCTGGGTTCCACAATCTCATGTGGAACACACAGCAACCTGCGTCTCCGGCCAAATAAACATTTTTGTTAGGCGCTTAACCGGGAATGAACCCCACCCATCCCTGCAATTGGAGGGCACATGTTTCGCCTCTCGACGTTCAGAGTCATCAGGGTACCAACACATGCTCTCCCGTCAAGAATAGGGAGACCCCATCCACAGTTAGCAACCTATACTCTCGCCGACTTCCCGTCGAATGGCATATATATGTTATGTTAGATTTCTGTGGACAGTGTCAATGAGACAACAGTAGACTTTGGCACTCAACTACTGTTGTCTTTATTATATGTTGTTGTTGTTACTGTTGTATCCAAAATAAGTGTTTATTTTTTCGACAATACGGCAACAAAATTGTTGTTATCCAGCTTTGTAAATTGGACATGTTAGAAATGTTCCAAACAACGAGGGTTTATGTGCTAACAATTGACAATAGTTAATTAAATGAACTAATTGCTGATTAGTGGGAAATACTTCATTTATCACGATAATGCTAACCCCAATTATTAGAACGGGTGTAAATTATATTACCAGATATATCTTTTTATGGTATTAACAATCAGAGTATATTTCTTGATGAAAATGATATTAAACAAATTTAACTATGACTAACCGTTCATTTATTTATTTTATTGCTGAATTAAGAGAAAACCTAAACAACTTTTTTCAGATTAATAGGGATAAATTTCAAAATATCTAATAATGGTATTTAGTTAAAATTCGACTTAAAAGAATTTGAATTCCTCTTGATAAACGACAAAACAAATTAATATAACAAAGCCAATACAACAAATACTTGGTAGTTCATTTGTTATGCATTATTCAATTTGAATTTGTTGACGACGAAACTAGTGAACGAAATTAAAACCGTACTCTTTAATTACCCCACTAACAGCGTTCAATCGAAAATGCTTCGATTGTCTGTCTCTACTGTTGCACTCAAGATTATTTATCTAATTGTTGTTTTCTGGCCATTACTCGCTTGTTACAAGCGAGATTCATCGCGCTAATTAACAGTTCACGGTTTAGGTCACGAGCAATTAGGAATTTTCAAACAAAGTTAATACGACTTGGCACCGTGCAATAAGGGAAAGATTGTTCTATTTCAGACAACAATCTTACAGAAAATAGAAAATTGAACTTACATAACTATAACGGAAGTATAATATATTCAATAAGAATAATAATTTATCTGGTGAACTTATGGATCAAGGTCTACTAACTTATGGTCGTTACAGTAAATCTTAAAGCATTATGTTGTAAGTAAATGGTGGGGCAAGTATCACAGTACTATTTTGTTTTGTCCTAGTTTTTATCTTCGTGATATTTGTGATAGTTTGGATTTTGCTGTTGTGTAGTACAGATAATACAAATATTACTATGGAAAAATATAGGCTAAAGTAACATAGTAAAATTTTAATCTACATAAAAAAACAATTATTGTAACTCAACGTGAATTTTGATGAAAATATTTTACTCGCCCGGTGCCTTATAAAACAATAGTTTATCGTTTATTCAAACAATTTCAAGAATTCGGAACATTCAGATATAGGCTCCGCATCAGAAGTCCAAGAATATTGAGAAATGCTGGAAATATTGCACGTGTGGAGCAAAATGTGGAGGAGTCTTCAGAAACCTCGATTCGATTACATGGTGCACAATTGGAAATTTCTGGCAGTTTACGCGAAATTTGAAAAGTGACTTGCACATATTTGAAATGAAAATACTGTAATATCATCATAAAGTGCCTGTATCGAACTAACAATTTTCATGCAAAATTTATTTGGCGGCTCCGGTTTATTTATATGGAGATTTTTTAAAGAAAATATTTACATAAATAAGCTTCAAACCATACAACAACTCAAGGAGAAAAATGCCACAGTAACACCAGATATGCTGACAAAGGTATGGAAAATATTTTAACAACGCCACAACGTTACATTGCTGCTAATGGTTCACGTTTTATTGACATGATTTTCAAAAAATTAATTAACACAAAATTTAAATCAATTCTTCTAGTGGAACCTTTGGTGAGAAACACTAAACTTGAAGAAATTTACCACTAAATACCAAATCACTTTTTTGAACTGCTCGATGCACATTTCGCTAACCATGTTAGCATCATCAAGAAATGATTTAATATAATTCTAAAACTAAACTAGGTTCTATTTATATGAAAAATCCTACCTAACGAAGCGTGTAAAAATCATGAACCGTGCAGTTTACTAAGCCTTACATTAATAATTGTAAAAGTTGACTGAACGGGATAGGTTCTTTATCTTGGTTCATGATTTTCTTACATTTTATATTTGAATGCTTTCATATGCATCCAAAGTACTATTATTATTAACTCTTAATTAGTCTTAAATTACTAATAACTATACTGTGGTCGTGTTCGATTGCATGTTGGGCAATACAAGATTTTTCATTTCTCCCATATATAATGTGGGCAATATGTTATTTATATCTTGTAAATATGGATCTTTTTTTGCCCAATATACCTTCAATCACAGTCTTGACTCGTGAGAAATTTCGTAAATCACCGATTTTTCATATTGCTCTACTTTATCCGTTGGATTCCCCAGAACTTCTCTTAATTTATTATATGGTTTGTACACAACCCTAATGTCCACTTATTTCAAAATTTTGTCTAGCCCTCTTGTTTAAAAAAATTAAAAACGAAATAAACATATTCTAGAAAAAATCCATCTTCTTTCTTTAAAAAGTAATAACAAATTAAAATGGTTACTTGCCCCACCGGTTATAATAAAAAAAAGAAATAAGGCAATTGAATGCCAAATGATTTAATCTTTAGTGAAATAAAATAATTTAATTATTTTATTTCACTAAACCCACCTATTGCCTAGTATTTAATAATCGCAAAAAAACATAAGAGATTTTTAGTATCACATATACCTTATCTCCCGAGTATGGAGACTACGACTACCTTCACTCTATTTGCAGCATCTTAGCATTAGTAACTATGAATCTATAAAACGGTGCACTAGGTGCCTTCATCCTTAAGGCATATTACAAAAATACTAATTTTATTATGGTAGCTCATTGATTATATCGTCCCTAATTCAATATTAATTGTAATGATCCGGTACCATTTGATCATGTTATCAAATTGTACCTACGCCTGCTAACATAGAGAAAATCTAATCACTGTTTGACATAATTCATGGCATTCTGTTCATTATCATGCAGTTTTACTAAACATTTCAGTGATACCGTAAGTATTAAGTGATCAGAATCACGTTAATCCCAAATATGTTTCTTGTTAAGCATTGGTTCTTTTAGACAAAAATGGAAACCTTATTTATTATATATTTAAATTTAAAGAAGAACATTTTCACGTTTTAAGTTTTGTGAATAAATAAAATATTCTATATTAATCTGACTACAATGGCTGCCAAGTGAATGAGAAACCTTTACCCAGTACAAAGGTCACAATACCGTTTACAATATCATCTCTTGACATTATTAGTTCTTACATTTTTGAGGATATCAATAAAAACGTAGGTATGTTGCAAGAGCTTACTATATTCACATGATGGAAACCTTCTTGAAGAAACAATTAACCAGGTTTCCTGATGTTTATCATACCTAATGATTTCAAGAAATGGCGACTGATCTCACAGCTACGTCGATCAACGCCGTTAAACAGTTGTTTCACATTTACATCATCTCGAGATATGGGAACGTTCCTTGGCCAGCACCATTAAATTTAATCTAGTGCGATTTTTATTTCTGAGGTTATTTGAAGCGCAAGGTACGTTCATAACACCCCCTTCCATCTCACAAATACTGCAAAACTGAAACTGAAAGTTCAACAAGAAATAGGCCAATTGCTAAGTAATATAAATAACTAATCAGGTAAGGTTAAAACACAGAGTGTGTTTACGAAGAAACGCAAACCATTTCTCAAGAGATATCTTTAAAAAAAAGTTGTCTTTTTAGCTGCTGCACCTCGCACTAACAGGAAATTTTACAAAACAGTTAAAACGAATGTTTATGAACCCAGACATAAAAGAAAACAAAGCATAATACTGTTAAATAAAAATGAAAAATCCTTACATAAACCCAAAGCAAAGAAATAAGACTTATTTTGTGGTAAAGCAAGGAAAATAAATATCTGTCCCTACACCATTTTTAAACAAATCGGTGTAGTAAAGAAAAATCTGAAAAGATTGTTGATTCAATGACACAAACTAGTGTACGTATTTAATCTCCCTCTTCTTCTTCGTATTCTTCTTTATAGAAGAGTCGTAACTAATGTAAACACATTCCATTCGCGTACTTTCCGTACTACTTCTCGCCAGCGTTGTCTATTTCTGGTTTCCTACGTTGCATATTAGAGAGATATACCTTTAATTTGGTCTGCCCATCTTTTTAATCTGTCGAATGATCGAGAACTCTCCATCTGCGTCTGTACCACCAGTCTTTCCAGAATATTGTCATGCGTTCAACGTGGATGAAGAATCTTAATATTATTTTATGAATAATTTAGGATGGCCTTAAGGGTTCAATAATTACTTGAATAACGGATGCGTTTGTTTATCTGGTAGTACATGGAATGCTATAAACCCGTCTTCAATACGAAAGTTCAAACGAATCAATACGTTTGAGATCTTGTTGTTTAAGATCCATGTTTTAACGGGATAAACCAATATTGGAAAAACTAAGGTTTTTACTGTGTTTATTTGTGTTCTGTGCTATGTTCCTATCTCTCCAGATCTTCTGCTAATTTCGCATTGTAGTTATTGCCATTTCGTATCTTCTTCTGATCCCATGTGTGTTACCACTTTCATTCGATATTAAAGTCCCAAGGTAGACGAATTGGCTCACTACCTTTTTTTATGCTGGTCTTATAATTTCGTTGTTGCTATCAATTTTCGAATATTTATATAACTGTGCGGGCTGAAGAGGTCTTAAATATAAAGGTAAAGAAAGTCGTCACAATATAATTCACAACTTAGGAACGCTTGAAATAAATTTTACTCTTATAGAACAATTATCGTAGATAGCAACTAAATAAGATGACAAAAAAATAATATGAAAGTCCACTAACTAAAGGTTTTTGAGAAAGCAAACTCTGCCTTCCATGAAGAGTTTTTTCACAAAATTCACATGGATCACACAACCGAATCTCGCATTTCCAATCAACATCAAGTACTTTCAAAAAACACAAAAATACTAACCAATATTACTAAAATGGTAAAACAATGGTAACAGTCTATTTCGAATCCATGAAGAATAACAAACTGTTCAAATTAACGTCATGATTAATATTGAAAAGTTTCATATTCAATCTCTCGTATTCGAGTGGCAGACTAACTATTCGCCTCTTATTTTTTGGTTGTTTATTCTCTCGAAACAGAATATTTTCAGTAAGCTTTGATTTAATATATTTTAAAATGATTTTTGTTCCATATTCGAAGTTTTTATGAGTAATATTTTTTTAATATTCTTATACTCAACCGATATTGTTTGTTCTCATTCACGTTCAAGGCCTCGTCAAATTTTTGAACCTTTTATTGAAAATAAAAAAATACAACTTAATCTTGTTTCCAACTTTTGCTTTTATTATATCCATGTCATCCACTAGAGCACTGAGACAAAGAATATTAAACCTAAAGTTGGTGCTTCGAGGTCGTTTTAGAATACTTCAACTACAGCATATTTATTTTAAGACGATATTAAATATATAGGAACGTTGAACTGTAGAAATAACTTTTAAGACAAAGGACGTTAACAAAACAGCTTTTTTCTTGGTTACTGTTGTTTTCCTAGCTAATGGCTTAATTATTAAATTATTTTTTAATTTTCTTCGCGAAAAATCCGCAGCAGAAAAGTTTCTTTTCAGTAATGTACGCTTAATTACTAAATTTTCATATTATGATAAAATTTATTAAAATGTTGGTGAACATATTAATTAAAAAAAAGTAATATAAAAAATAATTTCACAATAAAGAATAATATTTCCGTTACTTGAGAAACGCCTTTCTGAAAGCAATTTGGGTTTAACAAATTTAATTGTTGTAAATAATGAATAAAGCAAATGCTACAGAGCCTTTTGAGCAGTGACCTATATATGTGAACAACCAACACGACAAATTGATAATGGTTAACACAAAATTGCTAATTTTCTTAAATTATGACATACGTTGATTTGGTTTTTTTTAGTTTGTATAAATAATCCTTTTCTTTAAATGATATACACAGTTTAGCACTAATAACGAAAATAAACATAACATTTGACCAGTCCTTCAGTATTTTGAACCCAAGGTAAAACAAAAATGTTAAAATATCTCCATTGGAGCAGATGCCATTGAAGGAAAAAAGAAGAAGAAAAGGGCATGTCATAATTTTTTTATGGAAAATGTTGTTGATGAAGTGCCAACAAAATTTTTTTTAATAATCAAATGTGTTTAAGATGTGTTTTTAAAATATGTTTTTGTTGCTCAGGAAGCATACAAAGTAATCAAAGAAAAAATCTCGGCGAATAAATCTCGATGGTATATCTAGGGGGCATTTTAGTAATATTTCTTATAACAAGTGATATCCAACATATAACATATGATATCCAACAGATAACAAGTGATCTGATAACAAGTGCTATTTGACCACCATCAAATAATTCAACACAAAAAATTAAAGTTCCTAAGTTCAAATAAATCATTAATCATATGGCAATCACTAACAAATAATACCACCATCAAATAATTCAACATAAAAATTGAAGTTCCTAAGTTTAAATAAGTCACTAGTCATATGTGTTACAGAATTAAATGAAGGCTCTGTATAATTGCTTCTGCTTTATATCATGTGAAAATTGTATCCCATGTAATTATTGCTTTCTAAAACATGCGATTTGGACGTAGATTCCCTGCCACCGAGTGTATCGATAATTAGTTTTAAACGCTGATTTAATGGGTATGGAGCGTTTGATATGTTTGGCGTCGCGTATTTCGTTCGCCTCGCGCATACTTGTTTTGATTTAAGATTTGCTACATGTGTACACATTAAGTAGTACTTTATAATTAAAAATAATCAACTTTTAATTACAAACATGGAGGTATCTGATTTAAAACAGTTAATAATGACTAATTTAAGTTTGGAGGAGAAAGTTGAATTAAAAACTAATGGTCGTCCCACGCTCGTGTTGAATGTGAGTCAAGTTCAAAAAGAATGGAAAAATAGCAAAAAAATCGTTAGCAGCACTATTTTTCTACGCCCTCCCACTTTAAAAACCCACGAGCCGCGACTGGCTGGAACCCATCTATGTTGGGCGACTACTGCCTGATTTTGAGAAAGAGATGATGCTTCAGAACACAAGAGAATAAAGTGAAAATTTTTTGCAGCGGTATGACATCTCATATAATATATTTTTTATTTGCATAATCCTCTAACACGTTTTACATGTTTATATTAAATAAATATATCGTCTCCTTTTCTTCCCCACTACCGACCCACTGTAACAGAAAAACTGTAAGTGTTACAGTAATTAGCTTATCATTTTCGGATTTAGGACTACAAAATATTTCAGATACATCTATTTTCATTAATTTTACCTCAAAAAAGTTTTATATTGCTGATCTATAATAACTGAATAATGATTTCCTATATTATTGAGACAGGAGAAAAAATTGTCTTTTCGCATATATAATAGAAGCAGCTTTCACAAAAAAAATTATTTTAATCAAGCACATTACTTGATTAAAATTCTACCTGAAAAGTATGATTTATTTTCGTTAAACAAACCTTTAAAATAAAGACTTTTAGAATCGATACCACAAATACTCGCTTCTTTAACATTTCGTTTCCACCGGTTATTCAGTTCCACATTGGCAACGATGAAACTAATAAACGAAATTAAAATCGAACTGTGTAATTACCTCACTAACTGCATTCAGTCGAAAACACTTCGATTTTCTACCTCTACTGTTGCACTGGAGCTTATTTATCTCATTGTTGCTCCCTGGCCATTATTCCCTTGTTACGGGCGAGATTCATCGCGCTAATTAATAATTCTCATTTTAGGTCACGGGTAATTAGGAAGTTACAAGCCAAGTTAATTCGGCACTTCTCGGCACCGTACAACAAGAGAAGGATTGTAATATATTACAAGAATACGAATACTACAAGGATTCGAATAGGAAGCATTCAAATTTAACCTATAATCTATTTGCATCTACCTATCATCCTGAGAGTTATTTTTCCTCTGAAATTAAATTATTAAGTTCCAGATAAGATAAGATGCAAATCTACTGATAGATCAAATCCATTTATTAGATTTTTATATCTAGGGGTGGCTCATTATAATTAACTATTTTCCTGCTAAGTAAGTAAATGATATCAGGGGAATAAAATCGGTCAGGAAGAATCTTCAATCTCAGATTGCTTTTTTTGATAACCCGTGGACTATGGAGGCCATTAAATAACTGGGACAAGTAGTGGGGTGTGTGTTGACCCCACTACTTGTTGCTTAGTAAAAAAGCAATAAAATTAAATAATATTGCAAGTATGTTATCATTCCTGGAAGATGAATTCTCCAGTATAAATAACTTTTAGTATCGGACTCCGAATATAAATAATTTTTCATCTATCCAACAAGACCATCTCTCATTTATCGTACAATTACTATATTTCATCTCCTGCGACCATTTATTACATGTATAGTTTGTGCTATTGAATCTTAGATTTAATACATGTGGAGCTCAATTTCTAAGTTTGTATCAATTTTAACTGAATAAAAATCGTCTAGTGCTAATGAAGTACAGTCTAGTACTAGAGAATTACAGTCTAGTACTAGAGAAGTACAGTCTGGTACTAGAGAAGGATTTTGAAATATTATCCACATCTAATTTATGTATTAAGTTCTTTGTAGAATTGGATTATTTTTTTTTAGATTAGATTGAAATTAGTATAGCATACAATGTGGTAAAACGTTGTTTCCTTTAATATATTTGATCGGTGCGCGTGGTAATATATTTGCGCGGTGCCGTACCGGCAACTAATTTAGGAACTAAAGGAGGCAGTTTTTACATTATAGCTATACTAGGTGTCCCATTAAGGATGGATCGCGGCCGTATCTTGAAAACTATTTATCCCACAGCTTTGGGGGAAAAAAATTGTACTAAAAATGATCATGAGAAATTCACCAAAAATATTTTTAAGCTTCTAAAACGACCGCAAGAGGGCGTGACGAGCTAAACATTTTTAAAAATAATTTTTTTTGTGTATTTTCAAGTGTTAACCGAATAAGAAAAATTTTCAGTTATAATTAGCAAACTGTCTCCTACAACTTTGTTTTATGATATTTTGTCGTAACTTCGCGAATAAATAAGTGGGGGGGGAGTTTTACCTATTTAGATAAAAAGTCGTCTAATGTCCGTTTGCCTAAACCGATTTTCCTCAATTTGGATTCATTTAAAAGGCAATTGCTGGGACAATCAGATAATCTGGGAGATAAATTATTTAGTTTATAAATGAAACCGCGAGGTGGCGTTACATTCAACAATAGTTTTTTTGAAGTTTTGTTCAGTTTTCTCAAATGGAATGGTACAGCCTTTATTACATGGCTAGAAAGGTAATTTAAAGAGGAATCATCTAGTGAAAACCCGAAATCGATATCTCTGGCATGTCAAGAGATATTTCGATTTTTCTGAAAAAATCAGTTATTATTTCACTACTACTTGCATTAAGTTAAAAAAATATTAACCTAATATTTGCCTTCCTTCACACTTTACCCAGGCTCCCCCACACTTCTTTATTCGCGAAGTTGCGATAAAATGTCATAAAACAAAGTTGTAGGAGACAGTTTGCTAATTATAACTGAGAATTTTTCTTACTCGGTTAACACTTGAAAATACACAAAAAAAAATTTTTTTTTTAATGTTTAGCTCGCCACGCCCTCTTGCGGTCATTTTAGAAGCTTAAAAATATTTTTGGTGAATTTCTCATGATCATTTTTAGTACAATTTTTTTTTCCCCAAAGCTGTGTGATAAATAGTTTTCAAGATACGGTCGCGATCCATCCTTAATGGGACACTTGGTACAGTTAAATGTAATATTATTTTTTTTTTTATTTTAATTAAAACATATTTTGTGGTTTGTAATGTAATTAAATAACTTTAGTTTTCAGCTCTTTTTTTGGATCAGCTAAAATAAAAAAAAAATGGTTTTTCGCCACTACCTAAAACTCAAAAAATATCAAAATATCTGTTCTTATGTAAATAAAGAATAACTGAAGAATAATACATTTCTCAGTAATTCTTTATTTACATAAAAACAGATATTTTGATATTTTTTAAGTTTTAGATAGTGGCGAAAAACCCAAAAAAAAAACAAAATAGCTAAAACAAGATTAAGCTAAATTAGGTCCAGTAATGTTAAAATATGTTAAATGTTTATTATTGAACAATAATATAAAAAAATTATTTATATGCTAATTATGTAATAAAACTAAATAAATTAATGAAATTAATTTTAAAAACTGGATTTCAATCAATAACTCAACACATCAACAAAAGTTTTGTGAGGTGTACCACACTCCTTGTCTACGATTTTTTCATTACTTGCAATTCTTATGATTCTGTTGTCTTCAAAACTTTCTGTTTGAGTTTCAGTATCATCATATGGTTAGTAAAGTATCGATTGCAAATAAATGTTTTACATGTCAGATCAGAGTTGAAGAAAATATTTACTTCACATTACCTTAGTCAACTTTTCACTGAAAAAAATCCATAAGGTAGGTAATATTTTGCTCTGAATTTGTTGTAGACATACTCAATTATGATTTTTTTATTGTCCGCTCATTAGAACGTTTGTGACTAAAATAGTAAATAAATAACAATAAGTTAAATAAATAACACCAACTAAAATAAATGTTTTTTTCATCATCAATCGTACAAAATTAATTTGATTATTTTTTTTTATGAAATTTATCAATCCTTATATTTATAATTTTATTATACAAATTTTTTGTGATTTTTATAGTAGATTTTTTATTGCTATAATTTGAGCTAGATAAGTTTAGATATTGTTTAAATTATTTTATGCCAAATTTTTTTAATAAAAGTCCATCATTACACATAGTAAATAATATTTACTATTTTTGCATATTTATATACCTGTTCAAAACTGAGGTTTTGTAGGTTTTTTATTACGAATAGAATAATCACTGCATTAACATCGAATGGTTTTGGATGCCACGACATCCATCGACATTTGATAAAAAAAAAAATTAATTATTTAATTCTCTTACATGGAACATATGACATCATTACAAAAAATAAGGTTATAGTAGTATTTACTTTTTCTCTTTACTGCTGCTATCAATTTTTCTTAATTATTAAACAAATCTGCCAAAAAAATGAATTAAGATTTATATCTAAATGTCCACTACATTTAAAATCATATATAAGAATTGTTTACCAATATGTAATACGAACTATATTAAACTAGCTGTATGTTGAAACAATTATTATACATACAATTATAAATATAGTGAAAATTTTCGATGTTAATTTTTATTCATTTAAAATGAATTTCCATCAAGTATCGACTACCTAAGTCCAATGTAATCCTGCAAATTTAATAGATATATTATGATCCAAAAAAAATAAGGCGACATTTGCTTTCAAAATTTGCGCGCTGTACGCATCGATGCAATCATTTATTTTTGGCAGTCCACGGCATTTGAAAGAAATTTCCTACCATGTCATTTGTTAAGTGAACGTTAATGCATTAAAAGTGTTCCATCGATGAAGCTATATCATCGATGAAGCAAAAAAAATGTGGTACTAGACGTTAGTAATGATAGAGAAACAGTTGAAGATGAACCTTCTGGAAGACATTCCACGTCAACCAGTGAAAAAGTGATTACTAAAACTAAGGATCTTATATTGGATAATCGACTATTAATTATTAGAGTCCATTCAGAAATAAAACGTCCAGAATTGTGGCGAAACATTTGCATCACATTAACGCACCATCGCACATCGTAATACTTATTCGTCAATGTTTTGTTAAAAATCAAACAGAGAAAATTATTTTAAAGGAGACAAAATAAATTTTTGAAGAATAAATAAATTCTTTGGGTTTTATCTTAAAATTCGCCCTATTTTTTAATCATAATAGTATAAATAATTCACAAATGTATTTAATAAACGAATATTCCTTTCGCTCCATTGTACATTCCGCTTTTTGTCTTATCGTATTCTGCTTTCACACAAAAAAATAATATCATTGCACTGCTATATGGTATATTTCTGATTTTGTCGAAGTTGTTTCATTTAGAAAATTCATCATTCATTATTAAATACAATATCAACGGATGATACTTTTTAATTTACCAGCGTTGATTAAAAATTTCCCACTAATCCATTAGGGCAAATTAAGCAATTTATTTATTCACCAAACATGGAGCGTTATTTCATTACACAAACCTCGAGCAAAATGTGACATTTAACAGTCGCAGAGCTCCCACTGGGGATAAGGCAGCATTAGCGAACTCCTAGTACGATAATTCGTATAATCATTTT
>JARFXV010000690.1:972500-1255000 GCA_031761425.1 Cosmopolites sordidus
TTTAGTATTAATTGTAGCCATGAGTAAGATAAGTTATTAAAAAAAAAACATTTTAAAACACTTTAATTCCTCTTAAATGTGATTTTAAAAGAAGTTTTGGAATGTTTATCTACTTTATCAACGAAAGTACCCCGGTAAATCTGAAGAGCCGATCAACTAACCAGAGATGGGTTACCAATTCACACACGTAAATTTGTTTATCTTCCAGCAGCTCCCATTCCATCCTCCCCCACTATCCGCTACTGAATCGACCGAGTGACGTTGACATAGGTACGGACATTTAAAACTGCGTATTCTCGATTTTCTTTTTTTCTCCGGTCGCAATTTACGACTTTTTATCGTGGCGAGGCGCGCCAGCCAGTAAGCAAATTCCGGAACGGTTTTTCAACGGCCACAAAAACTTTCGGTATATATTATCGCGTTGACAGTGAAGGAAAACGTGTTCCGAGAGTAACTTTTACTTTTTGATTTATTGGACAGAGCCGACAGCAACATTAGGCACCGTCGCCGCCGTATCAGGCTTATAAATGGTTGAGCGGGAATTTGGAGTGCCGGCCTGGAGAATATCTGGAATGGTGGTAGGTAAACTTGGAGGAGTGTTCTCGGCTTGTATTTTTGATAAATTTATCCTGATACTGCGAGCGGAGAACAGTTTTACGTGTCAATTTTCACTTGAAAAATAACTCTTATTTCTCGAATAGTGTCAAAGAGTTTTCCAATTTTCTTCAGATTTTCGCGATAATTAAATTTTCTGATGATTTATTGGCATCAAAATAAAAGCATGTGGTATTTGTTCTTACACTAGTTTTAATTTCGGATATAAATTTAAATATTCTTTGTTTTTGTATCAACAGGCTCAGAAAATTTGCTCAGTACCCTTGGCTTTGTTGACTATTCATTTGCATTTTTCTTTGTCAGTTGACTTTCTCCTCCAGTCGTTGATTTAGATTTTCTTTAAATCCATTTCCATTTCATATGTCCATCTTGTCTTTTACCTATCTTTTGTACCACTTCCACTTGTCACTCTTAAACCCGTTGCACTCTGAAAATATGTTCTATCCATCTTAGTCTTTCGGATTTTTACAATTCCTGGTATATCAGATTCATTATATAACTGTTTCAGCTCCCTTCATCCCTTTTATTATCAAATATGTTTTATTCCTCATATCCTTAACTTTCTCTCTTCGGCTACTCATGACGCCGACACTTCAATTACAAATATTTCTATTGTTCTTATAATTGTGCTGTATAGGATTATTAATATATAGCGGGATATTGTTTTGCTCCATAATAATCGTTTTAAGGGATGCATGCTTCAATTTTTTTATTCATGTTAAATAGTATGCCCCGAAAGAAATTTCAAGTTTTATTTTTAAAATTTAAATACTGCAGTTATATACTGCAATTATACTACTGCAGGATGAAGGTCTACCCAGCATGCTCCCATCTCGCGCGGTCCTGAGCTTTCTTCATCCATTCGGGTCCAATATACTTGATGATGTCATCGATCCATCATGTTTTAGGTCTTCTCCATGAATGCTTATGATCAAGCGGTATCCATCCCAGGATTGCTTTGGTCCATCTGTCGTCACATCGCCTCGCTGTATGGCCTGCCCACCTCCATTTCAATTCCTTCACCTTTGCAATAACGTCACATACTGTCATCTGTTCTCTGATCCATGTGCATGTCTTTCTGTCCGGCTTTGTAAAATCAAGCGTACACCTTTCCATTCCCCTCTGTTCTACCCAAAATTTTTGAATTGATTGTGACAAATTGAATGTGGCAAAGTGGGAGTTTGGTCCAAGACACTATATTGAGCCTGCCAAATACCTGCCAACCACACTTAATGCGCCGTTCCACTTCACGGGCGGTATCACCTTCCATTGGAACGCTTTGCCCAACATATATATAGTGGTCCACCATCTCTAAATCGTTTCCTAAAATAGATATTCTTCTGTTTTCAGCAAATTTGTTGAACATAACCTGATTTTTCTGCAGACTTCAGATTTTTCTTGTGACAGGAGAACGATATCATCTGCAAGTCTAAGGTGGCTTAAATATACACCATTTAGTTTTATTCCACCCTGTTCCCAATCCAGATTACGGAATACCTCTTCAAGGCAGGCTGCGAAAAGAACAGTCGATATTGAGTTACCCTGCCGTACACCCCGTGCTATAATGACTTTAACTTCAAGATCATCCATGTGAACTGTCGCTGTAGCTTTATCATACATGGATCTCAGTAGGTTTACATAAGCTCTGTCTATCCCTTAGTTAAGCAATGCATCCATTATGGCTTGCTTTGATATTGAGTCAAATGCCTTTTCATAGTCAATAAAAGCCAAGCACAGTGGCATGGTGTATTCATTGTGCCTTTCTATAGCCTGTTGGACAACCTGGATAGGATCCATTGTACTGAATCCACTTCTAAATCCTGCTTGTTCTCTTGGCTTTGCGTCATTCAGTGTTCTCAATTTTCTTCTAGATATCATTGATTTTAAGCAAATTATCATTAAAAAACACCGAACCCATATTAGTTTTTTTTAATTAGCTTTTCAAATTTCATTATCATTTTCTTCAAATATTAATTTGAAAATATCCTTAATATATAGCAGACCCTTTATTAATAGTATTTTGACTTAATATCTTTGAACTAATTCTGAATTTGTATGAAAACAGTTACATACAATATAAAACATGCCCTTGAAAAATATAAAAAATATATATTATTAGGGAAATTAATATATATAAAAGAAAAACTTGTAGAAACCAGGACGTGCAAATCAGAAAAATGAACGATATTGAATGTCAAACCACAAAACCAACAGATTTAATTACTTTAATGTCAACAGTACCTTACATTGACCTTACCCAGACATCAATAGTGGGAGAAAATAAATCTACTCTCAATATTTATATCATTTATTTCCAATTTCAAGTATTACAGTTTTTTGTCTTAGTTCTTTTACACTTTACAATTTAGAAATTGACCAGTACCAATGCAACAGTTTAAAATGATACAACTTAGCTATTGCTTATTTTGGTGTGTCAACGTTATTACGTGTTTACCAAGCCCATCAGGATACCAAAGCAAGGATGGTAATGCGTTTAAAAATTTGTGGCTTATCCCTTTTAAATAACGATATATTATTGAAGATTTTGATTTGAGTCCATTTGAAAACAAAATGGTAAGAAATAAAACTGCAGATGAAATCGAACAAGAAAAAACCTATCAATATTGGAAAAATAACGCAATACAGGCTGTAAAAAAGCGTTTAAGTCTTCATCCGAATCTTAGTAAGTGAGAACAGTACTTGCCGAGTACATTATAAAAAAGAAATGGTTTAATTTAGATACAGCAAAAAATGTCATTTTATTTCTTGGAGATGGTATGTCCATTCCTACAATTGCTGTTACAAGAATATATTTGGGAGGTGAAGAAATGTCACTTTCATTTGAAGAATTTCCTTATACAAGGCTATCAAAGGTAATAAAATAAATTTATATACTATATTAATTTAAATGTGTATCAATAGAAGCAAACCGAAAATACTCTTTATCACAACAAAATTAAAAATACAGACACAAAACACCACTGACCCACCGTATGTCCATAGAAAAAGATAACTGATGTGAAATGACATACAACAGGTTATTTGTTTATAATTCTCATTATTGTACATTTATGTTAAGTCAATATAACGTTGGAAGCGGTTATAACATTTTCAAAAGCATTCCCGACGCTCTTTTTTGAGAATCGTCTCTAACGTCAATGTCGAAGACTCTTGATATAAGCAATCGTATCATTACCACAAAGCATACAGAGCTAAATCAGGCACTTACGAGTGATGCTCGAGCACAACAATGCCTTTACTGCAGTAGAAAACAAGCACAAACGTTCCGTCCGTCTAATTTTTTTTTTTGCGCAAGTTATGCACTAGATTTAGGAATGTCACTGAGCTCTAAAGAAAAAAAAACTAATTAAACTGATTTTTAAATTATTACTTGTTCAATACACTTTTGTTATTATTATCCACTTAGACATATTGTGTGGACCATCAAACTGCCGATTCTGCATGTTCAGCAACTCCTTGTCTTGGGAGCATCAAAGCCAACTTAAGGACAATCGGTGTTACAGCTGCCGTAACCAAAAATAACTGCACTGCCATGAATTTAGAAGAAAATCGAGTCAATTCCATAGCAAGACTGTTCCAAATGAATGAAAAGAGAACCGGATTAGTTACAACAACACGAGGTACTCACTCTTCACCTGCTGGTGTGTACGCTCATACTGCCAATCGTCACTGGGAATCAGATACAGATGTTATCTGGAACTGATCCTACTCAGTATTCTGATATAGCCCATCAAATGATTTATGGAAGAACTGGCCAAAAACTTAACGTGATTTTAGGTAATAAATATTTGGTTTTGTCTTTAAATTAATTTTAATTTGATTTTCGTTTTAATTAGGTGGTGGAAAGGCAAATTTCCTACCAGAGGAGAAGGTCGATGAAGAAGGTAATAAAGGAAGAAGGCTTGATGGAGTAGATTTAATAGAACAATGGAAGAAAATAAGAAATGATCGAGGGGACAAATATGAATATGTATGGAATCGAAAGCAATTGTTTCAAATAATAAATGAAACTGATTATTTGCTAGGTAAATTATACTTCCGTTTATGCATAAAAATATATATCGAATGTCATGTTTTTCAATTAAGTTCTGCATAACACTTACAAGCATATCTTCTTCTGATACAGTTGCAATTATTTCTCGAATAGCAATTCTCCACAACAATTATCCCAAAAAATGTGCCAACCGTGATTCAGTTGTTCCAAATTAATTAAGAGTTAGAAAGCCAACCCTTCAACTTGTCATACCCAAAATATGCTTTACCAGCGCAAATTCACTAGGGGTCTAGAAGTAATAATCGTAGGGGTAAAATCGTAGGGGTCTAGAAGTAATAATAATAATATTGACCTATTGCAGTAATCGTAACGTAATCACTGTGACCTGAAGACAAACATTGAAGACAAACAAGACAGACATTGTGTTTTGTAAAGTAAAGTATTAAAGCGACTGATTCTAGCTTACTTGATTAAAGTACATTCAATTATTTATTATGACTTTGAGAGTATACTAGAACAAGTTAAGTTTCTATGCTAAGCTTCCAAAACATCAATTATCTAGTAAATACTTCCACGTTCTACCCTTCCACTAGTTAAACCTCAAGAAAATTTTCTCCACTTGGACATTCACTCGTTTAATTCACTTGAAAAAACCTATCAATATTGGAATAAAAAATAAAAACAGAAAATCACTGTTCTACTTTCTATCCTGTGTATATATATATATATATATATATATATATATATATATATATATATATATATATATATATATATATATATATGTATCATCATCATCATCAACTCCTATGAATCCATTGCCGGATGAAGGCCTCTTCAGCATGCTTCCAACTCTCGTGGTCCTGAGCTCTCCTCTGCCATTCGGGTCCAATATACTTAATAATGACATCAGTCCATCGTGTTTTCGGTCTTCTCCGTGGACGTTTGCGATCAAGCGGTATCCAGTCCAGTTTTTGAACTGACTGTGATGTGAGTGTCCAGGTCTCATTTCCGTATGTCACAACGGGCAGGACTCACTGACCAAAGACTTTTTTATTCAGACAAAATGGTAGTTTGCTCTTAAACACTATGTTGAGCCTGCCAAATGCCTGGCAGTCACATTTAACGCGTCGTTGCACCTCCCGGACGGTATCCCCTTCTATTGAAACCCTCTGCCCAAGATATATATCTATATATCCTAAAATAGAATTCCTTTTGTCTTCAGCAAATTTATTCAACATGATCTGACTCTTCTTCTGGTTTATTTTCAAGACAAATGATTCCCCAGCCCTTTGCAGCTCTTGTACGTGTATTTGCAGCTCCTCTGGGTCTTGTGAAAGAAGAACGGTGTCATCTGCGAATCTAAGATGATTTAAGTATGCACCAATTCAGATTACGGAACACTCCTTCCAGGTAGGCTGGGAAAGGAAGAGGCGATATTGCGTCACCATGCCGTATGCCCCGCTCTACATTTATTCCAACCTCAATATCGTCAAGGTGGACTGTCGCTGTAGCTTCATTATATATCGATCTTAGTAGGTTTACATAACCTCTCTCTACACCTTGATTAAGCAATGCATCCATTATAGCCCGCTTTGAGATTGAATCAAATGTTTTTTCATAATCGATAAAAGCCAATCACAGTGGCATAGTGTATTTGTTGTATCTTTTTATGACCTGCTGTAGGACCTGGATGTGATCCATTGTAGTGAATCCACTTCTAAATCCTGCTTACTCGCTTGGTTGTGCGTCATTAAGTTTTCTTAATATTCTTTTGGATATTATCTTGGTGAAAACTTTGTACACCACTGATAGGAAGCTTATTGGACGGTAGTTCTTTAAATCTTCACGTGTTCCTTTCTTATGTAAAATAACCACTTCTGCATTTTTCCATAAGCTGGGTATTTCTTGTTGTTTGAGACATTTTGAGTATAAGTTTGCTAGTGTTTTATGTAAAGTCCGACCACCAGCTTTTAACACCTCCACAGTTATACTATCCTTTCCTGGAGTCTTGTCATTTTTCATCGAGTCTATAGCCTTGGTCACTTCCTCCACCAGGATATCCGTCACTTGTTCTTCAGTGGGCATTGCTGTTCTTGCTTGATTCTGGTCCTCATATAACTTTGAATAAAATCTTCGGACCACCTCTAACATTTCCGTCCATTCCCTGCATATTCTACCATCCTCACCCATTAAGGAAAACATTTGTGTCCTTTTCTTTCTTAGCTTCTGCTTAGCTTTGTTAATTTCCCTGTTTTGTTCCAGAGTTTTTTGCACTAGCTGCATGTTGAATCGGCGCGTTTCCTATTGAATACGTTTTCTTATCGTTTTGCAAAGCTCAACGTACTCGACCCTGCCAGAAGGACTGTCTGCATTGTTCATTGTCCGGTGTTTTACCATTAAAAGGTGCTATTGAAGCCGCCGTTTTAAGCTCGTTGTTGGCGATTTCTTCATATTGGTCTGTAATTTCCATCTCCTCCGGGTCTTGTAACACAGCAAAGCGATTCGACAAAGCAATTTCAAAATCTCTGCCCCTCTCCATCGGCTTTCCAGAATTCACTTTGCCCCTTTTTAATCTTATCGTTCTTTTGCGCTCTTTTCAGCAGTTTATCCTAATCTGCTGAAAGAAAATCCAGAAGATCCAGATGGACTTTTTCATGTCCATTTTCTGTTGATCTTTTTCTTGTAAAACGAATTCATAATATAGAGTTCTTGTCCTTCAGTAAAGTTAACCAGCCTGTCACCTCTATTGACCCGCTCACAATTTTCATATGGGCCAGTTGCATTTTCACCGGCTTCTGGCTTCTCTGTTTCTGGCATTAAAGTCGCCCATCAGGATATTATACCTACACTTCTCTTCGCTAAAAGTTGAGCCACATCATCATAAAATTCATCAATTTTCTCATCTCTATGGGTTATAGTTGGTGCATAAGTTTGGACGATTTGAAGCTTAAACTTTTTATTAAGCTGAATGACGCATTGGGCTAATCAGTCGGATATACTTTCAAATTTGACTACACTGTCTTTCAGCTTTCGATTGATAAAGAATCCAATCCACCACATCGTCAATTCTCCGTACCTCGGGTGTAGAGTACGTGACCAGTTAGTTCTAATTTGATTAACTCTTCGCCCTTTCTTCATGTTTCACAGAGCCCAATAATATTCCAATGTATATTGTCAAGTTCGATTAACAGTTCTTGCAGTCCGGTCTCCGTTATCATAGTCCGTATATTAAGCGTAGCAATGTCAAAATTTCAATGCCAGCCTGATCTACCCCGGCGATTCTTAGCATCCTCTGCCTTGGGGCAGATCTTCCCGCTGCCGTAGGTAGTTGCCCCTTGTCATGTTGAAGGCATGGACCGTGATCTGCCACGCTGGTCCAATGTGGAAGCTTGGCAGATTTTGGATCATGTTAGTCTGAGACCTCTGCCTCGTCAGGGGTGACCCTCCCAGGAACTTATGATCCAGACGGGATAGCTCAAAGCTGCATTGTCCTACTCAACCTACTCAAACCCCTTTACCACGTCAAGGTCTGATCCACAAAGGGGATATATATATATATATATATATATATATATATATATATATATATATATATATATATATATATATATATATATATATATTTGTGTGTGTGTGTGTGTGTGTGTGTGTGAGGCGTTCCACGCCAAATCGAACGGTTTAAAAAAATTTAATTTTTGATTTCCTCAATTTTTGGATATTTTTTGTACCATATAAAAATCCTTTCAAGTCAATTTTTACATTTTTTTGGATAATCCGTTCAAAAGACCTCAATTTTTGAAAAAAACGCACTTTTTTTGGTGTTTTGTCCATAACTTCTTGAAAAATGGACCAAATTAGACCGTTTTTTTTTAATTTTTGATTTGTTATGCACATTTTTGAAAAAAAAAGTATAAAAAAGTTATTTAAAGTGTTTTTAACCTCAATTTTTGAGTTTGAAACTTTAATTCATTTTTCTGAAACTGAGTGTATACTTTGATTTTATCGATTTTTTTTTTTACCTTACACTTCTGTCCATTTAACAATATTTATATCTAATTTGATCGTAACATATTCATATTTACCATTTTTCCTTTAATTTTTGAAACCTTGTTTTTTTTTTCTCTATAGATCAGAATTAAAACCAATTTTTGTTATTAAATATTCATTTTTTAGTTATTTTGAATTGATTTTTAATCTTATCCTGTCAATAAGATAAGTAATCAGTCTTTTGGTTAATTTAAATAAAATAATAATAATATTAACAATAATAATAATATTAATGCTGCTAAATTAGAACATGATACGAAATAAAATTCCAGGACTCTTGTAATTGTATAGAAGCTCATCTTAAACTCTTTTTTGATCGATGTTTTTCTTACTCTAATGAATTACAACACATATCAAACCGATGTTGAGACTCCATAATTAAATATTTATGAAATAGCTCTCAAATAAAAAGTACATAACTGACTAAGCCAAAATTTCCATAATAAATAATGTGACAAAGGTTATAAACATGCGTAAGAATAAGCAATTTTACTAAGGATGTAAAAAAATAATCAAAAACACCACCATGCAGGAGAGTGGGTAATTAAGTAGCGCGGCTACTTTAAAGGATAATAATGAATGATTTAATGGTGATATTATTTTTTTAATAAAAAAAGAATATTTAACAACAAGAATTGGTTTTAATTATGATTTATAGGGAAAAAAATGTTTCAAGTTTTAAAAAATAGTAATTACGAATATCCCACGGTCAAATTAGGTTTATAGGTTTATATATAAACTGTACTGTAAATATTTACTGTACAATACTGACAGGACGTTTATTAGGCGATAGTTTTTTAAATCTTCATGAGTTCCTTTTTTATGAAGAAGAATCACTTTAACATTTTTCCATAGGTTGGGTATTTTTTGTTCTTTTAGGCATTTTGAGTACAATTTTGCCAGTATTTTATGTAAAGTTCGACCGCCAGCATCTCAATTGTTAGACAGTGGTTTCCTGGAGCTTTTCCATTCTTCATCGCTTCTATAGCATTTGTCACTTCATCCAACAGGATATCTGGCATTTGCACTTCAGTAGGCACTGCTTTCTTTGACTCGTTCTGATCTTCATATAATTTGGAATAAAATCTTCTGATAACCTCTAACATTTCCGTACGCTCCCTGCACACTGTGCCATTCTCACGCATTCAGCCATACATTTGTGTTCTTTTATTTCTCAGCTTGTGTTGTGCTTTGTTGATTCCTTTATTTTCTTCCAGTGGTTTTTGCACTAGCTGCATGTTGAACCGACGCGTTTCTTCTCGAATACGTTTTCTTATAGTTTTGCAAAGTTCAACGTACTCGATTCTTCCAAAAAGACTGCCTGCATTCCTCATTGAATGCCGTTTTTTCATTAAATCAATTGTCTGATTGGAGATTTTTGTCCCTTTGAAACTATTTTCTGCAGGTGCTATTGTATCAGCCGTTTTATGCACATTGCCGATAATTTTTTCATACTGATCTGTTATTTCCTCTGTGTCTTGCAACACATTATAGCGTTCGACAAATCATTCTCAAAATCGCTGCCCCTCTGAAGCAGCTTCCCAGAATCTACAAAACCTTTCTTCGGTCTTACCATTCTTGTACGTTCTTTTCGACAGTTTATCTTAACCTTCGCTCTTTCGATTCTATGGTCACTTCCGACATTAAAACGGTTAAGGACAGTACAATTGTAAAATATGGTTTTATCATTTGACATGATAAAAGTCTATTTCACTTGTAAGACCAGTAGGACTTTTCCATGTCCATTTTCTGCTGATTTTTCTTTTATAAAACGAGTTCATAATATACAATTCTTGTCCTTCCGCAAAATCAAACAATCTGTCACCTCTATTAACCCGCTCACCACTTCCATATGGACCAGTTGCATTTTCACCAATTCTTGCTTTTCCAATTCTAGCATGAAAGTCACCCATCAGAATTTTGTACGTGTACTTCCCATTGTCTAGAAGCTGGGCCACATCATCATAAAATATCTCCATTTCCCCATCACTATAGCTTATAGTTGGTGCATAAGCTTGGACGATTTGAAGCTTAAACTGTTTATTCAGTTGAATGACGCATTGGGCTAGACGGTCAGATATACTTTCAGGTAAACTTTCAAATTTTACGACACTATCCTTCAACTTTTGGTTAATGATGAATCCAATTCCAACACATCGCCCATTTTTCGTACCCCGAGTGTAAAGTGCGTGACCAGTTGTTTCCAGTTTGATTAGCTCTTCGCCCTTTCTTCGAGTTTCACAGGTCCCAATATATGCTGTCAAGTTCGATCAACAGTTCTTGCAGTCGTTCATATGTTCTCATTGTCCGAATAACAAATGTCTAAAGTCCACTGGCAGCCTGATCTAACCCGGTGATTCTTAGCACCCTCTGCCTTGGGGCAGGTCTTCCCGCTGCTGTAGATAATTACCCCTTGGCCTCCGGCGAATGAGAGCCGTGTTTGAAATTGTAAAACCATGTTGAGGGATTGGACCGTAATCTGTCAGGCTGGTCCAGTGATGGTTGGCAGATTTTGGATTATGTTAGTCTGAGGCCTCTGCCTTGACCTGTCCGCCATGGGTTACCCCTCCTGGAGCATACATTTGCATAAGCTTTACTGAAGCCCCTTTACTACGCCAAGGCCTGATCGACAAGAATATATATATATATATATATATATATATATATATATATATATATATATATATATATATATATATATATTAAAACGCAGAGAAAGGTCACCCACGCTCCACGTTGGTGCTTTGCTGTTCCTCCATCCGCCATCCAAAATGCCAGCAAGCGTCTCCCAAGACCGGTTTGACCTCAAGTTGAATGTCTGAAGAACGAATGAAGGAACGATTAAAGACGTGACCATATAAATTGGCATGTCGAATGGAGGCTGCAATCACATGCAGCTACACCATCCTACGCCATCCATATATATATATATATATATATATATATATATATATATATATATATATATATATATATATATATATATATATATATATATATATATATATATAGGTAGTTAGGTAGAACTAATTATTTTCATATGAAACGTCGAAACACGTCAAATATTGTTTTAAGTGGGAAACATTTTAATTATATTTTTAGTTATACAAGGTGCCTGAGAGAAGCTGGACATATGTCATCTTACATTTTTTAATGAAAACACTGGGAAAAAATTGTAACGTTTTCTAAAATATCGACACATTTTAACATTTTACTAAATACATTAAAAAATACGACTTCATGTTCATCATTCACTTTATTACAGTTTTAAAATGTGCTCCGTTATTGACTAGTAGAAATGGGAATTTTAGTTCATTTGTGTGAACTAGTTCACCTCATCTCGTTCACGAAAGATTGGTTCAAGAAATTAGTTCAACGCAAGTTACATACCGAGAATCTGCAACGCAGCCAGAGGAAAGTTTATACTTTATATTTTACTTACTAATCATTTTATATACAATAAATCTAATTTAGTTCTATGACATGTAGCTTTTTAGTTTGAAGCCTTGTTGTGAGAAGGTTTAGTTGTGTAATTTCTTGAATAAATTGTTTTTAAAATTACTCTCGTTGTTTTCAATATTTAATTGGCGCAGTCGGTAGGATCACGTAATTTCCTTTTGAGTTTCGCATCGTGCGGTAAATAGGAAATTGGCGGTTTCAACCCTCAACGTGATCAAAGAATCTCCTGAAGAACTTTGCTGCATCGATAGTGACTGGAACATAGCTGCACCACCACGAGCTACATTCGAGGTCAGGGCAGAAGAAAGCTGTTAAAATCAGTCGAACGGGCCCCCGGACCCACAGCAAAGACAGGAAACCTCGACGAGTCCAACTTCACTACCACCACAACAGGCCTAGAAGAGATCAGGAAAAAGGCAGGAAAAACGGACGAAAAACCGTAAGTGCCCTTCCTTTTTGCCCCTCCTAAAACTCTCTATATAAGAATTTCAGATAGGGATAGTTAAAAATAAAATTAAGAAGGAAAAAAAAAGGTTGAAATAAATCGTACATGAATACAGTAGATTTCATTGTTGATCAATTAAATAATTTATCAGTTATTGAAGATTCAAAAAAAATAAATATGCAAAGTAGCAATAAAATTAATTGGGATATTCAAATCCAAACTTGAAAATATTAAGCGTTACGATAGCGATAGCAATAAGTTAAATAAATTTATCCAAAGATGTGAAACTTTAACACTAATACATTAACATTAACACTATTACATTAATATTAACACTAAAATATCACGAAGTAAATGATGAAGATTTTAAACAGCATATTTTTGAATGCATACAATCCAAGTTAGTAGGTAAAGCAGAATTGATGGTAGGCAATAGAATAGAATTAAGTAATTGGGACAAACTAAAAGCAGCTCTCATTCAAAACTTTTTGGATAGACGTGATTTAGATTGTCTTATTCAAGAATTAACTAGAACTAGACCATTTAAAGATGAACATCTTCTAAATTTTGGTACTCGAATTAAGCTTCTTAAAAGTAACGTAATTCAGAGAATAAGTAACGACATAACACTTTCAAATGAACAAATAATATGTCAAATTAATTATTATGACAGAACGGCCCTAAGCACCTTTATAGCAGGATGTCATGGTACGTTAAGGAACAACATGTATTTAAGAAAATCCAAATCGTTGGAAGATGCAATGGCTTTTGTAAACGAATTCGAAAATTTCGAACGACTATACGGAAATATGAACGACTTTAACAGAAATCAAAGAATGACCACGCAATTTAATCAAAAACCACAAACAAGTCAACATTTTCAAAATACCCCAAATTTTCAAAACACGTCAAATTTCCCAAATTATCAACCAAACTATCAGAACCATCAAATGAACAATTTTCAAAATAATTTTCCAACGCATTTTTCCACAAACCAATGCGCGCCTAGACCGGATTTTCCTCAAAAATTTGTCTGGCCTTGCCAACCAATTAATATAGATCCAAGGCCACTTCCACCACAAAGATTCCCTACAAATAGAGAAGTGTTTGGCGCACCACGAAATGTTTTTGAACCAAAGAAAAATACACTTCCAAATCAACTACCAAAACCAGAACCTATGTCACCGACCTCCGGAAACCCTTCAACTTTGTCAAACAGGCCTAACTATCAAAATCAAAATTTTGGAAATCATAACTTTAGACAAAATCCTCAACCTAATTTCACATTCCAAGAATTATTTACTAACGAATGTGACGACAACCCACACGAATTCTATAACAGCTATTATGATGAATCAGCATATTACCATGAGGGCGAACATGACGTCGCCGATCATAATACATTCACAGAACGAGAAAGCTTTGCAACACAAAATATCAACGAGGATTACGTCAACGATTCTCAAGTCAATGAAAATTTTATCAAAGTCGACTCAGGGAAAAACCTAACGTAGTAGATATAAATATTTCCTCGGACATGCACTTCCTTAAGTCGAAATAAAAGAACATAAATTAAAATTGCTTATCGACACTGGAAGTTCAGGGTCGAATTTAAGACCATCTATCGCAGAGGAATTTTTTCAAATTGTATTTACCAAACTACTAATACGATTAAGACCGCTGTCAGAAGTCAATCAACTAAGTACCAAGCCGACATCTGGTTTTCAGAATTTGGTAACAACTATAAAATTAAATTTATTCTTTTCGACTTTCACGAGCACTTCGATAGAGTTTTAAGACTAACAGATTTGATGAATATGAATCTGAATATTGACTTAAACAACAAAAAAGGAATTGGCCCATATAATGAAATTCCCTTCAAGTATCGACAACCTGAAGAAGTACATTTTTCATTTTCTATGAATCCCCACGAAAAGACGATCAAAAATGTACCTGTTAGCATTTATTGGGGCGAAATTATTACTAAACCTGGGCATATCAACGTCCTTTTTATACCCCAAATATTATCATACTCAAAAGACGGAGTAGCCCCCATTGAAATTCAAAACTCAACTGACTCAAATACTTCAATTCAAGACTCAACTGTATCAATAACATTACAAGAACCAATACCAGTCGAACCTTTCGAGCTAACCTTTACGAATTTTGCAATATGGCAAATTTTATAGGAAATAATTCGGATAACTAAACAAGAGAAAAAAGATTTAACATCGAGAATTCAATCAGAACAACGCATTTGAACACAGAAGAAAAAATTGCAATTACAAAACTATGTAAAGAATTTTCCGACGTATTCTTTAAACCGGACGACAAACTTTCATTTACATCAAAAGTAAAGCACCAGATTAAAACATCGGATGATGTTTCAGGGACAAATTAGTGAAATGTTAGAAAAAGTATAATCAGACCATCTGGATAGTTCCAAAAAATGGACACTTCAGGAAAGCAGAAATGGCGAGTAGTCTTACACCACCGAAAATTAAATGAAAAAACAATCGACGATCGTTTCCCCATCCCCAACATCACGCACATATTGAACAGACTAGGTAGAGCTCAGTATTTTTCTACTTTGGACGCCGATTCCATCAAAAAACCCGCATTTACAATTAATAACGGGCATTATGAATACCTTAGAATGCCCTTTGGTCTCAAAAACGCCCCTGCGACGTTCCAAAGAGTGATGGACGAAGTACTAAAGGAACTACAAAATAAAATGTGTATGGTATATATAGATGATATGATTATCTTCAGTTCAGGATTACAAGAACACATACAGAATTTAAAATTAGTGTTCTCAAAACTTAGACAGGCTAACCTAAAAATCCAGCTAGATAAAAGCGAATTCCTTAGAAAGGAAGTCGAATTTTTAGGTCACATCGTAACACCATCAGGGATTAAACCAAACAAAAATAAGATATCTGCTATACAAAATTTTCCGATACCAAAGACCCAACGAGAAATTAAATCATATCCCTCAGTAATCCTCGGACTACTGGGATATTATAGGAAGTTCATTAAAGATTTTTCAAAAATCACAAAACCCTTAACACAATGCCTGAAGAAAAATGAAAAGATAATACTTACAAAAAAATATATTGATGGTTTTGATACATGTACGAATCTCCTTACATCAGAACCTGTTTTGACTACCCCGATTTTTACTACGGATGCATCGAAATATGCATTAGGAGCAGTTTTATCGCAAGACAACCACCCAATATGTTACGCTTCTAGAACCCTTAATCCCGCTGAAATAAATTATTCTACGTTTGAGAAAGAACTCCTTGCAATAGTATGGAGCTGTAAATATTTTAGGCCTTATCTCTTCGGTCATAAATTCAAAATTTTCACAGATCATCGACCACTGCAATGGTTGTTTTCTTTGAAAGAACCAAACTCTAAATTAGTGCGATGGGGATTGAAATTGGAAGAGTTTGATTACACCATCCAATACAAGAAAGCAAAATATAACCAAGCAGTGGATGTACTATCTAGAAACCCCCCGAACATCGGTCTAAATGCTATCGAAAATGACTCCATATGCAATAACCAAGGTGTCATTGATAGCGTGATAGAAGAACTAATTCAAGACAGAGAAAACCTAACCGATTTTGAAGAATCCGAAATAAGAGAAATTTTAGGATCAGAATCACAACGAAAAAAAATACACATTATATCAGATATACAAATAAAAGCCCCAGACAAACCCAATGAAGAAGACTCAGAAAATCTAGAAACAGTTCACACATCTGCAGCAAAACCCGATTTTTGGAATACCAATATTGGAAAGATCCTTAAATGTATTTAAAAATCAAATGATATTAACTGAAGGAGACATCGAAAACATACAATGTAAATTCGAAAAAATATTTGAAAACACTAGATTGTATGTAACAATTTCGAACAGGAACACAACTGAAAGCACCATTAAGCTATTAAAAGAATATATAGATGCACAACAAACATACGCATTATATTTTAAAAACCCTATGTTAACCAGAAATTTTACAATCACCCTTCAAAACCTCTTTAAAAATTCCTCCTACAAATTAACTCAGTATTCGAAACTTCTTGCCGATGTAGAAACGATAGGCGAACAAAAAGAAAAACTGATGTTGTACCATACGACAAAAACATGCCATAGGGGCATAAAGGAAATGAAGACAGCCCTAATACTGAAATACTATTGGCCAAAAATGAGCGAAGATATAGAGAACTATGTGAACAATTGTGAAACATGCCAAAAGAACAAATACGACAGAAGCCCACAAATAATAAAATGTAACCTTACACCAACCACGTCAAAACCATTTGAACGCATACATATAGATACCTTTAAAATATCAAATCAAAGTTATCTGACGATAATAGATACTTTTTCGCGTTATGGTCAAGCGTACCCATTGAAGTCACCCACGAGCCTCACAATAATAGAAAACGTATTCAACTTTATTACTCACCACGGAATACCCCAAAAAATAACAACTGACTGTGGCACGGAATTTAAAAATAAAGAAATGGAAGATTTTTGTAAATTATATAAAATAGAATTACACTATACAACAGGAAACAGCAATTCCAATTCACCTGTTGAACGGTTTCATTCAACCCTCATAGAACACTACAGATGTCTACAAGAAGACAACCGTCGCTTTAGTCCAGACCAATTGATTAAACGAGCAATTTTGGGATACAAGAACTCGATTCATAGTGTAACCAAACATACACCGTTTGAACTAATAAAAGGTCACATTAACAATATAAGCCCTTTCGATTTAAACGATCATATAATCATTTTCAACTGTGTTCAGACTCATAAGGAAAATGCAAAAGAACTATATAAACATACAAAAATTAAATGAAGAAACGAAAGAAAAGATTATTTCAGAACGAAATAAAACAAGAGACAATCCACCTGAATTCGCTAATAGAGACGTAGTATACATAAAAACAAAAGCGAGAAACAAAAATTTACCAAAATTCAAAAAGTCTTAGTCAAACAAGATCAAGATACAAAGCTAATCACCAATAAAGGCACATATCATAAAAGTCTTGCTAGAAAACCAAAGGCTAAACAAATTTTAAAATTTCAAGAAAACAATGCTAATCATGATCATAACACTCTTCCTAGCGCTTCACATTCTTCCCGTACATAATAATCCTCAAGAAATAGCCCTTACTAATATAAAAAATCCCTTGCTCCCTATACAACTCGGGAATGTCAAACTCATATATACTAAACACACATTTTTACACTGTATAGAGATAAAACCAATACATTAACAATTAATAAATCTTAAAAATTATTTCTCAATAATTAAAGGTCATCAGAATAAAGAAATCGTTACTGATCACATCTCTTTTCATGGTCTATGTGAAAGCATGATTCTTCGAAGAGAATTCCTAATAAACAGCACTCAAGAGAAATTGAGAAATTTACAGCCTCACTTTAAAAAAAAAGAGGTTTATTTGATATCGTATCGTAAAAATTATAATGAAACAATAGTGACACTTTCTGCGAACCATACGGAAATTAGAATACGGTTTAAAAACACTCCGTGATTCAGTAGACAAAACAATAAATAAATTACAAGATTATATTAGCTTTCAGGGTGTCGTGTCACATATCAATCTAGATTGCCAAAACGTAATAACATTTTTTGATAATCTCGAAGATGCAATTACATTCACAAGATTAAATAACCTGCACAATGCTGTCATATCAAGTTACGAATTAAAATAAATGTTAAATTATTTAAAAACGATCTACAATGAGAACGCGATTCCGAAATTCAATAATTTATTGACTTATTATCAGCTTTTGGACACTCAAGTTACATTTTTAGATGAAAAAATTATTTTTGCTATACATATTCCCATAACAAGACCAGAAACATTTATCTAGAAAGAACACACCACTGCAAAGAAAACTTCCATCCTCAAGACAACTGCACTCTACAGCTGTTAACAGGAACCGTCGACAATTGCACTGCAATCGAAATAAATACTCAAGAATCAATCATTGAACAAGTTACCCCAGCCGAAATACTTTTAGTACCGATCAAAGAAGAAACAATATTTTCCCAATGTCAAACCGATCGATACATTCTGATAAAAATTCCGAAAGGTTGTAAATTAATCATAAATTCCAAAACATTTGCAAATGATATTAAAATGAAGGAGTGAAAACCACTAATTTTACCAGAAATAATATTGAACAAAACAAAAACTCTAAAGATATATGATACACCCAACTTAACAAAAATAAACTTCGAAGATATCTATAAACTAAAAGACATGGTAAATCAGTTAACCCCAATAAAAGAAGTTAACGAAGAAAGCTATAAGACAACAATATTCAGCATTGTCGTACTTGGATGTATCATAGTTTTGGTATGCTATTTCCTAATCCGGCGTACTAAACTGGTGCCGCAAAATTGGAAAGTGTGCCCTCGACACTAAAGAGGAAAGAAGAAGAAAACCAAACCAGATGATGACCATCCCCGAAAATTCCTTCGTAATTTTCTCCACTTAAGAAGGGAGGAGTTACGTACCGAGAATCTGTAACGCAGCCAGAGAAAAATATTTTATACTATATTTTATACTAATCATTTTATATTCTATAAATCTAATTTAGTTATATGAAATGTATCTTTTTACTTTGAAGTCTTGTTGTGAGAAGGTTTAGTTGTGTAATTTCTTGAATAAATTGTTTATAAAAATTACTCTCGTCGTTTTCAACATTTAATTCGCATAATAAATGTGTTTTTTGTCCCAAACTGAACTGAACTTATTTGCGATCGAAACCGAATTAACTAAAACACAATATAATGAAAAGATAATAGATTTTGTTTTTAATAAACCAAAATTGTACAACAGCCATATAATATAAAATAAATATTACTCTGGACTCCGAGGTCACTTGAAAATAATATATATATATATATATATATATATATATATATATATATATATATATATATATATATATATACTCGAAGTTTTTGAATTGATTGCGACGTGAGTGTCCAAGTTTCACTTCCGTATGTCATAACGAGTAGAACGCACTGATCGAAGACTTTCCTTTTCAGGCAAAGTGGGAGTCTGCTCTTAAACACTATGTTGAGCCTACCAAATACCTGCCAGCCACATTTAACACGCCGTTCCACCTCCCGGGAATACCCCTCCACTGACATCCTTTGACCAAGATATATAAAGCTGTCCACATTCTCCAAATCCCTTCCTAAAACTGAAATTCTTCTGTCCCGAGCGAAGTTATTGAACATAACCTGACTCTTTTTCAGGTTTATTTTCAAGCCAAATGGTTCGCCAGCCCTTTGCAGTTCTTGTATGCGTTTTTACAGCTCCTCTGGATCTTGTAAAATGAGAATAATATCATCTGCAAATCTAAGATGGTTTAAGTTTGCACCATTGATCTTTACACCATCCTGTTACCAATCCAGTTTACGGAATACTTCTTCAAGGCCAGCCAAGAAAAGAATAGGCGATATTGCGTCGCCCTGCCGTACACCTCGTTCTACATTAATTCCCACTTCAAGATCATCAAGGTGAATTGTGGCTATAGCTCCATCATATATCGATTCTAATAGGTTTATATAGGCTCTCTCTACACCTTGGCTAAGCAGTGTATCCATTATCACATGTTTTGAGATGGAATCAAATGCTTTCGGATGGAATCGGAGATGGAATCAAATGCGTAGTCGATAAAAGCCAAGCACAGTGGCATGGTGTATTCGTTGTGCCTTTCTATGACCTGCTGTACAACCTGGATGTGATCCATTGTACTGAATCCACTTCTGAATCCTGCTTGTTCCGTTGGTTGTGCATCATTCAGTTTTTTTAATATTTTTTTAGAAATTATCTTAGTGAAAACTTTGTACATTACTGATAGGAGGCTTATTGGACGGTAGTTCTTTAAATCTTCCTGTGCTCCTTTTTTATGTAAAATGATCACTTCTGCGTTTTTCCATAAGTCAGGTACTTTTTGTTCTTTGAGGCATTTTGAGTATAATTTTGCCAGTGTTTTATGTAACGTCCGACCACCAGCTTTTAGCATTTCGACAGTTACACTGTCCTTTCCTGGAGCCTTGCCGTTTTTCATCGGTTCTATAGCATTTGTTACGTCCTCCACTAGGATATCTGGCATTTGTTCTTCCGTGGGTTTTGTTGTCTTTGATTGGTTCTGATCTTCATCTAACTGGGAATAAAATTTTCTGACAATCTCTAACATTTGGGTACGCGCCCGGCATACAGTGCCATCCTCACGCTTTAAAGCATATATTTGCGTTCTTTTGTTTCTCAGCTTCTCTTTAGCTTTGTTAATTCCTTTGTTTTCTTCCAGGATTTTTTGCACTAGCTGCATATTGAATCGGCGCGTGTCCTCTCTGATACGTTTTCTTATAGTTTTGCAGAGCTCAGTGTACTCGCCTATATATATATATATATATATATATATATATATATATATATATATATATATATATATATATATATATATATATATATATATATATATATATATATATATATATTATCTAGCAGTGGCGGCTCGTGAACTTTAAAAGTGGGAGGGCGTAGTAGAAAATAGTGCTGCTGAAGAATTTTTTCGCTTTCCCCTTCCTTACTTTTACTTTTTGTGCTATTAAAACCCCATACAGGAGTTGAACCAGGTAAATGAGTTAAAGGAAAGAAACTGAACGGATATAAAATATGGTGTCTTACTCTGAAAAATTGTTTATTATGTTAAATGCTGGAGACTGGAGGCTATTGGTACCTAGAGTTAATATAGTCTGTTCTTTTTAAACAGAATTTTTGGATAATTGTATGATTGTGTAGTCACGCAATATTACACGCAATCGATCTGATTACACGTACAATTAGCCATATTTGAAAACTAATTGTACACATAGTCGGATCAAATGCAAATACCGCGTGTCCATAAACAATTAATTAGTATAATTCTTCATAAATTCCATTGAAAAATAAAACAGATTTTGGAATTGGCAGCTACTACTGTCTCATTGAACGCAGTCCAAGAAAATCTAACACCACATATATACGCCATCCGACGGGACGGGAGGTCGGCGAAGACATGGGTTGTTGACTGTGGATAGGGTCTCCCTATTCTTGATGGTATGGTATATGTCGGCGCCCTGAAGAGTCTGAACCTCGAGAGACGAAACATATGTCATCCAGTTGAAGGGATAGGTGGGGCTACTTCCCGGTCAAGCAACCAACAAAAGTGTTCATATATATATATATATATATATATATATATATATATATATATATAATAACCATATAATAAAATTTTTATTAAAATCCTTCGTTAAAATTCTCATCAAACAAAATCAATCAAGTACCATCCAATTAATCCAAATGATGAATATATATATATATATATATATATATATATATATATATATATATATATATATATATATATATATATATATATATATATATATATATATATATATATATATAATAAGGAAGGAAGGAAGATTTAAAGAACTACCGTCCAATAAGCCTCCTATCAGTGATGTACAAAGTTTTCACTAAGATAATTTCTAAAAGAATATTAAAAAAACTGAATGACGCACAACCAAGAGAACAAGCAGGATTCAGAAGTGGATTCAATACAATCGATCACATCCAGGTTGTACAGCAGGTCATAGAAAGGCACAACGAATACACCATGCCACTGTGCTTGGCTTTTATCGACTACGAAAAAGCATTTGATTCCATCTCAAAGCATGCGATAATGGATGCACTGCTTAGCCAAGGTGTAGAGAGAGCCTATGTAAACCTATTAGAATCGATATATGATGGAGCTACAGCCACAATTCACCTTGATGATCTTGAAGTGGGAATTAATATAGAACGAGGTGTACGGCAGGGTGACGCAATATCGCCTATTCTTTTCTCGGCTGGCCTTGAAGCGGTATTGCGTAGACTGGATTGGGAGCAGGATGGGGTAAAGATTAATGGTGCAAACTTAAACCATCTTAGATTTGCAGATGATATTATTCTCATTTCACAAGACCCAGAGGAGCTGCAAAGACGCATACAAGAACTGCAAAGGGCTGGCGAACCATTTGGCTTGAAAATAAACCTGAAAAAGAGTCCGGTTATGTTCAATAACTTCGCTCAGGACAGAAGAATTTCAGTTTTAGGAAGGGATTTAGAGATTGTGGACAGCTTTGTATATCTTGGGCAGAGGATTTCCATGGAGGGGAATACCGCCCGAGAGGTGGAACGGCGTGTTAAGTGTGGCTGGCAGGTATTTGGTAGGCTCAACATAGTGTTTAAGAGCAGACTCCCACTTTGCCTGAAAAGAAAAGTATTCGATCAGTGCGTTCTACCCGTTATGACATACGGCAGTGAAACCTGGACACTCACATCGCAATCAATTTAAAAACTTCGGGTGGCACAGAGGGGAATGGAAAGATGTATGCTTGGCATTACAAGACGAGACAGAAAGTCCTGCGCATGGATCAGGGAACAGACAAAAGTCTGTGACATCATTGGAAGAGTAAAACAATTGAAATGGAGATGGGCAGGCCATATAGCGAGGCGATGGGACGACAGATGGACCAAGGCGATCCTAGAGTGGATACCGCTTGATCGCAAACATCCGCGAAGAAGACCGAAAGCACGATGGATTGATGACATCGTTAAGTATATTGGACCCGAGTGGCAGAGGAAAGCCCAGGACCGTGAAGGTTGGAAGCATGCTGAAGAGGCCTTCATCCTGCAGTGGATCGATACGGGCTGATGATGATGATGATGATGATGATATATATATATATATATATATATATATATATATATATATATATATATATATATATATATATATATATATATATATATATATATATTAATATATAAAATATATATATATATATATATATATATATATATATATATATATATATATATATATATATATATATATAGAGAGAATATATATATATATATATATTTATATATATATATATATATATATATATATATATATATATATATATATTGCTGAAACAATAATTAATAAACGAAATTTCAATCAACTTTATTTAATATATACCAAAAACTATGGTTTTAAATTCAGAAAATTATAATAACTTTGTCCAGTAGTTCCTACCGAATGAGAGAACCTTGTTGGGCTCAATGCAGAGAAATCGTTTAGATAGTTTTCAAAAGTCAGATAGCAATGTAATGGAAATTGATGCGCCTCACTGGAGAAATTAACATGCAGTTTGCGTCCAGTACGGATAACGAAATATTTATAGGATCTCTGAAGTTGGTTCATAGTTTAGCTGTTTAGTTACTTTCTTTTTTATTATTGATAACCAAGTCAGAATTATAGTAATTTAACTATTAGGATTTCAGTGAAAATTAATTATTACTATTATAAAATATTTTTTTATCTTAAATCAAATTCAAATAGTTTAATCTGATTTGGGACTTACGACTTTGTGACGAATGCGGACTATTCGAAGAATCACTCGAAAAATTCTCAACCTGACAAAGGGAACACAAGATTTTTGAGTTTTTTTTTAAATATATTTTAAAGTAGCTTGTAACTCAGTACATTTGTATCAACCTTTTTAATACACTCGATTTGCCAAGTGATGTAAAATAAGCGGCTGTCTCAGCTTTGACCTCATTACATGAAATAAAATTTCGGCCAAAGAGCCATTCTCACAGATTTGAAAAGAGGAAATAATCCACTAGGGGTCAAATCTAATGAAAATGGAGCATGTTCAAAAATTTTAAACCATAGGTCAAGGAGTTTTGCAGCAACATTAATTGATGCGTGTGCAGACAGATTATCGTGATGAAATACAACCTTGATTTTAATCAAATGTGAACGTATAACTTGAAAAACACACTTTAATTGTTTCAGCTATAATACAGATATCAGTGATGATTCGCCTTTTGCTAGATAGTCCATGAGCATCACAGCATGAGAAGTAGGTTGAAGAAAGTCGTAGCCATGATGACTTTTCCTGTAGATGGAACCGTTTTGGCTATATTTCTTTTTTTCTTGGCCGTTTGGACTGATGCTTCATCTCTAATGTGTAATGATGAATTCATGTTTCATCTCCATTTTAAAATGGCGAAAAACGTTCTCTTTCTAAACAAAAAACCATCAAATTTCACTAAATATACGACGTTTAATTTTAGCTATCCATGAGCTATCCATTTTAGCTATCCTCTAAAGGAGTATCTAACTTTCTAGTGTATACGTTGACGTTAAACTCCATAAGATATAGTAATTTGTAATAGCTTTAAAATAAATTTTATCAATTTTTCAGAACATGTCAATACATATTTGCTAACTCACTCATCACAAAGAAGAAAATAAATACACATATGAAACATTGCAATACGCTATTCAACGAGTCAAACTTGATAAATACCATAGCCACTTGCGCCATCTGTGTCATGACGAGAACTTTTTCATTGGAAACCAATAACTTTAGAATAGAAATGCGGAGCCTTTGGTGTAAATAGCAGATAACACATTAATGTAAACAATAAGCGTGAATGAAATAATGAGTGTGCTAGTTATATGATTATCAAAAACAAAATAATACTTTCGATGATGACTCTATCACTAAATTAATTAATGACTATCACAAATCAAACCAATTCAATTAAACCTAATCAGGGTACCAATTTCAACCAGCTGCCATTCGAAACGATACATCTCAATAAGTACGCATATCTATATTGTAATACGTCTGGAATGTCGATGGTTTAGATGCAGTTATTAGCTGGCATCCATTATTACATCCATATATATATATATACATATATATATCAGCGGCAAAATAGATTTTTCCACAATTTGCATTCGTCTAAGGACAGCTTGACTAATTTCTATTACTATTTTTATAATTCAGTTTACGATTATTCTATTTTTTTTTTCAAATTATATAGGATGATGAGAATTTCATAAAAAAATCAAGGAATAATTCATTTTTTAGGATCTCCTAATTTCACAACATATAATTATGCTATTCTTGTTACGATACATTTCTACTTTATATCTCAATAAAATAGCTTTAACGAAAGCTGAAACTATTTTAAGAATGAACTCCAAAAGTTTGATAATGAAAACAATATTTTAAAATAAAGAATCTAACAATGTCATTTTTATTATTAGCAAAATTAAAGATATGACACCTGGATTATTACCGAAAGAACAACCAAAATCATTCATTTTGTACATTTCCTCTGTCAGCTCCTTTAAAACGTAAATCTTTCCTGGATTATAAGTGTCCTTCATCGCGTCATTCTTGGGATTATTGTATTATAAATACTCTAAAATAGAGACTTTGCAGACGATTTTAATAATGAGAGATTAAATTTTAGGATGATTATAGAGAAAAAACTATTATAAGTGTATGAAACTCAATAAAGTTTATCTTGAGAAACAATAAAAAAAATTAAAATCAAAATATGCATCTTTTATTAAGGCGACGACTTCTCCAGTTAAACTAAATCCAATTAAAACAATTTTAATGACACTGTTGGACTTAACTATAATATTAAAATAAATACTTTTTATAAATAATTAATGGGTACGGCTATCACGCTACCATTTTTATTATTTATAACTTTTGAAAAAAACATGACAATTGTTCTATAATATGTTTATTTTGCCTTTAAATTGTGTTAGATAATTTTTGAAATTTATGTCAATCAAATATCAACCATTACTTGCAATGCAGCTTTGTGCCATTTTTTACACATTTTCCACAAAATTTCTTAACATATCTGGTGTTAAAGCAGCGATTTCAACACGAATGTTGCCCTTGAACTGATATATTATTTAAAGCTTATTTGTGCAAACTTTTTTTCAAAGATTCCATAAAATATAATCCGAAGCCCTCAAATCAATTTTGCATCAAAATTGCCAATTTGATTTTATTCAAATCACTTATTATTATCTCTATGCAGCAAGTCCTGAACCATTTGTATGTTATAAAGAAAGCTGTGTAAGTCACTTCTCAAAATTCGGCGTAAACTATGTGAAGAAATTCCCAATGTACACAACGTCACCGAATCGGCGTTTTAGGAGACTCCTCTCCATTTTGCTCCACACGTGCAATATTTTCAGAACTATTTGCACTACTTTGCACTGTTCTTGGACCTCTAATGAGGCCTCCCATCAGACGAAACTGTTCCGAATTCTTAAATAAATCATAAATTGTCATTTTGTTAATTGGCACAGGACGTTTAGGATATGTTCGCCTTAATTCACGTCGACTTTCAGTAATTGAAACTCAGCGTGAATCGTTGCGTTTTTTAGAACAAAATTATCTACCTTATATCTAAAACTTGCACATATGCACTACACAACAGCCAAACTTAAACTGTCACAAATATAAGGAGAAAATACTACCAAAAAAGTACCAAGATAAAATGTTAGGGTGGTACTTGCTCCACATTTTACCATAGTAAATATTAAATTTATAAATTATATAGTCTAAACCGTTGTTTCTTAACTTGGGGGTTCCATTCAGGAATATGGGGAGTCTCAATGTTTTCAAAAAATAAGACCCATATACGAAACATCCATTTATTAAAGTATTTTTCATTTAAAGAGACGTGTTAAACAACATAATAAAACAGACTTAAATAAAGCAAAAACCAAAGTTGTTGTGACGGTTTTTCACTTAAAAGTTTTTCTATTCATGAATCATCATTGCAAACACACATAAGCAAAATATTTTCCAGTGATAATTTCCAGTGATATGATTTCTATATTTAGTTTTGTTGTAGCGTTTTGTCGACTGATATTTCAATCATGGTTGTGATCATGGTTCAAGTTGGTTGTGATTCTTAAAAGGTAATTCAGCAGCTGCAACAACATTTTTATCAAAAGGACTGAGAACCCATCTTTTCGACAAACCATCGTTGCTATCTAGAAAATATTACCGTAACTGAATTTTCAATTAGCGAAAATTCGTTTCCAAGCTGTCCAACACGCGATCATTAACAGCATTTTCTAATTCCATATTTTTCGTAATATAATCCGAACTTAAAGTTAATGCATGAAAATTGCGTTTTTCATGGCGTATAATCCAAATACCAAACTTCTTGAAGAATGCTTTGACTTGTATTCAAGTCATTTAAATGTGTAAATATGTCACTCAAGTAAGCCAAAAGTAATAGAGTTTCTCCATCTTGTAAAAACTCTGAAAATGAGCTATTTTTATCCATAAAAAGATGATTTTCAATTCATCTCGCAATTGAAAAAGCCTCGTTAGAACTTTACCTCGCGACAACAACCTGACTTCAGTATAGAAAAGTAATGAGTCGTATTTGGCATCCATTTCTTCGCACAATCTGGAAAGCAATCTAGTTTGCAATGGTTGGCTTTTAATAACATGAATAATGTTTACGGCTTCTGGCAGAACATTTTGAAAATTATCTGGAATCTTTTTTTTTTGTAGCAAGCGCATTTCTGTGAAGAAAGCAGTGCGTCCATTCCATATGAGGTATAATGTCTTTTAATTTTACTATTACACCACTGTTCTTCCCCGTTATAGTTTTCGCGCCATCAGTACATACCGCAATCCATTTCTTAAAGTCCAATTTTTCGTTTCGTGTTACATCAATAAAAACTTTAAAGAGTCCTTCGCCAATTGCACAGCTAGGGATTGATCTCGATATTGTATCATTTGAAAGTGGTATAGTTTTCAAGTTGTTTGCTTATTTTGGACTTATCATTACATTGACCATCTCAACGGCAGCGGGTAAAATCAGCTTTACCGGATTCGTGCGAGGCTTCCCTAGTCTCTCTTAATGCTACTAAATGGGATGCTTGAAGTGCTGCGGTCTCATTACGGCTAAATTTATTGATTTTTAAAGACTAGTGATTTACGTTCGAAAATTCTTATGATTTGTTTTGTAAAGATGGGTGTTTTGTTTCCAGATGCCGGACTAATTTTGAAGGACAGAACAGAAATACCGCTAACACAACTTGATAAATAACACATTGCGGCTTGTCATCCAAGGCAATAAATCCATATTTTAAATATATTTCATTGTACAATCTGTAATTTTTCTTTATTGTTTCACCAGATGTAGACGGTGTATTTCGTTTTATCACAAATTTGTCCATTTTATTTAATGTAATTAATTATTTTAGGACAAATCGTAGCATTTAACAATGGGTGAGAGAAGAAATCGTACTATTTGTTTTTGTAAAAACGTAATTAACAAAGAAACTCTTCGTCTCGTTCCTTTGTTTTTATTACCAAAGCGTATAGCTTGTACGAACCTCTCTAAGCGCGCTCGAGACGAATGATCCATCTCGCATGCTCGGGTATGCGGCGCGAGGTGTGCGGGCCGGTCATTTTACAAGTATATGCAAGTGCAGGGCACAAATTCGAAGTGGTAAAAGTAATATAAGAACAATGGGATACACAACTCTAGCAGTTCAGTATTTGTGGCTGTGTGCAGTATTTCTGTATAAGTGTAACGGCCCATTCAACATACATCCATTATTTATGATTCGTCATTTAATACAAAGACAAATAAAAGATTTGTTTTGTTTTCACGTTTCTTAAGCGTGTGAACATTTAAAATAGAAACAATTCTTCGTAAATCAAGACACTTAAAAAAGAACAAATAGTCGCCGTGTTAACCGGTTGATGTGAAACTTTCACAGACATCAAATTTTTTGACATAGCAACGTTTTTTACTTAACTTTTTGGATATTGCGTGGGTCGCGGCACTAAAAAGGTTGAGAAACGATGGTCTAATGGAACTTAATCTGGAGTGCTCTTCTTCAAATCTTCAAAGGAAAGATTAGAGATTAATAACATTTTGGATAGTACGATGTGTGTTTTACAATTTATTCCATTCAGGATGCTACTCACAATTTTATAACAATATATTAATCACTTATCAATAAACAACGATCTCAAAGCAATGAATTCAACTTAATAGCAAAATTACTCAATTATGATAAAATTATTATAACTTTGCCTATTATTTCGGCTTGGCTAAGCGTGTATAATCAGATTCAATAGGGTAGAAGGCAACAATTTAGTGGGAGAGATCGTTTAAACTGTTTCCAAAAGCCATATAGTAACAGTAACTGTAACCAACGCGCCTCACTGGAGAAATTAACAGGCAGTTTATGTCCAGTTGCAATAAGAAATAATTAACAGGGTTACCTAAGTTGCGAGATATTTATATTACTTGTGTTTTACTTTTGTTTATATTGTTAATCAAAGGTAAAAAAACTAAATATAAATATATAACAAATACCACGACTATTAGTGCCTACCGACTGAGAAATTAATGTAATAAGACTTTCTCAATGAAGAGAGAATATTTGGATAGTTTTGAGGTTTTAAGACTGATAGGAACTGGAATAAAAATTAATATGCATTACAGCAGGAATTAATATACATTTACAGCACTGTAAGGCTGAAGTGGCCTGGCCGTTTTGTTGCCACATCTACAGGGAGTTTTATATAAGGAAATATATATTTAAAAACGATTTCTGTAATACCTAAATTGTAAAACAATAAAAAAAGTGATCGCCATGTGTTCGACAATTTATCTCCTCTTTCTTCAATCGACAATGTCATTATAGTAAAGTTACCTTTTCAATTCGTTATTTTCTTTTTTATTCAAAACAATGAGCAAAAAAATATTCCAAAATTACAAAACGAAAATCGAAATATGGTAATTGCCCCGTAATTTGAATTATGAGTGCGATGCAGAGGTATTCATGTTATATTATTTTATATGATGAATGTAAATAAAGTAGTAAAGGTTTCCCCTTTGGAGGGCAAGCAGGCCAATGTCCGATGCGCCTTAAGTGCGAGTTTGAACTCGATAGAGTCATTTGGTGGTCCGTCGTATTTCTTTTTGTGAACCGAATTTTTCTGGTTACAGAAGCCATAGAGAACAAATTATACTAATATTATTTTTTAAGTAAAATTGTAAAAGTAAATAAACAAATTGTTCCTCCGCTACACGAAAAAAATTGCATAGGACCACCAAATGACTCTGGTGAGCTCAAACTCGAACGGAAGATACATCAGAAGGAAGCCCACAACCCGTCAAGAAAGGAAGCCAACAGTGGTGCCAGATCAAACGCTACGCCACCAGTCTCATTAGTTTATTTACACACCTCGTGCATTAAAGTGGGAAATTTAAATGATAACCATTATGTTTCGTCGGTAAGAAGTTATTAACAGAATTACAATAGTTGTCAAATGTCATGTTATATGTATTTACTTTAGTAAATATTATTGATAAAGTGTAAACAGATATATAGTAAAGCCTCGTGAAAGCCTTACGTGATAGATGGGACCGAACGACAACCGTGTAAGTCGAAGTCGGGGTACAATTTCGTATATAAATGCATACAAATTTGTTTAACTAGGACCAAAGGCTAAAGAAAACAATAATTTAGGAGAAAATTATTTATTCAAAGCTTAGATAATTAAACACATTATAGTATTATTTAAATGCAAAAACATAAATCGAAGTTATTTTAATGGTGAATGCTTCATAAAGTCAAACAAAGTCGTCTGACTGATTTTTTCTTCTAAAACAAAATCTCTATTAATAACTTTTTTACTCCCGGTTTTATAATTGAAACGCGCTATTCACTGAAGCCTATATTTTATATACAGACTTTATACCGACATATTTTGATGACATCCTGGTCCATTGGTTGAAACAAACTGATTGTATTCGGTGGTGTAAAAAATCATTTTTTACACGCGGGTCGAAATTAGTAAGAGCAGCAGAAGGATGGTCTGGTTCATTGTTAATTAATGGCAATGCCTTAAATGGAATTTATTTTGATTGGCAATAACGTTCGACTTCGGGTATGAAGTGATGACCAAACCAAACCCAAGTTTTAGGATTTCATTCCAAATCATGGGTAAACTAGCTTTAGATTATTTTTTTTAATCTCTTGATTTTTCCGAGCGATAAACTAAGAGAGGTTTTACCTTATGCATTCCCGCCAACCATCATTGTCAACCGATCTTTGTAGTCCTTAAAACCTGGTGGTACTTTCTATACGCGCGACAAAAGTTCTTTTGGGCATCTTATTCCAGAACAATCTAGTCTTATTCACGTTAAATACGGTTTGACTACGATAGCCACTTTCTTAGTCTTAAGCCTTGAGTTTTTCTGGATAGGCGCAGCCCTTTTATCAGCACTTGCCGTCTCCCCACTTTTTGCGATTCTATACCAATTACAGCGACTTTTTAAGATTTTAGCTTTGGCCGCCTCCCCAGCTTCTTCTTTAAATCTCTCAAAAAACAACTTAGCTTGAGATCGCATCTTGTTCTGATCAACAGGATAGGTATTTCACTCTTACTTGGTTGTCACACGATAATTTCAGCATTTTTTCCATCTCAGCGATAATACCATGACGTTTACGAATGATGCTGGAATTCAAAGATTTAACATTTTGTACAGCTTCGAAAATGTTTTCTTTATTTTTTATAATTGTTTTGACTGTAAATCAAAGTTCTATGCCAATTCACAATATTTTAGTTTTGTATCAAAATCCTTGATAATGTTTAGGTAATGTTTTTTATTTTCTTATTTGATGCAGAAGAATCAGTTTTATTTCGTTTAGATGACATAATTGTTTTTAAATGATATAATAAACGAATCAATTTGTAAACATGCGTCGAGTCCACGCAAAATATGTCCATACATGTGGTAAGCAGAACACAAGTTTGGGTGAAGTGGGAGAGGGGTAATGTGCCGCCTGATTAAAAAAATCACCTAATTCCAAATTCGCGTAAGATGGGCCAGCGTAAGTCCTGGTATTACTGTACTATGAAGAACATACACAGTAAATAATTATAAACAAAATATATATTTACATTATTCCCATATAGGGTATAATTTGGTTTGAAAGTAGAGCATTAGAATAAATTTAATGCTATATAAATATATTAAATTATCGAATACAATAATTAATATCAAGTATTTTTCTTAGCATCAATTAAATTCAAATACTTCAAAAACAGATATTTCAAAATATTTATAATAATTCTGCTGATATTTCTGCAAAATAAATGTAAATAAAAATGTATGAATGTAATTATTATATCTAACATTTTTTTTATATAACTCATTCAATTATTAAAATATTTTTATTGCTAACTGTTTCAGTTATTGTTCAGTTATAGTTTTAGTTAATCATTTATATAAAATTCGTAACCTACAGGTCACATTTTTAAATATTTTTTACCAAAATCATAACTGCAAACAAAGTTAACGATATAAATGCTGTGACTCAATAAATACGCATATTTACAATACAATGCGTCTGGAATTTCGACGCATTAAATGCTAGATCAGGTAGTGCTCCTAAAACTTCTTCAAAGAAATGGACTTTTCCGCAATTTGTGCCAGTTTAAAGGCGACTTGGTAATGGGCCATGGCGTTACATAAGGAACCCCCTTCAAATTCAACTTCAACTAGGAATAGAAAGGGATGATTGTTTAATTATCGTAGGAATCTCTCTGAAATCATAAGTCAAATTAACAAATTTTATAATAGATATGTAAAGAGTTTATAACAAATATTGAACTCAACTATAATAAATTGTCAGTGAAATCCCATATAAGTGGGGAAGGACAGAATACACTTAGATAAAAGAATTTTTTCTTCATTCTATAAGAGAGCATTAAATTTTAATTGTCCTTATAATTTTTTACCCATTTGTAAAAATGTTCAAAAAACAAGCATTTTTTCCAGTGCTCTATGAAATATTTGCTGATTTCTTCGTCTTCCAAACGTCAGCAAGCGTCTCCCGAGACTGGTTTCAGGCCTTAAGCCATCATGAGTCGGTAAACATTTGCTTGTTTTTTGAATATTTTTAACATATTCTCTACGAGCCCAATTGCAACTTTTCAAACACATTTCTAGTTTAGATATCAATTAAATAGCTTTTACTAAGACTACAAAAATGAAAGAAAAATACTTTTTATAATCTGACAACGTTTGCAATCCTGTTAAAAAATCTTTACTGTAATTAACTACAAACTACATATTAATTTCTCTAATGAAGCACAATACTTGCCATTTAAATTACCCACTTTAATGTATGATTTAAAATGAATAGCTTTACATCAAGCAATTCACATGCGGTGTTTACAAATCTATTGCATGGCATGACAATTAAATCCTAATTACAGCTAAATTGTAACACTTCTATTCGCGTTTCTATTTTCGAATAATTTATTGCTCTGTGTCAATAATAAAAAGAAAAGTAAGAAATAAACACGAAGATCAAAACTACAAAACAACTTTGGCGATCCTGTAATTATTTTTTTTTGTATCAACATTGAACCCAAACTGCATATTAATGTATCCTTAGAGGCACATCGTTTTCCACTATTGTTGCTACTTGACTATTGAAAATTATTTATATTACTTGTATTCATTCAATGTAATAATATTTTCTTAATTGGTAGCAACCAATAGTCCTGATACTTTTATATTTTAGTCAATAATATGAATAAAACTGATTAATAAAACTATCTGGCAACTTCGGCAATATTGTTAATATTGTCTTATTGCGACTGGACGCAAACTACATATTAATTTCTCCAGTCAGGCACATTAGTTAAAATTACAGCTGCATTATGGCATTTGGAAACAATTTAAACGATACTTTCCACTAAATTCTTGCCTTCTACCATATTTAATCTGATTATGCAGATTTAAGCAGGCAGAAAAAATAAACAAAGTTAAAAACTTAAAATATTTTTTTATTAATCGAGTAATTTTGCTATTTTGCTGAATTCATTATTTTGAGAGCGTGGTTTATTAATCGTTTTTGGTCGTTTCATTTAATTTAATTTAGGTTGATTTAAAATTATTTATTTTAATTTTCTTTGCACGCTAGACAAAAACACTAATACTATGAGAATGTTTGTATAAGATTGAACGTTTAACTTTATATGCCTAGTTAAGTAGGGTAGTTATATGTAGGTAGTAGGGCAGTTTATGCACAGATTCTGTGCATAATTGTGTTTGTGCATTGTGTTATAATTGTTTATTTTTTTGATTTTTGTTTTTTTTATGTTGGTATCTGAATTTGTGTGTCTGCGAAAATAAACCTCTTCCCATTTTTAAGGTTTGTTTTTTGTTTCTTTTGCCATTCCGAAGAATCAGGTGGCGCCTGATTCTACGACCCAAATGTTAAGATTAAGTTTACGTTACAGTGTATTAAAAGAACTATGAAAAAGTATCGAATAATTTTGTATACTCCTATTTTTAACTGTATCTAACATCCAATGTTTTTTTTCAATTATGAGCTTTCCCTATCATGTGGTTTTATATTATCATATCACAAATATTGTTTTCTCATAGGCCTTTTAATCCTTCATAAAAGCAAATTTCTGAATGATAACAAATCGAAATCATAAGATCAAGAAATATAATGAATCAAGAAAAGTTTGAGCAGAGATATAATAACAATTTGGTGTAAGCATATTATTTCCCCTATTATTTTCTATTACCACCTTAGATAAAGTACAGTAGCGATATATCAGCTGCAACATCACAGTTTTTCTGTCATTAACGCATAAAATTTCATTCTACATATAAAATTTAATAATCATTTTTTTTTCATAAATTTATCAATTTTAAAATATCGCCAACAAATTTTTAACAATTACAAACGACGTTGTAATTTCTAACTTAATTAGCGAAGTGAACAAAAACATCTGTTAGATGTCAAGGACAACGTATGAATCAAATGGTTGTATTCATATATAAAGCGCCCGAATTTTTGAAACAATAATAACCATACTTTTTGATCATAGTAGTATATTGAAAATATACTGATAATATAATATACCGATAATATAAAGAGTAAACATACTAAGTAATCACCTCAACAAAGATGATTTTATAAAGTTCTATATAAAATTCTAGGTTAAATATTCCGGACCACTATAAACTTTACTATCAGTCTCCGAAACTTAATTTAACGCTTATAAAAAGAAAAATACCATACGAACTGCAAATAAAATACGAACTGAAAATGATTATATAGATTGGTATTTTTTATTACACAAAATTAGATGAGTTTTTAATTTGACCCGATATCGGACGCTTCACATAATTTTGTAATAAGCAATTCATTAATTGAAAATCATTCTGGTCAACATTCAACGAAGAAATTCTTAAAGCAACAGATTCAACGTATTAATAAAATTATTCAATAATTGTGAAATTATTATAATTTTGTCTATTGCCTCGGCCTGACTAAACGCGCATAAGATTCAATGGGGTAAAAGGCAACAGTTTAATCTGAGAGGTCGTTTAAATAGTTTCCAAAGGTCAGATACCAACTGTAATGGTAATTGATGCGCCTCACTGGAGAAATTAACATGCAGTTTGCGTCCAGCCGAGATAAGCAATTATTAACAGAATTTTGGATGCTTCTACATAGTTTTATTATTGATATTTTACGTTGGTTTATGTTATTTATTGAATGCAACAAAATATACAATAATAAAAAGAAAAGGTACATAAATATTTAACTACCAATAAAAGCAAAAATGTTTGTAAAAAAGAAGTGTTTCGAAAGTGTACAGGAAAGTACTGTCAACTTTAAAAATACGCATGTGCAATTGACACGGAATGGCTGATATCGTACGTTATAGTTGCATAAAATATTTAAGCAAATTAAGGTAACATTTAAGTTTTGTTTTAAATAAAAATATCCTCTTCATTGAGATTGTAAACCAAAAGCAAAAAAAAGTCATCTATTCGACATTGTAGGCAGCATAAGTTTAAAAAAAAAGCAATTCAGTATTAACTACAAAAAGCATGCGTGATTATTATATACAAGCTTTGAATATTCGTATAGGTTAAAGGTAGTTGCCAAGTTCAGATTGAAAGATTTAACTATTGAAAGATTTCTCGGTCATAAAAACCGGCGACTTTAGATAATGAGATTTTAAATATTTGTGAGGTAGCTGACACTTGATAGAAATTAATTATAAATAATTAAGCAAAGATTAATATCTACAATTTTCACTATTTTTAAAATTGTATTTATTGTATTATTTCGATACATAGTATTTTTTTCAAATACAAACTATAATATATATATATATATATATATATATATATATATATATATATATATATATATATATATATATATATATATATATATATACATTGTTTCCTATCAGGGCGAGATCCGAATAAATTAAAGACAACCGCAGATCCGGCTGATAGAGTGGTTATATTAAATTTTCCTTTTTGCCCTAGTAAAATTAAAATTGGCCAATTTGTGGGGTTAATAGAGAGGTAAGTCTTAAGTACTTTTTTATGCGAGAAATCTATCTTTTAAGATGAGATCTGTTACAACAATATACAAACACGAGATCTGATCTAATATATACGTTAGCTTATAAATAATATACACACAATACGAGATCCGCCAGTGTTGCCAGAGTGAATATGCGATACCAAACACCTACAGGTATTATGACTGAAATGAAACTATTTTGTTAACGCAAGCATTAACGAGGCCGATTATCTGTTCTGTAATGTTTAAAAGGGAATTTTTATGAATGTTGGAATTATGATATCTAAAAAGGTGGATTTTCATAAATAACAAATTCTAGTTCAATAACATTCCTTATTATACATAGACCTAAGAAGTTAATGGTATCATCTTTTTCTATTTGTGCTTGAAAAATAATCTTCCGGAGTGTGTTGTTAATGTAATTTAAGTATTTTTGTCGATTTGCGTTGTCTCGGGTACCATATATCAAAATATCGCCTATGCACTTAATTAAAAAAAAAATTCTTTGCACTATTAGTATTTAGAAAGATCTCTATTTGAAAATGTTATTGTTGAAGTGAAAGTAAAGATTATTTTATCTTTAACTTTAAAGTAAAGTTTGCACTAACGCATAAATTAAAAAGGTGAAGGATTTCATCTATAATTATCCTACTTAATGTATTAATTGTTAACATTTTTTCATTTAAGTTACTTACTTCTTTCTATTATAGCTTATATAGAAAGTTATTATAGCTTAACTGGGGTCAATCTATAATTTTAAGGACTATTTGGACGGAGTTAAATACAAACACAATCACTAAGCAACTTATAAAAGGATGTTTTTGAAATACTGATTATATTAACTTTTTTAGCCTTATATTTATCTAAATGAATTAACTACGTATTTTGCAATCCATATATGCCATTTCTAGCCCTATTTTTTGACTTTGAATAAATTTCTAATCAAATGCTAGTTTATTTATTCAGGATTGACCTTGTTTGTGAATTCGTAGTAGGCTGAGTTTGAAGTTCAGGTTTCAGTTGAGTATCTTAAAAAATGTGACCAATCCACCTGTATGACTGTGCAAAAATTCAAATCTGTATTCCTTCAAATAGCGGAGATATGAAGAGGAGATAGAATTAATTAAGAAGATTGTCTAGATTTTCTGGCAATATTATTGTTTTTGTGATATTTTCAGTTATATTATTTTTATTTATATTATTTATTGCAGACATCATAGTTTAACCTGTAAAATCACAGCTGAAAAATCTTTGAATGTAATTATTAATCTACTATTCAATATTTTCATATTCTCTTAAATGATACTTAGGATATTTAAAGTCTACGATATTTAAAACTCTTTTCAAAACTCGAATTACACATTTCTAACACAAAAAAAACTATTAGTGATCAATAGTATTGGGAATAATATAATCAGTGGCATGTTTTAAAATTGTTAAATAATTAGGGTTTTATAATGACAAAATTAACAAAATAATAAATAATGTGATAATAAAATGATTGTACTATTTGTTTGAATAATAACGAGAAATTATTATAAATTCAATCATATAATAATAAAACGTTTCATAAAATTGACGAATAATATTCAGTTGTTTGGTATAATGTTTCATACGAATATAATAGTGAAAAAAAATCTCACGATGAATCTGATAAATACACTTATTACTGAAGAACATTGTGCAATAAATTTAACTTACATTCACCAACCAACAGAGAAATTCAATATTTTATCCTGTAAATCTAGTTAAATCTAATGTCGACCCTCGCAGAACCGCAATCTAAACCTATCTCTGCTGAAATCCTGACCGCTAAGGAATGTTAGCTGACGTTAAATTAATAATATCAATAGTGCAGCTCAGTAAGCAAGCAACATCGACATCCTAATACGCCTTAGATTGCGACACCCTAGATGCAGGATCAGGTGGCCTTTTCAAGAAATCGGCGGCGAAATGAGTTTTTCCCCCAATTTGAGCCAGTTTAACAGAGCAGCTAGGTAATGGACCATGGTGCCTCATAAATAAGCCCTTGCAGATGCAAACTGGTAGAAAAGGATGACTGCTTATCACTACGTTCCCTTAATTTGAAAATTGGGGTGAAAATCAGGTCATTTTATCGGAAAAACAGCATATATATATATATATATATATATATATATATATATATATATATATATATATATATATATATATATATATATATATATATATATATATATGTATATATATATATATATATATATATATATATATATATATATATATATATATATATATATATATATAAATCTTTCACCCGTTCTCCACGTGGTGCCACCGATCGCCTTCGCCGAACTGTAACCATGCGACGTCACGTGTCTCTCGGGACCTCGTCAGGACCGCTCGTAACATTCTGCCTGGAACCTCGGGTGTAGTACCAGGTATGCCCACAAGGTAGCGTAACAGAACCGTGGAGGGAAATATTACAGAAATCTTTCACCCTTTCTCCACGTGGTGCCACCGATCGCCTTCGCCGAACTGTCAACCATACGACGTCACGTGTCTCTCGGGACCGGTTGTCAGGACCGCTCGTAACATTCTGCCTGGAACCTCGGGTATAGTACCAGGTATGCCCACAAGGTAGAGTAACGGAACCGTGGAGGGAAAATATTACAGAAATCTTTCACCCATTCTCCACGTGGTGCCACCGCCATTCGCCACAACCATTCGCCGTATGATGGCGTGAGTTGTGTGCGATCACGACCCGTCATTAAAATGGCCAGTTGATCTGGCCTGGCCCCGATTGCCTCTCGGAACTGCTTTACTTGCGTTCGTCTAGAGCTCGACTGATGACGGCTGAAAGGCTAGAAACCGGTCCCGAGAGACACGTGACATCGGATGGTTGACAGTTCGGCGAAGGCGATCGGTAACACCACGTGGAGAATGGGTGAAAGATTTCTGTAATATTTTCCCTCCACGGTTCCGTTACTCTACCTTGTGGGCATATATATATATATATATATATATATATATATATATATATATATATATATATATATATATATATATATATATATATATATATATATATATAGAAATAAGCCAAATATTACCTAATATTATACCGAAAAAATACGAGGAGTGAAGAGAGTTAAATTATTACATTTGAATTGAATATATATCCGAACTAGTGGGCGTTGCGCACAGTAACGTCATCTCTTGTCGAGTAGTCGAACTATTTTGTATCGTATGGAAACTTTGCGTTGTTTCTCGATTATTCGCCACGCCCCTCGGTCGGAATGAGCGGAGCTTTGTGGAAGTTTGTGGTAGTTTCTGGACGGCTACTACTGGGCTGCTATATAAGCGGCACGTGGCTGCGCTTACGGCAGTATTGTTCCATGCAAACTCGAAGCGAATATGAGTGAAAAGTGGTGAACGAATAGTGAAGAGAATTAAGTGTAGCGTGTAAGTGAGTAATTTTACTGCAGTGTTATTCGGTGACCTTGTTAAGGATAGATACGTGAATCATTATTACTGTCGAAAAATGGAGGGGAAAAAAAGGAAGGGTGATAAACTTAAAGGAATGGACTACTGGACAAAGTGGTGTAGTCAAGGGGTTTCTAATAAAGAAACAAATTTGGATTTAGCTACCAAAGCTTCAGCTACCTTGCATGCTGATAAAAAGACTGTGAAGACAAGCGGGCCCTCGACCTCGACCTTAATCACAATACCGAATGTCGAAATCGATGCCATGTCGCTGGTGCCCTGTTCGATACCTTCAACTGCCGAATCAACATCTAGTCTGCAACAGGCCAACTTGCCTTTTATCTAATCTTTTACAACTGTAGCTAAGTTGGATGTTGGTTTTTACGCGAATCAAGAAAAAATCTTGGATGAATATTTTAAAGTCCAAATTTTAAAAACGCCATAGAACCCAGAGATTATAAGTTTCCTATTTCCACAAAACGAAACTTGCGCTTTCATTTGAAATGGTTGGAGAGATTCCCCTGGTTGTCATATTCGGAATATAAAAGTGAAGCATACTGCAGAGTTTGCGTGGTAATGGGACGTTCGCTTGATGAAGGTAAAGGCGGTCATCAAAGGATCGGCCAGTTGGTAACCGAACCTTTTTGTAAGTGGAAAAATGCCCTAGAAATATTTGAAGCTCATGCGAAATCGGGATACCACAAGCGAAATTCAGAATTGGCAGATAACTTTCTAAAAGTAATGTCTTCGCAGGCTTTTTCAGTCACTGAACAGCTGTTTTTTGAAAGAAAGAGACAACAAGAGGAGAATCGAAAGAAACTAATCCCTATCGTAAAAGGAATATATTTTTGCGGCAAACAAGGCATCTCCTTGGAAGGTAAAATCAATTCGGGGTGCATACAAATTACACCAGAATCACCAGAACCTGAACAACCACTACAGAATGATGGTAATATTAGAGCCCTGTTGCGGTTTGCGGCTGAGTCTGGAGCTAAAGATCTGGCTTAGCATTTGAATAATTCACAGAAGAATGCCCTGTACACAAGCCCTCAAATCCAAAACGAAATAATTGACATTTGTGGTGAATTACTTCAACATAAAATAATTGAAGAAGTAAAGAAAGCTAAACTATTTGCGATTCTGGCTGACGAAACCACCGACATCGGACGTGTAGAATAAGTCTCGTTATGTCTTGATATGTTGATTTTACAGATAATAAACACCATATACTTAAAGAGATGTTCCTTGAGTACATTCCAACGATCGATGTTTCAGGATCCGGTCTCGCAAATCTTATTATTACAGCTCTGAAAAAACATGGACTTGAATGTTCTCATGTGGTTGGTCAAGGTTACGATGGGGCTGCAGCTATGAGTGGGTATTTGCACGGTGCCCAAACTTATGTTCGCCACGAATGTCCTCTTGCTCTTTATGTACACTGTAGTGCACACTCTCTCAACCTTGCTATTGCTGATTCATGTTCATTAGCAAACTGTAAACTGCAACTGCTTTGTTGAAAGAAAAAATTCAAGAGCTACTACACGTCGATAGCCAAAAAAGCTTGCTCTCAATGTGTGAAATATGGTGGGTCCACAAACATGAAGCTATTATAAGATTCAGGGAAATTTATTCAGCGATTATAAATGCTCTCGAAGAACTCCAATTTAATCACAATAAGGAAACATCCCAACAAGCCGCCCAATTGCTAGGTACGCTTCGATCTTCGGATTTTGTGATGTCTTTAATGATTCTTCAAAAAGTTATGAGCTATACATTGTCAACACTAACGACAACACTGACGACAACACGTCGAATATCTTCATCTCTATGAAGACGCAAAGGTTTTACTGGAAGAAAATGGTGGTATACTGCGAATGCCACGCGTCGTCGGAAGACAATTAAATAGACCGAACATTCCTGCATTGGATGTATGCACGTATTACAAAATTAATTTGTTCATTCCATTTCTTGATCATACAATTCAACAATTGGTTGAAAGGTTTACCAAACATCGTAAAGTAGTATCAGCATTATCTGGTGTGCTACCTTCAAATTTTACTGCCAGTTCTGAAATTGAAGAAGCAATTTCCATGTACTCGTCACTGCTTCCCGAAAGCAACATAACAGTGGTTAAAGCAGAACTTGAAGTATGGAAAACAGTGATGACAAGTATCTCGCCTAGCCCGAAATCTAGTTTGGAATACCTAGATATGTGCGATAAAAACCTTTATCCTAATATTTACACATTACTACAAATCTTGGCTACCATTCCTGTATCCACTACTACCCCAGAAAGGTCTTTCTCGAGCCTAAGGAGACTGAAAAACTATTTACGAAACACTACAAGTGAAAACAGACTTAATGGTTTGGCTCTCATGAACATGGAACTCACTATGGAACAGAAATTCATGCAGAGGCAGTAGTGGATATATTTAAAAGAAAAAGCCGAAGATTTCTTCTTTAATGGTTTTAGATTTAGCGCAGAGGAACGAAATTAATTTAACCATTTCATTTAAAGTTAAGAACTTTATAAATATGTCGTAATTTTTCCGATGAATATATAGATATTAAATTTCATGTAAGTATATTTTTCTTGTTTTATTTACTTCAAACTAAACCCCCCCTCCAAACTAAATCCTGGCTACGCCCGTGTATATACGGATGAACGGAGAAGATAAAGAGAATCCACGGAGGAACGATGAGAAAGATGTTGAGGATTAGCATGAACAGTCAAAAATGAACCAGGCGCTTTGCATGATCCAACCGGGTCTATACGCACCTATATATATATATATATATATATATATATATATATATATATATATATATATATATATATATATATATATATATATATATATATATATATATATATATATATATTTGTGTGTGTGTGTGTGAGTGTGTATGTGTGTGTGTGCGTGTGCGTGTGCGTGTGCGTGTGCGTGTGCGTGTGCGTGTGCGTGTGTGCGAGTGTGTGTGTGTGTGTGTGTTTGAATAAATGAATGTGTGAAAGAAATAAATAGAAAGTTAAATAGAACAAAATTTTTTGCTCAAAACCAGTTCCGATTGCTTTATTTAAGAGATTCATACATGCAATTTATGATTTGAACAAGATTTCAGTCTAATGAGCACCACAGCTCTTTTTGCAGACACGAATCCGCTTTCGTCAATTTTCGATGTCCCTGGCGCACATTTCCGGCTGTATGGCAACTACGGTTTAACGAATGTTAGTTTCCAAGTCACCAATAATCGCGGAGTTATTGCTATAAACCTGTGTTCTCACATGTTCCCAGAGAAAGTAATCGAAAGGAATTAAATCGCATGATCTCGGTCGCCAAACGATGGGGCCATTTCGTGAAATTACTAGTTGCCGAACTTGGCCGCTATAACGCATGTTTACTCGGGAAATATGCGGTAGTGCGTCATTTTGTTGAAAATAAATATTATCCACATCGATTTCATCAAAATCCGGGAAAAAAATCGTCCAGCATTACCTTGTTGAGCTCGGTATTAATGGTAGCGGTGGGTCCTTCTTCATTTTTTAAAGAAATAAGGACCGATGACTCTCCCATGTCAAAATCCACTCCAAACTGTGATATTCTGCAGATGCAAAGGACACCCATATATCATGTGTGAATTAGATTGCCACTAATACCAACAATTTTATTTATAAACGAAACCATTGAAGCCAGAAATGAGCCTCATCGGAGAATATGATTTTGCGATGAAATTCGTTGTCGCCTTCTATTATTTCGATGGCCCAATCGGCAAATTCATGACCAACAACTTGATCGATTGGTATCAGTTCTGGTGCCAGTACTATCTTAACCGATGCAAGCCTAAGAACAACCTCAAAATTCGCCAGGTTATCATTGGCGAGAGGCCTAACTCTTGCGCGCGGCGAGCAACTGAGGCGTTGTCATTTTTAGCTACACGTGCTTAAATGGCGGCAATATTCGTAATACTTCTGGCTTTTTTTGTCGTACAGGCACCGTTGCTCCTGTTAATGTAATCCGGTAATAACACGATCAACAGCTCGTTGAGTAGCACGAGAGGACCGCGATTTTGTGAGAGTCTGAACATCAAGAGACGAAACATGTGTCCTCCAATGGAAGGGATGGTTGGGGCTCGTCCCCATTCAAACAATCAACAAAATGCTTATTTAGGCGGAGACGCAGGTTGTTGGGTGTTCCACATGAAATTGTAAAACCCAGCAGTTGGGTGTCTGATGACACCCAGCACTGTTGTCTCATTGGACGCAGTCCAAAGAATTCAAACACAGTATATATGCGCCATCCGACGGGAAGTCGGCGAAAAGTATGGGTTTTTGACTGTGGATCGGTTCCTTATGTTCTTGACAAGAGAGCACATGTCGGTGCCCTGAAGAGTCTGAACATCAAGAGACGAAACATGTGTCCTCCAATGGAAGGGATGAGTGGGGCCCGTCCCCAGTCGAACAATCAACAAAATCCATATATATATATATATATATATATATATATATATATATATATATATATATATATATATATATATATATATATACCACGTGGAGAAATGGTGAAAGATTTCTGTAATATTTCCCTCCACGGTTCCGTTACGCTACCTTACGATACCTGGTACTATACCCGAGGTTCCAGGCAGAATGTTACGAGCGGTCCTGACTGCTACGAGCATTCGCCGTATGATGGCGTGAGTTGTGTGCGATCACGACCCGTCATTAAAACGCCCAGTTAATCTGGTCTGGCCCCGATCGTTTCTCCGAACTGCTTTCCTTGCGTTCGTCTAGAGCTCGGATGATGACGGCTGAAAGGCTAGAAACCGGTCCCGAGAGACACGTGACGTCGTATGGTTGACAGTTCGGCGAAGGCGATCGGTGGCACCACGTGGAGAAAGGGTGAAAGATTTCTATAATATTTCCCTCCACGGTTCCGTTACGCTACCTTGTGGGCATACCTGGTACTACACCCGAGGTTCCAGGCAGAATGTTACGAGCGGTCCTGACTGCTACGAGCATTCGCCGTATGATGGCGTGAGTTGTGTGCGATCACGACCCGTCATTAAAACGGCCAGTTAATCTGGTCTGGCCCCGATCGTTTCTCTGAACTGCTTTCCTTGCGTTCGTCTAGAGCTCGGCTGATGACGGCTGAAAGGCTAGAAACCGGTCCCGAGAGACACGTGACGTCGCATGGTTGACAGTTCGGCGGCACCACGTGGAGAAAGGGTGAAAGATTTCTGTAATATATATATATATATATATATATATATATATATATATATATATATATATATATATATATATATATATATTATTATTATTCACGTATGGGCCCTGGTGGACCACGCGAAGTACAATTAGAGGCGTTTGTTGTTGTTAGCCTTCCTTTGAGCCCATACTAATTTCATTCTTTCGCTATGAGCTTTTTCCTTTCGTCAGACCAAGTTGTTCCAGTCTTCCTACATTTTTCTCTCTGGCCAACCTTCCAAACGTTAACCTTGTGTCTGAAACAGCCTCTATCCTGAATTTCACTTTGTGTAATATTTGCTGATCTTAGGTCCTCTTTAATTGCAGCAATCCATTTAATTATTTCTACTTTAGCTTTACTCCTATTTTCATAAAATTCGACTATCTGTCTAGTTAGCCTACCCGGATTCATCCGTTTGATGTGTCCGTAAAACTTAAGTCTTCTTTTTCTCATATCGCTATGTATATCTGTGTATTGTTTGATTTCTTGGTTTTCTCGAAGTCGGTATGTTGTGCTACTTATTTGTTTGGGGCCTAGGATTTTTCTTATGATTTTTCTTTCTTTCTTTTCAATGCCCTCGACTGTATATATATATACAGTCGAGGGCATTGTACTGTATACTGTATATATATATATATATATATATATATATATATATATATATATATATATATATATATATATATATATATATATATATATATATATAACGGATACCCTATATATATTAGGGTATCCGTTATTTCCTTAAATAACTAAAAACTATTTTAGTTATTAAAAATAGCCTTTGGAAAATTTTAAAAAATCCGATACCGTCCATTCATTAAACATGGGATTTTTTTTGCTTTTTGAACTTATATGGGAAATTTTAAAATATTATTATAATAAACACATGGGTGGAAATAGTTATACACCGCAAGATTGCATAAACATGTGGCGTGGGGCACCTCAAACTGTTACTCTTGAGATATGGAAGAATACGATCAAGCATACACAAAATAAAATAATGAAATGGTATGACAGAGAGCATATACCTAATCGAAAAGAAGTTCTTCCGTTAATAACATATACTGCAGATGATAGCAGTGATTCCAACCAGTACTTTTCAGATTCTGATTAATGAAAACAAGTGCATGCAGATATTTCCTTGTTTTTTCTGTTTAGTACTTGTATATTATATATTAATAAATGTCATTAATAATTATATAATCTTTTTATTTTAACAACCATTCGAATATTAAAGAATGTTGTCGATGGTTTTTGAACGAAACATTTTGGATGTACATGTGCTGGGTATATCTAGAGGAACTAAATCGACGATACTTGCAAGACTTTCAACATTTATTATAATTTTGTTAGTTACATTGAATTTTGCATTTAATTTTTTTTTTTTTTTTAATTGTTATTAAAGTTTTAATTCTTAAAATCATTCATTAAAGTAAGGTTATGATGTTTAATCGCAATCTGGCAACGGGCCAGTCAAAATGTTGATCACGTGTTTAATGATGTGCAACTGTTTTTATTTTGTACGAGCTATATGTTTTATTTATATTCTATTTATGTATATTTTATTTATAATTCACATTCAGTACTGTAGTTACGAGTTGTTTTGTTATTATTTTCCTTTTTTTTTACTGGTCACGGTAAAGCAAGCTAGTCACTCGCCTGGCAATCTAATGGCCCCGGGGGTTCAAATCCTGGCCCAGATATGGAATTTTTGTAGTTTAACCCATCAGTTTACTAATAGGGTATTATGAAAAACTGGGAAAGATACACGGCTAAATAGGCTTAGCCGACTTTACATTTATAATCATAATAAAAGAAATTATTTTTTACTTCTCGTCAATAGAACCACATTGTTAGAAAATGCCAGGAATTAATAGCTTTTAATTAAAATTCTTTTATGTCGGTATCACCGGGTGTAAACGTCTTCTAAACATAAATTAAATAACACGATTGATAAGGGGTCGTCTTGTCTTAAACCACTTTTTAATACGACTGTAACGTCATTCGAACCAGTTTTACTATTTTGTTTGTAATCCTGACATTACAATGTTATTTTATTATTGCCTTTCGATCATATACAGTTACTGTCACGTATTAGCCTATTACGAATGAGCAAGACACGTTCGAGCCCCTTAGAGATTTATCAAGGCGCTAACATCTCAACTGTAACATCGTAACAGATTTTGCCTAGCTCAAAACAATACTGAATCAGTCGACTTATAAAGACAGGAAGCATATTCGAAAATGCAGAGCTTTTTAAATATTAGCTAAATAATTTTATATAAATTTAAAGTTTATCACATTATATCGTCGGTTACGTATGTAACATTTCAATGTTTGCTTGAATTAAATTACATATTAATATTATGATACAACTTAAGATTCAATTTCTGGCATATAAAGACAATGTATTTAATTTAAAAACAAAATTACTCAATTACCTTCAAATTATTATAACTTTGTCTACTGCTTCCATTTGAGTAGACCTACCTTATTAAATTCAATGGGGTAGAAGGCAATAGTTTAGTCGGGGATCGTTTAAACAGTTTCCAAAGACCAGATACCGATCATAATGGTAATTGATGCGCTTCACTGGAGGAATTAACATGCAGTTTGCGTCCAGTCGCGATAAGGAAATATTAATAGGATGGCCGAGGTTGTCGGGTGATTTCATCCAAAGATTTCTATTACATTTTGTATTATAAACAAAATGTAATAAAACTACAGGAGAATTAAATATCATTTGATACCCTAGAAACTACAGTATTAATAAACCAGTTAAACAGACATACATTTTGTTACTTTGAATTTGCGTATGATAATCCTGTATGAGGTTTGATTTATATTTTTTGTAAGAAAATTTAATGATTTGACTCTCGGCGTGAGATCTTGTTCCCGGTCTAACATCTTTTTGACATCCAAATATCCCACCATCCAATACACTTCCGACACGGCTGAACTTATATGTTGCCATATCCAATTCGAACACTGATTTGACATTGACAGAACATCATGTTGTAAATGTTTCACTGCATTTACGAGAGCAAGCGAGGTCGTATCTACGGATGTTAAAAATTAACGTCAAAGTTAGCAGTTTTAGAGGGCCTTTATTGAGGGTTAGATGGCAGCCTCTGATCTAGGGAAGGTATTAATTTCATAGAGCTGATTTTTGATACTATATTATATATATATATATATATATATATATATATATATATATATATATATATATATATATATATATATATATATATATATATACATACATATATATAAATACATATATATATATATATATATATATATATATATATATATATATATATATATATATATATATATATATATATATATATATATATATATATGAGAATTTCTGTTAGTTGCTTGAACGGGAGCGAACCCATCCATCCCTTACATGTTTCAGAGAGGGCACACGTTTCATTTGTTGGTGGTTAGACTCATCAGAGGAAAATCCAAAATTGTTAGGTTATAATACAAAACAAAAAATCTAAAAGGAACAAATTTATAAAATGCACCAACCACCTATAAAGCTGGAAATACTTTGACTTCAAAATAGAGAAGGGTCATAATTCCACGTAAAAAAATGTAAATATTGTCTATGGTTGAAAAATCAGGAATTCACAAAGTATGCTTTGAATACGAGGAAAAAACATTAAGATGTCAAAAATGCCACGGACTTTATTTAAAATATTTTTTTTTTTTTAATTTATTTTAATAGGTGTTCAAAGTGTCCATCGTTTACATCAATACACTTTCTCAGGCTCTTTGTTAAATGACGCCTCACATTGGAGAAGATATTTTCTTCATTCTCTTTCTTCAATCTTATGTATTAATTTCAGCATAGTAAACTAAATACTTCATATGACTCCACAAATAAAAGTCTAACGGAATAATGTCTGGGCTACGAGGTGGTCAAGGCAACTCACCACAGCGCGCAATCCATCGATGTGGAAAACGTTGATTTAAATGATTTCGCACTGCCACAATAAAATGCAGTGGCGTCCCATCTTGCATGAACCACATGTCTTGTCTTAAGTTTAGAGGTATACCATCCAAAAGGTCTAATAAATAATTTTCTAAAAACTGCACATATTGATCTCCACCAGAGTGTAATAATGATTATTTCGCCAGTTAAAAATTCCGCGTCTGGTAAAAGTTGCCTAGTCAGTAAACAATATCTTTTTAGGGAACATGGGGTCTACGTTTTCTTTATGTAGTAGCTTTTGATTGAACTGATTGAAAATTATTTGAAAAATTTGTCGATCTGGGTAGTTGGGTAGAGTTGTTCATCCCTTGTAACTCCAGCGCGATTATTGTAATTTACTTGTTCATAAACGCAGAGCATATATCACGCTTAGGAAACTGATTAAGTCTGGGCATTTTGTACAAATTATTTAATGCCAACTCAACAGTAGAAATACTTGTTTCCACCCACGTTTAATAGGAGAGATAGAAACAATGGCAGTTGTCATAGAGACGTAATAATTTGTATACAAAAATTTGTAAATTGTTCATTTTTTCAATCATCGACAAGATGTACAATGGAATATTTGCACATGAGTATGTTATATCATGAATATTTGTCATGGCGTAAGATATCGATATTGACCAAGGGAACTTTTTTTACCCTACCCTTTACCAACTACCCCGATTTTGAACCTGATATATTCAATCGTTTTAAATTTTTCAAAATTTTTTCGAATATTTACTGTCACTTTCAACACCCTGTATCTTTGTAATGCCTAACATTTGCCAACACATTTATTGACTAAATCAATCAAAGAACCTAATAAATAAATCCTCTTTATTAATATAAATTGTATTGGGTTTGAGGAATTTACTTCCACGGTCAATTCTTCTATCGAAACCTTCGGTATAAAACAATAACTAAATAAACTCGAAAAAATTCACCACTGAACACCAAATCACTTATTTAAACTTTTCGACGCCCATTTCGCTAACCATGTAACATCACCAGGAGATAATATTAATTCTAAATTAAAATTAATTTGAACTTCCAGGAGTAGCTTAGTATGTTATAAAGATAGTATATGATTAATTATTATCATATTAAATAAAACGATTACTTTACTTTTTATTATACATGTGAAATGTTTGCCTGCGACAGGTCTACAAGTGATCAAACTTTTCTCAAAATAGTTTAAATAAAATCGCGTTAATAAATACAGACTAACTACTCTTTCGGATGACATATCACACCAATTGCTGACATTTTGAGATAATGGTACTTCGATATTCTTTCTCAGATTTTCATCATCCCCGAAACGCAATTTTGTTTGTCTACGTATCGCGTTAAATGAAAAAAGTTTTCTCGCCGAGAGTTGGCCCGTTAGTTCTTCCAAGGAGTACGGGAAATAAATCTTGTATAAATCCCTAACAAAGTTTATTAATATTGGGTTAGCAATTTTTTTAGCAATTCGTATTTGATTATTCTGTCATCAAAATATATGCTATACTTATATATCAACAACTTCATATGACCTTTTATTACCTTCGTAGCAAAATGTCGTGTTCGCAAAATTTCGTAGAATAAGGTGGAGGAGAGGCTTTGGTAAAAACGGCGTTTTTACCAAAGCATAACATTTTTTATTTTTGAATATAATGTTTTTATAATTCCTGCAAAATGAAGCAATAATAGTGCATTTATAAATAAATGGTGGACATTAATATCAGTCAAGTGACACCCTTCTTCGCGGTCACACATCTGCAATCTCTTTTTAAAGTTGTGCATCTCAAAATCATTTATTCTAGTACTCTTACGATTTCTTGAGAAACAGCATCTTTCAGTTCCTGTATCCTATGAAATTTCAGGTTGTCATGCACAATACATTGTAGCGATCAACGGGGCATTCTCAAAGCTGGAGCTTGGCGCCTAGTGGAAAGCTGAGGACTAGCAAAGTCCTCTGACTGCCTCAACATTGTCTGGTGTCTGTACGGCACGGAGAAGGTCAGGTGGTTTTCTCTTCATAACAGATCCAGTAGTTCGGATCGTTTTACAGTACATCGGAGTATCGTTTTTTGATCTGGAATTGGCACACGACGTTCAACGTTGAACTGTTGACGGAAAAGACGTTGCACGGTAACTACAGAATCAGTGTTTCTAAAAAACTGCTCGGCGACATAAACACATGATTCTCCAAGGCCATGGCTAAAACTACATTACCTGAGCTGTCCGTTGGCGGCGCGGTGAGGTCGTCGTGGAAAATACTACCCGTTCAAAAACATTCCTTTCCTCTGCGTCACCGTGTTCTTAACAAATTAACAAATCTGTGTAAAAAAAGTCTTTGGGGTAAAGTCTTTTTTATAGAAGTTTATATTAAATAAATTCACTTGGCTTAAAAATGTTTCATTTATCACAGGCTACGCATGTTCCTTTAGTTAAGCCTTTGTGAAACTATACCCAAATCTGGTTGGCTAGTCCCAACATTTCACAATGCAACTTATCGTGCTGTTATGTCTAACAGAGCTTATAGTAAAAAGTAGAAAATTACTTATTCAAGTTAAAAACGAAACCACAAGATTTATCTATATTGGAAACTCATGTGTGGGGCGATCAATAAAACGAAGAAAATGCATTTTAGGAATAACTGGTGTTAGAACACGCTAGTAAGTGCGTGATATTTAGCTTGTCCAAGACAAATAGTGAAATAAAAATTCTAAACGAAAATCCTTACGTGGTTAATAAATATTTCATATTTCGCTTTTATGAGAATACCTCGTCAAAAAAAGGGAGAAGGAATATAAGAAAACATTTTTGCAATTTAAAAGACACTCAGATATGTCTATGTCAAGAACAGTAATTTTTATTAACGCTTATTTTCATAAAAATAGATGTGGTGTAATTTATATTCCTCACTCGTGTGGGTATAAACTTGTTTTTTTTTACAGAATCATTTCTTGCGGTCGGAATTTTAATACATATTAAAAAACATCATTAATTTATAGAAATTATAATATTCATAGGCGATCTAAATAAGATTAGTCAAGTACACATTAAGTTCACAATCACTTGTCACTTAATATGGTACGTAATGCTTTGGTTAACTTAATATGACAAAGTCGCTCTTCTTTTAGTATGGCAGAATTAGCTTAACTGCTCAGGATACGTTTGTCGATATAGTATGCGTTTTGCGATATTAATTAAGATGTTAATTTAATTTTTGCGATTCTTATGTTATGGTGATTTTTTTAATACATCACGAAAATTCACCATCCATTATTCTCTATTGATACCGACAGCAGAGAACTGCCAGTGTATTGGCAAAAATTACCGATGATATTGTCACAAATATATCACATATTACAACATTAAAGCTATTTGTCTATCGGTAAAATGTAAATGTTATCTATTATAAAATATGTCTAAATATAATATCTAAAATATAATACAGGGTGTAACCGAAAATACTTTCGAAAATTTCTCCAATGTTTCTTCACATCATTTTAAAGAAAAAAGTTCCTTACAAGGATCAAAACCAAAATCAAGAGTTCTCAAGAAAAAAAATTGTTAAGTTATTAAACACCAATCGAAAAGCTATGTTAATAAATAACATTTTAACCAATATGTGTAAAAGCACGTTTGCAAAATATTAATTTTTTATTACTTAACAAATAAACTACAAATAAGCTAATAAACACAGTTAAAATATGTTTTTGAAATTCTGAACCACGTGATACATTTGCCAACATAGATGGGGCAACGTCGCAAAACCGACTGCAAGTAATATTATTTCAACATTGCGACAAATACTATTTTACAGTATATCAGCAGTTTGATATGCTTCTAATTTGCTAATATGCCTCAAATTTACGGAAATGCTCTCCAAAATGCCAAAGAAGCTAGGCGTTTTAACGGGCCCATACAATACCCTGATAGGTCGCTTCTAGTTCGGCAATCATTTGTTTAAATGTCTCAAAGACTTTTGAATCCAGGTAGTGTGGTTCCAATAGTTCAAGGTGGCAACAAGAAATCGCTCCTGAATTTGAGGAACAAATATTACATCTTGTTGAGGAGGATTCTTTCAAAAGTACTCGAAGTGTTGCGCCGCAAGCTGGGCTTTCCCAATGAAATTTGTATAGAGCATTAATCTACCCTTATTATATACAAAGGGCAGAAACAATCCTATCCGCTCACACATTCAAAAAATTGTTATTGGTTTGTTATGCAAAACTGAATATTTTAATAACCAACGAATCTTCTTTCATCAAGCAATCGGATGGAGAAAATTTTGAAAGGTTAATATAATAAAACAATCAAATGTTTTTCAATGTAATGTGAATCATTTAAAACGTGTTATGATGTGAAAAATTAGAGCTAGTAATTTTAACTTCGACATTAAACGACAATAATGTGTATGTTTCCCTTTTTTTTGTAATAAAACAAACCACGTTTATGCTGAAATGCATGGAATTAATGGCTATCAAAATATTACATTTTATTTTCAAACAATACCTAAACATGACAATGAAACAAAAAATTGAGTTCTGTTCTATCGAAATAAACACGACGATGCTATGTTGCCAATTGTTAAGACAATTTACATAAGTTTGACCTTTTTTCATTTGAGTACATGCATTTTATATACATATTTTAAGAAAACTTTGAAATGTAGCAGATATTTTCTATTCGCTATTTGGTAATATCGAGTATACTCGCAAATCTCAAATCACTGCTAAAATTAAAGTCGATCTGCTCTTATTGAATCATTCACTTGAATTAGAAAAATGCAAAGATAATATTTATATTCAGCCGTTGTGGATACCCGATTGAAGCGGGAACAGTTGGAAACTCAAAGAACACTTTAGAAAAAGCTGGGGTTGGTACAAGACATCCCGCCGAGAGCAGAATCGTTAGTTTTTCCGGGGAAAAAGAAATAAATCAAAACGCGTGCGGGAATGTATTAATATTTCATGTACTTCTCTGTACAAAAGGGTCGGAAAAGGCATTGAAGGAATGAAAGAAGACAATTTTACAATTTGAGAAACTTCAGTTGTGTGTCTCTTCAGTCTCGATCAGTATTTTAGATCAGATTATTTTAGGTACATATTGCAATAATAATGAAGAATATATATCATAATAACTGAACATCGTATATAATTGGAGGCGATAACTAAGCTCCTTCATTATTTATACAAGCCATTTAAGAAGCCTTTCCCGATTTGATAGTGATTCCGCTACCGCTTGTATTATTCATGGTTTACTAAACGACAACCCCTCGAGCCAATATCTCAGCCATCCGCAAATCCCTGTTTCATATTTGTTAATGAATGTAGGTGGGTGCCCGGTCCTTTCCTTGGCTCGCTGTTAAGTTACGCAACTATTCTGTCAAAGATTGAAAATAGGGATTTATCGTCACTGTCTTTTATTAACGTAGACTACATAGTTAAAAGATATTTCTTTACACATTATTTATTAATTACCACGTTTTCTTGTCATAATAAGGACTATCTGAATATTTCGATTTTTAATAGGGTCTCTCAACCATACATTTTTTCAAATTAAATATCAAATAAGAAACAAATTAAAAATCAATTAAAAATTAAATTAAAAATCAAATACCCTTAAGAACCATAACTACATTATAACAATTGTTCATTATAACTGCCTTACGAAGTGTAGATCTATGACTCCACTGAATAAACCACACCAAAGGGGAACATGTTCAGCATATGAAAGTATACTTTGGATATGTAATCACATACAGATCTGTCTAATGAATCTCCATGTTTCATATGCTGTTGCTTGACCGGTTTCGAAGGCTCTATTCGTTATCACATGAGCTCGTATCGATTGCCTCATGCAAACAACGAGACCTGACTATTTGTATACCAGCACAGAGGGAATAAGCACCAAGACAGAAATAATAGTGTCATCTTGGCAGACATCTAACTACTGACATAAACAATAGCCCTGTAGCCCTGCTGTGTCTTAGAGACTAAGTCATGTCTTCAAGATTGATGTTTAAATTGTACAAGTTTATTATTTAAGTATATATGGATTTCTAAAATATGAAGACATGAATTTGAATTTTTTTTTACATTTAGCACCTCTTTCACTTACTTATATTCGAATTTTAAGTTTTAGGAACAACAAAATTATGAAGGAACCGAAAAAGTCAAACAAGTTACATGTCTAAGAGTCCTATATTGTTTTCGGTCAAAAAGTGACGAATTGTCATCTTCCCGCGAAGATTAATATATGTAAAATTATAATATTTAACTCCCACGAATGAGGTACTATAATCATATATAAAAAATTATATTTCAAAAACATGTATTATCAAAATATTTCAATCATATTTGTCGATGACCATGCACATGGAACCTTATTAATTCCTCATATATATATATATATATATATATATATATATATATATATATATATATATATATATATATATATATATTATTCTCATCGACTTGGTGTCACTCTCTCAGCTCAAAAAGCTGGAGACCATAAACCGATTCATCCCTCGCGACGTTGGAGCTTGGCTCGGAGCCTGGGGATAAATTTCATTAATAATTCTATTATTATTATTAGGTGCGTATAGACCCGGTTGGATCAGCAAAGCATTCCGACTCATTTTTGAGTATTCTTTCTGATCTTCCACACCTTTCTCATCCTCTCTTCGTGCATCACTTTTCTCTCCTCCGCCCACCTTGTCACCGATCTTCTTGAAACTTCGCTCTCTGATGCGACGTTCCACATATGTATTTTGTTTCTATCCTCAATCTCTATTGGATCCATCTGTGCCCTTCTCAAGTCAGTTCTGACTTGTGCGTTCCATGGTACTGTTGACTTGATCACTTGTATGTATGTAAGAATTTTGTTGGTGAGTCTTGTCGGTGGGAATCTATTAATATATCCATACAATTTCAACCTTCTTTTTCTTATGTCCGCCGCTACGTTGAAAATTATCTCGGTTGTCTTTCTAGAATGTAGTCTGTATCCTTCCTCTGATAGTTTTCACCCGAAAATTTTCGTCATAATTTTGCGTTCTTTTTTTAGTATATTTTGTAAGCCGCTTTTTATGTGGAGTGTAAGTGCATCGCTTGCATATAGTACCTCTGGTTTGATTACTGTGTTGTAGTGTCTTATTTGTGTGTGTGTGTGTGGATATGCATTTCTTAATGTAGCTATTGTGTGTCTTGCCATATGTCTCCTTCATCTTCTGTAATCGAGTCTTCTGTGCTATCCTCCCTCCTGTGGGTTTAAGGATCTCGCCCAGGTATTTGAAATGTGTGACCCTTTTTATCTTGCCGTATTTGGTGTTCAAATTTCGGACATGTATTTTTGAGCAAAATAATTCGGTTTTTTGAAAGGAGATTTGTAGACCAACTTTCTTTGCACATTCCTTGAGGACTTCTATCTGTTTGGTTGTCCTTGTTTCATTGTCTGCGAGTATGGCTAGGTCGTCCGCGAAGACTAGGCATGAGATTTCTATATTGTTTTTGGTTCATCCGAGTCGTATTGCTTTCCAGTGTTCTAGATTTTTCAGTTCCATTTTCCATTCCCTTATAACTTTGTGCAGAAGCAAGTTGAAGAGGAGTGGGGATATCCCATCTCCTTGGCGTACTCCATAAATTTCACTTTAGAGACTGTGTCGGTCAGTGTCTGCTTGATCAATCGTATTGTTTTGGGGTCGAGTCCTTGTTCTTCTAGGATGTTGAACAGAGATTTTCGATCGATGCAGTCGTTTCAGATGCAGACGTTCCTGATAGCTTTGTATTTCAGTATCGTTTTTAAGTTAAAGATTTGTTCAGTGCATGAGCGGACAGGGCGAAAACTTGCCTGGTACTCGCCAATTTTGTGTTCTAGTTGTTCCTGTGTTCTCTGGAGAAGGCATGCTGAGAGGATTTTATCAGTGACTTGTAGTAAGGAGATTCCTCTGTAGTTGTTCACATCTGTCGTGACACCTTTCTTGTACAGCGGGTGTATAAGAGAACATTTCCAATCATCTGGTAATTTTTCTGTTTGCCAGAGTTTTTCTGTTGCCAGTAAGTTCCTGCAGTGAATTTGGTCCGAGGTTTTTCAATAATTCCGCGGTGATACCATCTTCATCGGATGTCCTGTTATTTTTCAGTTTTTGTATGTGCCTGTGGATCTCTTCTTATTGGTGGTGATGATTCTGAGTGGGTATAGATACAATTTTCCCTGGGGAATCTTGTGCCGCGTTCGGGGCAATTGAGGAGATTAGAGAAACAGTGTGCCAGCTCCTAACAATTCTCCCGATTGTTTAGGGCTAATCTCCCATTCCGCTTTCTGAAGCAAAGATTTTGTGGTATATACCCACGGATTTGTCTTGCGAAAGTCCTATAAAAGTATCTCGTGTTATAATTGCGGAAATTCTCCTCTATAGAGTCTAGTTGTTCCTTCATGCACTTCCTCTTAGTTTGTCTGATAACTTTTGCTGTCTGTTTTCTAGTCCCGTTAAAAAGCTGTTGGCTTTCTGGGGATGTTTTACTGTTGTACTCCTGAAATGCTCGTTTGCGTCGCTGCAATGCACTTCCGCATTCTGAGTCCCACCAAGGATGTTTTGTGGCCTTTTTCAAATGGGATCAGTTCCTATGCTTTTTGTATAATTTTTCCCATGTATCTGCCTGTTTATTTTCCCATTTCTCTGTTATGTTGGATTCCTTTATCTTTTTCGTGTCGAATTTCTATAGGTGTGCCTTCTTCTGATACATTCTCCTTGGAGTGAACTTGACTTTGATTCATCTTAGGTAGTGGTCTGAGCCAATGTTCGCGCCCCTGCGGACTTAGACATCTTGGATCTCTCTTTGTTGTGGGTATGAGATCGCAACGTGGTCTATCTGGAATTATCCAATCTGTTGTATAGGCGATCTCCATGTCTTCTATTTTCGTGAAGATCTTCGGAGGGATGTTGACCTGATCTTCAGGTTATTCTGTTAGCATAGTTCTATAAATCTTATGCCATTCTTATTGGTGATTAAGAATGACCGGAGAATTTGCTTACAGTTTTCTGATGGATTTTTTCCCTACCAATTTGTGCGTTAAACTCGCCCAGTAAAATTTTGATGTTTGGGACCTTTGCTCCTGAAATGCTCGTTTACGTCGCTGCAGTGCACTTTCGCATTCCGAGTCCCACCAAGGCTGTTTTGTGTTCTTTTTCAATGGGATCAGTTCCTGTGCTTTTTGTGTAATTTTTTGTGGAATTTTTTCCATGTATCTGCTTGTTCCTTTGCCCATTCCTCTGTTATGTTGGATTCCTTGATCTTTTTTGTGTCGAATTTCTGTAGATGTGCCTTCTTGTGATGAATTCTCCTTGGAGTGAACTTGACTTTGATTCGTCTTAGGTAGTGGTCTGAGCCAATGTTCGCGCCCCTGCGGACTTAGACATCTTGGATCTCTCTTTGTTGTGGGTATGAGATCGTAACGTGATCTATCTGGAATTCTCCAATCTGTTGAATAGACGATCTCCATGTCTTCTGTTTTAGTGGAGATTTTCTTAAGGATGTTGACATGATCTTAAGGTTATTCTGTTGCCATAGTTCGATGAGTCTTGTGCCGTTCTTATTGGTAAATTTGTGACCGGGGAATTTACCTACTGTTTTCTGATGGATTTTTTCTTTACCGATTTGTGCGTTAAAGTTTCCCAGTAAAATTTTGACGTCATCCTTTGGGACCTTTGCCATTATCTTCTCTAGTGTTGCCGAGAATTTCTCTGTAGCCTTGAGGGTTTTGTTGTTGTCTCCGTTTGTGGGTGCATGTACATTGGTCGTGGTGTATTTTTTATTTTCGCACTGTATGCACATTGTCATTAGTCTATTGTTTATGGGCGCGATTTCCTTAATAGAGTTAACTATCCCTTTATGTACCACAAAGGCCATGCCCTGAAGCGGAGCGCCCCTGGCGTTTGTCTGTCCTGCTTTTGAATAAGCGATAGTTCTCGTAGTCCACCATGACCTCATCTGAGATGCGTGTTTCTTGTAAGGCAAGCACAAGTATTTATTGCCTGTTAAATTCTGAGGTTAGGTTGTAAAGTTTTCCTGGTTGGATTAGCATGTTGATGTTAAAGGTGCCAATGTATGTAGGAGTTTTGTATAGAAATTTGCCGGAAAACTCCGACTTATTTTGAAATCGTGAAAGTCTAAATTCCCCAGAATCCTAGCACCCGGTTGCCGTCTATCGACGGGTGGATTGGTTACCACCTGGGGTATTATTGTTATTACTTGCACGAGTCATGACTGCTTATAAACTTATGGGACCAGTGTTTAAAACCATCTACTGGGAGTTTAAAACCAGGGATTGTTAGTTTCTGGAGCGTGGTGTACAGCCGCACCCTCTAGGTGAACAGACGCTGACCAGGTTGCCGGTGGTTGCCACTGTAGATACAACCTGGGTTTTTTCTGGCAGAGCCCTGTTAGCCGTGTGTTCCCGAAATAAACATTCGGGTTCAGCCGTTGTCCGCTTCCTGCGCCGTGGACGAAGCATTGTATATATATTTATATTTATATCAGACTTTTGCTTCTTCTTCTTCTAAAGGTTTAATTTACTTTCACGCAGAACTTAATAACGGTTTATTACCTCATATGTTCTAGATATGGCGAATATATGATACAAATGAAGGTGGATAGGCCATATAGCGAGGCGAAGTCACGGCAGGTGAACAAAGGCTATTCTGAGTTGGATATCGTATGATTACTTTCGTAAGCACGATAGACCAAGCAATACCAAAAGCACACTAGACTGATGAAATCACCAAGTAACTGCACTGGATGGTCACTGATTGATGGTGCCGATGATATATATAAAGTTTTTTTTTATCAGCTAATATACTATATATTTTATACTTCGCCATTACTTTGTTATAATACACTTTAACATGATGGAAACATGAATATTTTCTCGACCATTAACACTATTAATTACTTTTGTATTACATATTTACAGCAAATATAAAAAAAAACAAGTACATGTTTAAATAAAATTGAAAAAAAATTACATTAGTATTGCGGTACCAATTTCATAAAAAAAATTAAGAAGTAAGAAAGTCCGAATGGTGATTTAACAGAATAACGTTTTTATATTTATTATATTATAAAATATAATAAATATATAAAGACGAGACAATTCTGATCAATAACTATGTGTATGTAATAATTACTGAATTTAAAAATTATCACTGAGACCCACTAGAGCTTTGTTATGTATTGTATTGTTATGTTATAAATGTTATATATTTTAATGTCAAAATTGAAATCAACTAGTTAAAATAAATACCTGCCCAAATTTTCCATAGAAATAGCAATTTATTATAGATCAAAATGTAAGGATTGCAGGAGTACACTATCGATTTAATTACAGTAAATTTTAACCCAAACAATTTGTTTGCGTGCCAAACCAAGATGGCATCGCAAGAATTTAACCCGAAAATCATTGGGGACCACTTCCAGGTAAACCGAAATACAACCTCAATTGATGTAAAGGGTGTTTGAGATAATTAAGGCGCCAAAGCAAATTTGTAGTCACATATAAAATTTCATAAGAGAAATTTCCATAAACTGACCTTTGAATATAACTTACATATATTGTTAAAATTATATCGTAAAATGACATGAGATCATAGTTCAGTACAACTTTCAACAATAACTGGAATTTTTAGAGAATATTCTAAAATAAACTTTTCCCTTCAGTTGGTTTAAAATTTGAACTGTTATAGCTCATGGAATGATCATGTGAAACAGATAATTTGCAAATATATGCTTAATTAAAAGATCTAAGACTTATGTCTTAGATCAAAGATCTAAAGATCTTAGATCAAAAGGCTTACACAAAATATCTTTTACAGCACCTCTTCAGCATCTAAGATAAAGGCCAATATAAGGTAATATAAGATAATATAATAATAAGGGAGAGAAGGAAAACGTGGTTATCGGAGTCTGGGTTTCCACAAGAGTGTTTGGGAAGTGGGGCGGTACGGTCTACCTAAATTCGGCTTCTTCTAAGGAATTTAAATTCGGCTCCATCCAAAGACCCTAAATAAAAAAAAGATATAAAAAAATGAAAACAATTTTGTGGCTTGCCTCCGTAGACGATGGCATAAATTGGTAGTGGATCACGCATGTGACGTCTTAACATTAAATTTTATCGCTCTTACGGCAGAAACCGTTTGGAACCGCAGCAGAAAGTGGCAATTGACATTCGGAAACAATCCATAAACGCAGAAATGTTCCGAAGGTTTTAATTAATTAAATCAGATTAATTTGAAGCACTACTGTATAAAAGTACCATAAGAGAAAACTTTAGCTTAAACAACTGAAGACCTTTATAGTCCCCGAGTTTTGCGGCAGTACACTGCAAAAAAGCATGTCACAGTAAAAGCGTTTAGCAACCATCAAAAAAAGAACAACACATATATTTTTAGTACTGAGTTATCAAACAAGAATAGAAAAGAAAACAAGGAATTACCTGTAAAAGGGTTTCAATGCAGCCTCGATGTAGTGGGCACCATGATGGGGTGATAGTGACCCTGCGGTAAGCTGGGTGCCCAAATCCTCCCAAAAGGATCCATAAGACCACTAATCAAACCAACACATAACTAAAGGTACTCTGTCTTATGGCTGAGATATTGAGATGCAAATCGGTAAAATATCATAATATATATAAATTGTCACTCCATGAAGGCCCTTCACCATAGAGCTCAAGGGGAAAAGTAACATTTTACATCCACAATGCGTACAATAAAAAGCCGGTGATAATCTCCCACCAAAATAGCCTCGTCGCCGAAAACTGCGACGAAAGATAGTTGAGCAGTGGACCCAAGAGGAATAATGGAATAAATCAATTCAATTATTCAAACAGGTAGAATAAAATTGATACTGGTCTCTTTCCAACGCACTTCAAGACACAACCACACTCTGCTCAGTACCCTTCAACGAAGGAAAAGGAACGACGTATGGAAACGGAAGGAGAACTCGTCATGATATGACGCTATTCGAGGGTGGTTCTAGACATTTAAAGTAATAACATTTTCTGACTGCCAAACTTGTTTTCTAAAAACCAAACACACGTAGAGATAAAACAAATAGCAGCATGAGAAAAGTACGGAAATGCACAGAACACTCGTCTCCACTAATGATTAAAAATAAAATAAAATAAAGGCCTATTTCAAACTTGGGTTACTTTGCACCCATTATACTGCTTCAAGGTTATTCCTTCTTACTTCAACATACGTATTCGAACGTTTTTCAGCCTTTCGAAAGTCACACACTGCCATATCTGGTGAATATGGTACTTCCATAGTACCAATCAGTTCCAGATCCTTGATTGTAGTGACTCTTTCTTTATTGATGACATGAAAAATCTTTCTGAACCAAGTTCTTCTTTATATAACCATTTTATTTGACATAGCTTCATCACCGAAACACTTTTTAATATTTTCATTGCATCAGCATAAGAAAGTTCGTTTTTGAGCAAAATTTAATGCAAATTTTTTAATCAATATATTTATCCCTTTAAAAAAATGCAAATACACGTTTTTAACAATTATCACGCTATAGCTTCTATAATTCACCCTATAGTTTCTAACTTAACAAATCAAATAATACGAAGCGTATGTCAAACATCAAAGACAGTCATACCAACTTAAAAAACAAATGGTTTTATCGATACGTAAAGCACGCACATTTTTAAACGGCAAATTACTTTTTAATTATAGTAGTGTAACTCAAATTAACTCATTTCAACGTGGTTAATAATATTGAACTTAAGAAGGTACGAACGAATCTTATGGAGAAAAGACTTGAAATTCGTTGATTGTAACAAAGGATATGTAATTGGACTATGCTCAAAATTTGAAAATAATGCAATGTCTAGTTTTGAGAAAAAATTAATTTTCAACAATTTTTATACAGTCTCCTATGGTAGAATGATTTCCGTTACAGATTTTTTATTTTATTCACTATTAATTTTTCAACTTTATAAAATAAAAAATATCACATAATAAAGTTTGATATTTGCAGAGTTTTAACATATATGAATAATATCGGGGTACCGATATTATTGTTTAAATAATTGAATTCAACCTATTTTTTTCAACTAATAACGAAACACTAGACCAAAAGTCTGGCAAGGTCATCCAATCAGATGAGAAAAATAAGAAATATAGTTATAGCTGAAATATAGTTATACATATAAAAACAAATGCGCTGTTGCCACATCTTTTTTGTCGAACCGCGTGTATTAATAATTGGATTAATAAGTCAATTCGTTACTTTTTATAAATAAATAATAGTTAATACTTAGGCTTCTTTGATAATTGAAGAAACCCCGAAAAATCGAAAACATGCTAAAGTTGCGACTATTTACTATTATGGAACAGTAGATCCCTTGTATGGAATTTTCGACTCGAAATGATTGCTAATTCACTTCCGTCTTTCAGCATGTTCAGCAACGCATTTTCTCAATTTTCTGAAATGTTCGGTCTATCATTTAAGGAAATGTTCGGAAAACCAAACAAGAATGACAAATTTCGCCTCTATCGTTGGCCACAATCACCTTGACTTATTCAATTAAGCGAAGAAGCCTAAGATTGATAATGTAGCAGTCCACAAAGTGAGTCTTTAAAGCTAAAGGCAAAATTTGCTCAAAATGCCAAAGACACAATGGTTTTGTCCATGTCTATCACTTTTATTTATTATAAAAGTGATAGATAACAAAGTAAAAAAAATTGTTTTATCTCTTTTTTAATAATTGTCACGTCTTTGTAAAGTATGCAATAACACTGAAACTCCTTATATACAAAAGAGTGTAAATGAAGGATTGATATAAATGTCACAGGGTCTTATAGTGGAAGTGGTAGATGTTGAATTACATGAAGTTTTTAAAGCTGTTTGCTTGTTTATCTGGTATTTTCGCCACGGATTTGCATAAACTTAAATGATTTATGCAGAGTTGACGTTTACGTCAATAACGTGATAGTTATATACTATTAATATCAGCTGAAGGTATTGCAATTTGATTGGCATACGGTGCTATGTCAACTGAACACGAAAGTTGAAATGGTTTAACACCCTTTGAATTTTTGATTAAATAATTGCAAGAGTGACGCTCTCTGATGTATATTACATATATTTAGCAATTTCTAATGTGATGCTAGTCATTTTCTGCGTTCACATGTATGTACTGGAAAACACTCTTGCATTATTTCTATTGTTTATTTTACAAAAGGAATTAAACATGAAGTAGAAAATTTTCAATAATTACTAATGGTAATAAGAGCGTATTAACCAAATGTGTCAAAATCTTTATTTCGAAACTCTCGGCGCATGCTTCACTAAACAAGTTAGCAAACATTTTCAAATTATTTTGAATGGCACAAAAAAGATATTTTCTATATTTCTCAATTTTGATATTTTTAGAATTATTATATTGAATCGAAATAGATTATGAAACTTATATGTTATTGCAAGGTAAAAGTAAATAATTTTATTTCAGAAAATATAAGAGTCAACAATCTCCAAGTTAGTTACGGAACACTAATGCAAAGCACTTCAGGCAGATATTGCGTTCGCCTACACACATAAGTAAGATGTCATATATAACAATAAAAACGGACGAAAAAAAAAAGAAAAAGGAGAAATAGGTATATAACATTAGGGTAAAATGAAGGGGGAAGAATAAGGAAATATTATGCCTGGGGAGACGAGATTTGACTAACGGGTTTGACATTTTTTCTTTTTTTTTGAGCAAGAAAGATTTTACTTCCAAATTAGGGCAATGAAAGAGGCAGAGTAGAAAAAAATAAAAAATGAGAAAACAGCTCTGCATTTTAGTTTGCTAAGATTACGAGGGACGTTCAGAATGTTTTTAACTGAAAAAGAAATAGTATTTTCATTCACCAAATAAAACATTTTTTTGGTGCAGCAAAACAGTGATTTTTAGGTAGTATTTCTTAAAATTTGAGCAGTGGGATAATTTATTTCCCTACCACCTGTCCAAGTTTATCCTCAGCCTTATTATTTCCTACTTTCTTATTTCTTACTTTCTTAGATGACGATGGGTCTAATTGTTGTTTTTTATATTTCTATTTTCGCTTTTTTAAAAAATAGTTGCTTTTTAATACCTTCTGTAGTGCTGCTTCGCAAAGATTTTCCGCCATTATTCTTGCATTTATTTCTTCTTTCATATTTGGTATTCTGGTAAATTCAATTCCTAAATATATGAACTGGTTAACTTCAAACCTATAGACCCTCCCTTTTTCTGATTGCACTGTTAAATGCGTATTTTTCTTGAATTCCTCGTCCTTTCATTCCATATACTTGATCTTCCTCTCATCAGTGTATAATCCCATCCTTTGCATTTCTTTTTCTAGTCTTATTGTCATTTCCTCTATTTCTTGATGACTTCTTCCCAACAAGATCTTCTGCAAATGGGAGGCAGTAATCTCTACTTTTATATACCAGTTCAGTTCTATTGATCTATGCTCATTGTATAACTTATTCTTCTAGAAGCAAGTTAAACAATATTGGTGACAATGTGTCTCCTTTTCTAACTTGGAATTTTTCGGAACTGCTGCTATTTATTTCCCTTTAAATTTTGCAGTAATGTTCGTGTTACTAGTTTCTTAATTTTTCGTTTATCTTTATTTTTTCAAGTGCTTTGCGTAGTGTAATTCTTTATCCTTAACTTTGTCTATATTTTAATACACCTGTTGAAAGGTTATATATATATATATATATATATATATATATATATATATATATATATATATATATATATATATATATTAGACTATAAGCCCGGGAGTACATCTGATCGTTTGTGTCCCGTTTGATGGGAACATGCAGACGTTTCGCCAAGCTCACACTTGGCTTTCTCAGTGCGTGTCTGAAAAGTGAAAGCTCTGGAAACCATCCCGTAGTATTTATACTCTTCTTGGTCGCAGATTGTAGTGGTGCGTGCTTCTTATTGGTTCTGATGTTGGGCCCGGGCACAGGTGTTTATAGATGATGTTGGAAGGGAGCCGATGTGGTTTGTATATTTCTAACCGCTAATTTATGTTCTTCGAACTGGGCTGATATCTTCTATTGGTTTGTCCCACGTATGCCATGTTACAAGTCCCGCACGATATGCTGTATACACCCGGATTTTCTAAAATAAATAAAAAATAAAAATAGACCAATAGAAGTATATCATCCCATCTCGAAGAACATACATTGGCGGTTCGAAATAAACAAACCATATCGGCTCTGTTCTAACATCATCTACAAATAAGTCACAAAGTCCATTTCGACAGTTGCCGACAAATTGCAAATATTCCAAATTACAAGACAAGAACCATCCGAGAAAAATTTAAGATGACGACACCCCTATCTTTTGGCTCTTTAAAGGAATACAGATTTGAATCTGAATTAATGAGTCACATTTGTTATTATACTCAATTGAAATCTGAACTTTAAAGTCCCCATATTATGAATTCACAGGTTCAGTTCTCATAACTTCACAGGTTCAGTTCTAACACTTTTCATATAAAAAGTTGTTCAGAATATTATTTTAAGTTCGTATACCGAGTTTCATAACAAAATTCGCATTTTTAATTTCTTTATTATTTTAGTGTATAGACAAAATTATTACAAGTTTTTTTAATTTTAATTTTACATGTGTTTTATGTAGGGTCATGCAGTATAACCCTACATAAAACACTTTGCCAATATTAGAGGGAATTAATTGTTCTTAACATTTTAACCTGGCTCAGTCTGATATAACTTTATTTATTCATTTGACATATTTATATATATATATATATATATATATATATATATATATATATATATATATATATATTATATATTATATTATATTTGAAATATTTATAATACAACATACATGACAAATGAAGTCATGTTTTTTTGGTTTTACACACATTCTCGCTGAATCAATACCAGCAACTTCCTATATATTCCCACAAATGTAAAAAAGACATTTTCGCCGAGGTTATTTTTAAAGCGACCGTTTGAGAAGTCGCACTTCATACCCTCCACCATCCTTCCCAGGCTATGGCACGATAACAACGAAATATATTTCCATTATTTTTTTGTCGTTGTCGCTTTATCTTGCCGAAATTTCGACGTGAAAATAAATATTTCATTTTTCGTACGTACGTCGCTGGATTTCAATGATACTGGCTGAAAATAAACAAAGGGAAAATTGTTAAAATAGATAGTGTGACATCATTAGCTTGCTCAAGAGGCGGTAACTTGAAATAATGTCATCGCATTACCATTAATATAACATCGCCTATACGGCTATCGTTTGAAAAGTGTCTGCCTGGCACAGAAATGGTGTAAATATGACCAGACAACAATAATACTAGTATAAAGAGTAAACGAGATACATTTTCTGAAAGATGGATATAATTTTTTTTATACTTTTCATACAAGATTTATTTCACAGTAAATAATATTTCACCTTTGCTTTCGATTGTAAAAGTCAACTGCTAAATTTGAAAGTAGTCAGACATCCATTCGAGATGATGAATACTTCGGACACCCAAAGCCGTTACGGCCGATAAAATCGAAACAAAAATCCAATACGCGACTTTCTGACATTATAAGTTGCACTGTGAATTGTGTCCACTACATTTTACATGATATTTTAGGTATGAAAAAGCTTTTCGCTCGATGGGTGCCGAATCTGTTAATGGTCGACCAAAGGCATATTCAAATGAACACGTTATAAATGTATTTAGACTTATTTAAACGCGATTCGGCTATGCCAAATTATCAAATTATGATATGCCAAAGACGAATCAATAGCTCAAATAGTGAGAGCAAGTGAAAAATAATGTCAAAGGGAGCGAAAACACACATCCATCTTCAGAAAAGTCATATCTACGGTTTTCTGAGATTCTCGTAGTGTAATTTCCATAGACTACCTGGCGAAAGACGAGACCATCACCGGGGAGTCCCCATTGCTTCACACACACACAGCTCTATGGCTAATGAGCCTTGGCCTTCCTTACAACTGCTTTCCTGCAATACCTTTATCCGTAATTACATCATTTCGCCATCTTAGTATTGGCCTTCCGCGGCGAACGATTGTCATATGAGATGTGTACAAAGGATTTCCTCGCAGCACATTCATTCGGCATTCTCCAGATATCCATTTTATTTATCCATTTTATCCGTTGGTGTTTTTATACCATTATGTTCTCTTCTATTAGTGGTTTCAATTCATAATTTCATCTTATGCGCGAACCTTGGAGTTTATGATCAAACACAGGTCCATGTATTCTACATAGTATTTAAACTCAAATCTACGATTTGATACAAATCTACGATCCACGATTTACACCCACAGGTCAGCAATGGTCTTATATTGACTTGTGAATATGGACTTTAGATTTGCTGGATAGTTGTTTAGATGACATTACATTTTTAAGACTATATAAATCTACTAGATGCTGTAGTGCGCTTCGTTATTTCTGCACCTACATTATTACTGTTGGTCAATGTGTTGCCCAGATATTTGAAATCATTTACTCTATATTATAAATAATTTTTCTTTGTTTCAGGTCGGCCCTCCTCACTATTATTTCTAATAATAAATTGAAAATAATCGGAAACAAAATGTCATCCTATCTTACGCCTCTTGTGATTGCGAAAGGTCCAGAGAGATCACCACCAATTCTGCATCTACTTATGATACTAATTATTCAATATTACTCTTTATTCTTCAACCAATTCAAAGGTTCTCTTTAGGTTAGAGGTCCACATTTGGGCAAAAAGAAAGTTCTCTTTTACCATGATAATGGATCTTCAAATATGTCTCAGGTTGTTGCTGGGAAACTCACTGATATTCTTCTATGATCTGATCTTCCATGTGTTTCTTTTTATCGAAATAAAAATGCTATTGCTTTTGAAAGGTATTTAAACAATAATTATACACTATTCTACGACATACAATTTTGGCAATTCCCTAAGTACTATATTTACTAGTCGGAAGAAAAATGGATGATATGTATCAAAGTAGCAAATATGCCAACTATTAAAAAGATCACGTAAAGTCTAAATATGTCATACAATTTGTGACACCCTGTATGACTCTAATTTTTTTTCTATTTTTTCTTGATATATTTGTATTAACACTTCGAACTTTATTATAATATTTTCTTTATTTGATTTCTACAAAATAACATAATAACAATTCACTTTTTTGTATAACTCTTATGGAGTTCCTTTTTTTTCATAACATGTCAAACATATATTCCATACCGTGAAACGAAGCATGTATTTTGATTTATAAAAAATGTTCAATCTCTACCAATAACTTCCTTTATATTCCAAATATAAAGCAGATATTTCCTGTGAGTTTATTTTTAATGAAGCACTGTGAAGTCACATATCAGACTCAACGCCAACTTTCCAAAGCTACACCGTGATAACAACGAAATATATTTCTAGTATCTTTCGTCATTGTCGGTTTATCTTGTCAAAATGTTGAAGTGAAAATAAATAAGTTATCTTTCTTACGCACGTCGCTTGATTCTGAGTTTATTGACTAGAAATCAACAATAAGAAAATTAAATTTTTGAGTTGAAGGATGCAGTATTACTTCGTTAACTTGCTCACTGTGAAATAAATGTAAGGAACTGTTCGTTAAAATGATGTATTTTCATGATCCTTAAAATAAATAATAAATAAGATCAATTCTTTTATTGGAACCTTTGGTGTGGAACATTAAACTCACAGAGATTTACCACTAACCACGGAATCACTTTTTTAAAGTTCTCGACGCACGTTTCTCTAACCATGTTAGCATCATTAGGAGATAATTTAATCTTTTCTAAAAGTGATTTGGAGTCTAGTGGTAAATCTCTTCGAGTTTAGTAGATGAACCATTAAACGCCAGAGATAAATCTGTAAAAGTGCACGAAATACAGCGAAACGCATCCATATTCAGGAAAAATAGTAGCTATCGTTTTCTGAGTGTAGTATACATAGACTAGCTAGCAAAGGGAAGAACCGTTATCAGGGAGTATTACGTTTTATTGCTGGACTAATTAAGGGATGTTATGCGGGCTGATTGTCCAGATTTATCCATAAACAAAATGCTCTTTCATTGCCATAATGCGCCTGCACACACGTCTCGGGTTGTTGTACAAAATACCTTGACCAGTGCTTCCAAATACTATGACGCCAACCATATTCGCCGGATTTGGCTCCTAGGAATTAGTTCCTCTTTGCAAGCTTGAAGAAATGACTCTCTGGAAGAAGAGTCACTTTAAATGATGAGGTTAATGCTGAAACTATGAGCTGATCTTATTTTACAAATTAAGTAAAACAAATTTTTATTTTATTATTTATCACTTATAGTGCCAAAATCAAAAAATATCACTTATAATCATTAATTATAAGGAGAAGAGCAAGCATAATGTTACCATTATAATTATTTTTAACTTTATTTCTATGACATGTATATTTATATTTATATAGTATGTATATGTTTATTGTTTTCTTAACTTTTATCAACATATCTAGTGTTAAAGCAGCGATTTGATGTATGATTTTAGGAATATTTATGTAAACCTCTTCCTACAAAAATTCGCATATAAAATAATAGGCAGCCGTCTAATCAATTTTACATTAAAATTGCCAATTTGATGGAAGTGATTTATGATGACATTACAATAATCTAATCGTTGCATATAAGTAATACGTTTTTAACATATTGGATCTTATGATGACAAGTTCAAGTCACTTCTCAAAAATTATCGTAAACTGCGTGGAGAAATTCCCACTTATGTATAGTCAGTTTTAAGATATTTCGTTGGCCTTCGGAAAAATGTTAGTTGTCCTTATAAATCTCAATAAAAATATTCCTAGTTTCTTAAAAGGTACTAGAGCCCAAAAAAGTTCTGCTGTGGTGTCGTCATGGTAGTCCAAAGAAGAATGTTTAATATTTCTGGAGGACAACCGTAAACAATTTGGAACCCACCCAGCCTCGGAACAACATGTTAAATTGTAATTATTTTTCTCTTGTTTGCTGGGGCATTGGTTTGGCATTTTCTTGATGTGTCTACCCATCCTTTTGCTGGTGTCTCATGTGTATCGAACAATGTTTCATCAAGGTAGATGAATGTTTCATCAAGGTAATGAGACGATTTTCTAATCTGTAATTTTTAATAGAGTTTAAGAAGTCAAACCGCCATCGTCGCAATCATTGTGATTCTCTTAATATTTGTCTTTTATTAATGGTCCGATATGTAATCCCATTTGAAATAATATTCTTCGGAGGTTAGGTCATTAGTCGCTATTGCAATGAATGCAATGTAGGCCCAGTTTGCTCTTCATACATAGCATACATTTTGCTTCAAATTAAGTCTTTGTCACTTTCATCAACACATGTGCTTTTACTAGAATTACTACGGACTTTTTTGGCTTTAATTCGCTTCATCACTATATCTTTAACTGTAGACAACGGAGTTTTCGTTAATGAAGACGTTTTTGCTGTGGCTGCCTTTACATTAAACCCCATATTCAATAAAGATACATTAAATACAAAAGAAGTTGCTTAGCATCGGGTGATAAATGTTTTCTTTCAAAATTAGTACTACCGGAGGCACAATGATAATGTGCCAGAACGCCAAATTTTTAGCACGCTGGAATAACAAAAAATACGATCGAAATTATAGAACTGCACTGTTTACGAAAAGAATGCGAACTAAACTAAAATATTTCGAAGCTACTAAACCAGGTATAAAATTAATTTTATCTTTTTACTTGTTATTTTATTAGGCCTGGCTCTATTTACATTTCTTTTAACTTTACCGCGTTACCTTACGGCAGGGGTTGTTAAGAGATTATTGAAGCTAATCGGTCAACGATATATCTTGAAAAGCACTTTAGCATGCTGTCCAATCGATGTTTCTGTAGGCTCCTTTATACGTGTACTATTTTCAACTTTTCGCACTGCTCTTGAACCTCAGAATTCTTGAAATTGTTTAAATAAACGACGATAAATTGTGTTTTTATGAGGTGCTACAGGATTAGGATATTTTTATATATTTTTAATATTATTGTAATAGAATATTAGATATTTATTCATATTCAGGCACTGACGGAATAACAAGACATCTTAAGTAATTGAAAAATAATGCAAAAAAATTCTTAACAGAAATCATCATAGACAGTTAAGTTCACATTAAATAATAACAAATATTAATATATTCCTTAGTTTCGATTAAATATAACGGGGATAATACGAAAACAATCAATACCAACATTGTCCTATATTTCCAGTTGGGTTATTTTTAAAGGAGCTTCTTACACAAAAAACCCGACGCCATCCTTCCAACTCTATGACACGATTACAACGAAATATATTTTCATTATTTTTTGGCGTTGTCGCTTTATCTTGCCGAAATGTCGACGCAAAAATAAATATTTTATCTTTCGCCGGTACGTCGCTGTCTTCTTGTAATGCTCCTTCGAAATGAACAACGATGAGACAAATTTTTTGAGACTGGTGAGTATAATATCGTTACCTTGTTTGTCAGAATTTGAAAGTAAAAACTGGTAAGTTGAAATGATGTTGTCCCATAAACATTATAATGCCATCGCATATGCAAAACTTTATCAAAAATTGAATGTGGTCTAAAGGCGAGTTATCCTGTAAGTTTTTACTATATAATATTACTTCTCCAACAAGCATTTCTTTAAACTTCTTTGATCCATCTTTATATTTAATGCACTTTATAAAGATGTTATCTTTATTTCTATATTTTCGTTAGTCATTCATTCATTCATTTCTTTATTTATATTATCTTTAATATAAGAATAGTCGTAAGAAAATAATTGTTTTTAATACTATGTAGAATTTTGATTGTACGATTGTAAATTTCGTATATGTTTTTTGGATTTTTTTATGAACCCATTAAGATAAATGCTGAATAAATATGATTATCATAACTAACTAAATTTCATTTTAAGTACGAAAATACGTGATATTATTTTCCTCTGGTTTCTTATGAACACATATAGAAAGGTTCGGATAAAAACTAAAGCGGCTATCTTACTATATTATTTCCCAGATAGTCATAAGTTGCAAAAGTCACATACATACTTCGAAAAAAATAATTTTCAACTCATATTATATGTAATATGTTGAATATTAACACTACAACGACAGATTCGTGATGAACAAAAATGAAAATCTTGCAGCGAGATAAAAATAGTTATAATGTTTAATAAGAGTTCAACAAACTGCTTTATTCAAGCTTGGTAGATTTGGTCAGAGCAATAATATTCATATATTTTAAGCTTTAATAAAATCCAAGACATAAACTGAATTAACCAAGCCAAAACACTGAAATTTTCCAGAAGTATTATGAATGACAATATTTTAAATATCAAACACGTATTTTGCTGTGACAATTGAGTTTGTTTCTTTACAGTTACAATACTTTCAAATTACCTTATTACAAATCTTTATTAACAATGACTATAACTAACTGAATATATAGATAATTACATTTTTTAATATTATAATATTACTAGCAATTCTTTAAATCAGTTCGAAAAAGATGCTTTCTTAAAAAAGTATTAAAAATGTAATTATTTTCTCGGAAAAAAAGGCAGAACTATTTTTTATTTCTTTACCAATTAGCAACGTCGTGTTTATTCCCCTTTAATTTTAAAATAAAATTAAATATTCTTATAATCAATTATCCCTTATATCAATATACACATACTTATTATTGATCAAGTTAACAAACAAAAAAAAATCTAATCCTAAAAAAGTAAATAAGTTCTAGGAAACTCTGAAAAAGACTATTTCTAAAATTCCCTCTAACCATGTATAAATCCTATTGGGTGATTTTAATGCCCAACTAGGGAAAGAAAGAATGTACAGAAAAACAGTCGGCAGTTTTCCCTCTCATAAATGGACTAACCATAATGGCAGAAGATTGATTGAACTATGTTTGCATTTATAAAGAGATTTTGATTGTTCAAGTCAGGAAAGGAGATAACATAGACACGGATCACTACTTGACTAAAATCAAACTTAGCTTAGAACCTCGGAAACTTATTCAAAAGAAACTGCTAATACCAAAGTTCGACCTTACGAAAATAAAACTAACCCTAACAGAAGAAATTGATAAACAATCAGCACAGAACTGGCAAGAATTAAAACAAAAAATTATTAAAGCAGCCTTAAAGTTGGTCCCTTTCCAAAAACGTAGAAAACATCCGTTGTGGGATGAAGTTTGCGAGCAAGCAGTATTAAGCCGAAGTAAAGCATTCAAAGAGTGGAACACTCAAAAAACAGCAATAAACTATAACATCTTTTTGGAATTAAGAAAAGAAACATCAAAGCTAATTAGACAAACTAAAAGAAAATATGAAAACAATCAACTTAATGAAATAGAAAAATGTTTCCAAAAAATAACACCCGAAACATTTACAAAACATTTAAAAACAAATTAACAGGCAATCAACCCCAAAGTATTTGCTTCCAAATGGAAAACGAAAAATTAGCTCTAAATAACCAAGACAATTGCAAAGAATTTGCGAAATATTTTGAACAACTACTAAACTGTCCCGAGCCCTTAAACAGATTACCAACACTAAACCCTAAACAAACAAATCCAGATTCATTACCACCGAATGATATAATTAGGCAAATCAAGCGACTTAAAAATATCAAAGCTTCTGGTGAAGATACTGAATGAATCACTGCTGTAGATTTGAAGTCCGCTGGTCCAGGTGCAATGAAGGAAATAACCAAAATTCTATAGGAAATTTGGCTAACCGAACGGATTCCGAAAGATTAGAAAGATGTTCTAATCCATCCACTACATAATAAAGGAGATAGAACGGATGTAAACAACTTCAGAGGGATATCTCTTCTCCCAGTTTGTTACAAGATTCTATGTCAGTGTCTACTAGACAAAGCACAGGCACAGTTAGAGTCTAAAATTGATGAATATCAAGCAGGTTTTCGACCGGGCAGACCCTGCCCTGAACAGATCCCCAATCTAAAGTTGATCCTAAGACTTCAAAATCTGTACAATAAAAATCTCGTCAGTACATTTGTGGATCTCAAAAAATCATATGATTCTATTGACCGCAAATTAAAGACCGCAGTTATTAAAGCAACATTAACTAACACAAGGTCAAAAGTTAAATTCCCAGAGCCCTTCGAAATTAAAACTGGAGTGAGACAAGGAGATGGACTCTCGCCACTCTTATTTAACTGTGTTCTAAAAAAAGTAATATAGAAGTGGCGTGAAAAAAATTCGTCCCTGAATATTGACCAGACCATTAAAGTGGGGAGAACCAACATCAAAATTGATTGTCTGGCGCTTGCTAATTATCCAGCAATTTTAGCTCGAGATATATTAACGGCACAAAAACAAATTAAAATCCTAAAAGAAACCGCAGAAAACGTAGGACTCCAAATTTCCTTTGAAAATACATAATACATGACCTGCAACAGACTAAGAACATCATTTCTAAAAACAAAATATGGTAACATCAGACGAGTCTCTTAATTCAAATATTTGGGTGAAATAATCATGGAAAACGGGTTGGAAAAAGCGGTCAATAAGGGTAGATGTCAAAACATGGAAACTGCATTAAGACACAAATTATTTACCACAAAAAATGCATATCTAAAAACACAAAACTGAGATTACAGCACAGTTATTAAGCCAGAATGTTTATATGGGGCAGAAACGCTCATTTTGAATAGAAAGAGAGACATCGAAAAGATTGAAAAGATGGAAAGAAAAATCTTAGGCCCCAAACATATAAATAGCACAACATATCGACTTCGAGAAAACCAAGAAATCAAACAATACACATATATACATAGCGATATGACAAAAAGAAGACTTAAGTTTTATGGACACATAAAACGGATGAATCCAAGTAGGCTAACCAGACAAATACTCGAATTTTATGAAAATAGAAGTAGTGCTAAAGTAGAAATAATTAAATGGATTGCTACAATTAAAGAGGACATAAGATCAGCAAATATTACACAAAGTGAAATTCAGGATAGAAGCTGTTTCAGACACAAGGTTAACGTTTAGCTAGAAAGAAATATGTAGGAAGATTGGAACAACTTGGTCTGACGAAAGGAAAAAAGCTCATAGCGAAAGAATGAAATCAGTATGGGCGCAAAGAAGGCTAACAACAACAAACGGCTCTAACTGTACTTCGCGTGGTCCATCAAGGCCCATAAGTGAATAATAAATAATAATCTACCTTTCAACATAAATTTAATCGATTTTCTTAAAAGAAGGGAAAGCTGATACGTTAATGTTGGTTAATGTTAAGTTGAAATTACTAGCACTCATTTTTCACACCATAACACATTTTAAACGATTCACATTATATTAAGAAACACACCTTTAATTGTTTTATTAAATTATAGATTTTTTTATTAACATTTCTAGTTTTAAACAGGTTTCGATCGTTACAAAGCAATCGTTACTAAGCAATGATTATATAATTACGAATTTTAATGGTATTCATTTGGAAAAGATGTGGTTCCCACAGGAAGGTTCCAAGTGTTATAAAGTCAACGCAACAACCGATTTATTGAGGGGAAAATTCAAAGAGAAAATTATTTCTGTGGACGGACCTGATAACTAGCCACCAATATAATGTGATTTAACGCCTTTAGATTATATTCTTTGGGGTTATGTTAAATATTTCGTCCATGCCGATAAAGTAGCAACTATTGACGCCTTGGAAGCCAACATAACTCGGACAATTGCGGACATAAGATCTCAATTGCTTGAAAAAGTAGTCAGAAATTAGACTGACAGAATAAGCTTTGTCAGAAGTAGCCGCGGCGGGCAATAACGGCTGATGTGATACATTTCATGATGATTTTGCCAGACATTTGATGTTCCATGATGATTGCTATGAAGACGCTTGACATAATAATTTGACAGCGACCCCTAACTGAAGTTCGGGCATCCTAAAAATATCACCCTTGTATACGAGTTTAAGAATTTTTATACCTAATCTAACTCAAATCACAAAATTCCTTTTCTTTATCTAATAGAGTATAAGTAAAGTAACTATATATATATATATATATATATATATATATATATATATATATATATATATATATATATATATATATATATATAAATATACCAGGTTAACCGAGTAAGTATGGTTAACCGAGTAAGAAAAATTCTCAGTTATAATTAGCAAACTGTCTCCTACAACTTTGTTTTATGACATTTTGTCGTAATTTCACGAATAGAGGGGGGGGGCGAGTTTTACCTATTTTTGTTCAGTTTTTTCAAATGGAATGGTACAGCTTTTACTACATGGCAAGAAAAGTAATTTAAAGAGGAATCATCCAGTGTAAACCCGAAATCAATATCTCTGACATGTCAAGAGATATTTCGATTTTTCTGAAAAAATCAGTTATTATTTCTCTACTACCTGCATTAAGTTAAAAAAATATTAACCTAATGTTTGCCTTCCTTCACACTTTACCCAGGCTTAGAACTGGTCTAAATATTTGATGCCATATTAATTTGGAGCGTGTTTAAAGGCCAACGGGCCAACAACGAAGATAATAATAACAACAGTCAAATAAAATTAACAGCACAATAGTATAATAATTAACAGAATCTGAACTTTAACGCCTTTCTAAATGTTCAAAATGCCTTCCATCCTTAGAAATGCAAAGATTTATTATTCGACGAGTACTAAAAACGGCAGCTTCAATTTCCGCTCTTGAAATGCTGGTTATTGAATTTTGAATTATTTCAATCATGTTTTCTCGTGTGGTAGGACGAGTTTGAAAAACAAGGAAGATGGAAGATGTTTCGTTGGAAACAAGAAGACAAATGTGGTACCAGCATGATGAATGCCCTGCCCACTTCTCGCAGGTGGTTCGAAACTTCTTGGATGCTTTGTTTCCAAATCGTTGGATCACCGGATTTGACAGTCCACGATTTTTACTTGTGGGGAAGACTAAAAGACCTTGTTTTTCAAACTCGTCCTACCACACGAGAAAACATGATTGAAATAATTCAAAATTCAATAACCACCCCTCTATTCGTGAAATTACGACAAAATGTCGTAAAACAAATTTGTAGGAGACAGTTTGCTAATTATAACTGAGAATTTTTCTTACTCGGTTAACACTTGAAAATACGCTAAAAAAAAGATTTTTAAAAATGTTTAGCTCGTCACGCCCTTTTGCGGTCGTTTTAAAAGCTTAAAAATATTTTTGGTGAATTTCTCATGATCATTTTTAGTACAATTTTTTTTTCCTCAAAGCTGTGGGATAAATAGTTTTCAAGATATATATATATATATATATATATATATATATATATATATATATATATATATATATATATATATATATATATATATATAAGATATATATATATATATATATATATATATATATATATATATATATATATATATATATATATATATACATATATATATATATATATATATATATATATATATATATATATATATATATATATATATATATATATATCCAGTATACCTCGCCTAAGGTACTGGACGGGTCACGGGTGGTGGATAGTGAAAGTTCCATTAGATATTAATGGACAGCTGCGAATATCTCAAAATAAGCAGCCCCGAACCAAAGCAAAAAAAAAAACTAAACCCACTTAGCGTCTGACTTGTATCAAGCGGTTGAGTGGTCAGCGTTTGTTCACCAGTGGTGCGGCTGATATTTAAATTCTGGAACTAACCCCTCCAGTCTTAACCTCTGAACCGTCATGGTTCAAACAATTAATTCAAAGTACAAGATGAAACGTTCTAGTAATTACAAAATTACCCCAGGAGGTAGACAATCCTCTGCCAGCTTTGCTGGTACAACCGGACTTTCGGATTCCGGGGCGTCCGGGCTTAAACGCAAAATCTTTCAGAGGGAGTCGGAGACCTCTGGCCAACGTCTGAAACCGAAAACAAAAACTTTCTTTGGAACGGTAAATATCAATTCTCTCCTGCGTCCAGGAAAACTACACGAATTGGGGCGAACATTGAGTCAGCAAAAAATCCAAATTTTAGCTTTGCAAGAAACCAGATTGACAGATGATAACACCTTGGAATTCGGCAACTACCGACTTTTTAAAATTAAAACGGACAAAAGAATACTCATAAATACACCACATCTCGGTGTTGCTTTCGCTATCTCAAGAAACATTCTCGGTTCTATAACTAATGTCCAGCCAGTAAATAATCGACTTATGACACTATCCCTCAAGTGTGCTAACAAAAACTATACATTAATCAATGCACACCTCCCAGTTAACGAAAAAAATAAATCTAATCCTGAAAAAGTAAATAAGTCCTGGGAAATTCTGGAAAAGACTATCTCTAAAATTCCCTCTAACCATGTAAAAATACTATTGGGTGATTTCAACGCCCAACTAGGGAAAGAAAAAAAGTACAGGAAAACAGTCGGCAGTTTTCCCGCTCATAAATGGACTAACCATAATGGTAGAAGATTGGTTGAACTATGTTCGCAGTTTAATCTAAAAATAATGTCAACACATTTTAAGAAGAAAATAACAAAACAAAAGACCTGGAGGTGCCCAAACACGTACATAGGTGAATTTCATATTGACCATGTTGCCATTTTGTACCCCTATTATAAAGAGATTTTGAATGTTCAAGTCAGGAAAGGAGCTAACATAGATACGGATCACTACTTGACTAGAATCAAATTTAGCTTAAAACCTCGAAAACTTATTCAAAAGAGACTGCTAATACCAAAGTTCGACCCAACGAAAATAAAACCAACCCTAACAGAAGAGCCTGATAAACAACCAGCACAGAACTGGCAAGAATTGAAACAAAAAATTATTAAAACAGCCTTAAAGTTGGTCCCTTTACAAAAACGTAGAAAACATCCATGGTGGGATGAAGTTTGCGAGCAAGCAGTATTAAGCCGAAGTAAAGCATTCAAAGATTGGAACAGTCAAAAAACAGCAATAAACTATAACATCTTTTTGGAAGTAAGAAAAGAAACATCGAAGCTAATTAGACAAACTAAAAGAAAATATGAAAACAATCAACTTAATGAAATAGAAAAAGATTTCCAAAAAAATAACACCCGAAACTTTTACAAAACATTTAAAACTAAATTAACAGGCTATCAACCCCAAAGTCTTTGCTTCCAAAAGGAAAACGGACAATTAGCTCTAAATAACCAAGAGAATTGCAAAGAACTTGCGAAATATTTTGAACAAATACTAAACTGTCCTGAGCCTTTAAACAAATTACCAACACTAAACCCTAAACAAACAAACCCAGATTCCTTACCACCGAATGAAGATGAAATAATTAGGCAAATCAAGCGGCTTAAAAATAACAAAGCTTCTGGTGAAGATGGAATCACTGCTGAACTTTTGAAATCCGCTGGTCCAGGTACAATCAAGGAAATAACCAAAATTCTACAAGAAGTTTGGCGAACCGAACGGTTTCCGGAAGATTGGAAAGATGCTTTAATCCATCCACTTCACAAGAAAGGAGATAGAACGGATGTAAACAACTATAGAGGGATATCTCTTCTCCCAGTTTGTTACAAGATTCTATCTCAATGTCTACTAGACAGAACACAAGGACAGTTGGAACCCCAAATTGGTGAATATCAAGCAGGTTTTCGACCGGGCAGATCCTGCCCTGAACAGATCCTGAATCTAAAGTTGATCGTAAGACATCAAAAACTGTACAATAAAAATCTCGTCTGTACATTTGTGGATTTCAAAAAAGCATATGATTATATAGATCGCGAATCTTTATTCCGAATCTTGAAAGAACAAGGACTAGATCTGAAAACGCTGGCAATTATTAAAGCAACATTAACTAACACAAGGTCAAAAGTTAAATTCATGGGTGACATCTCAGAGCCCTTCGAAATTAAAACTGGAGTGAGACAAGGGGATGGACTCTCGCCACTCTTATTTAACTGTGTTCTAGAAAAAGTTATACAGGAGTGGCGTGAAAAAAAGTCGGCCTTGAATATTGACCAGCCCATTAAACTGGGGAGAACCAACATCAAAATTGATTGTCTGGCGTTTGCTGATGATCTAGCAATTTTGTCTAAACATGTATTAACGGTACAGAAACAGATTGAAATCCTAAAAGAAATAGCAGAAAAGGTAGGACTCCAAATTTCCTTTGAAAAGACACAATACATGACCTGCAACAGACTAAGAACACCATTTCTAAAAACAAAATATGGTAACATCAGACGAGTCTCTCAATTCAAATATTTGGGTGAAATAATCATGGAAAATGGGTTGGAAAAAGCGGCCAATAAGAGTAGATGTCAAAAAATGGAAACGGCATTGAGACTTACACAAAATATTTATAACAAAAAATGCCTATCTAAAAGCACAAAACTGAGACATTATAACACAGTTATTAAGCCAGAATATCTATATGGGGCAGAAACACTCATTTTGAATAGAAAGAGAGACATCGAGGACATTGAAAAGAAGGAAAGAAAAATCCTAGGCCCCAAACAAATAAATACAACATACCGACTTCGAGAAAACCAAGAAATCAAACAATACACAGATATACATAGCGATATGAGAAAAAGAAGACTTAGGTTTTACGGACACATAAAACGGATGAATTCAAATAGGCTAACTAGACAAATAGTTGAATTTTATGAAAATAGGAGAAGAGCTAAAGTAGAAATAATTAAATGGATTGCTGCAATTAAAGAGGACCTAAGATCAGCAAATATTACGAAAAGTGAAATTCAGGATAGAGGCTGTTTCAGATACAAGGTTGACGTTTGGAAGGTTGGCCAGAGAGAAAAATGTAGGAAGACAGGAACAACTTGGTCTGACGAAAGAAAAAAAGCTCATAGCGAAAGAATGAAATTAGTATGGGCGCAAAGGAAGGCTAACAACAACAAACGCCTCTAATTGTACTTCGCGTGGTCCACCCGGGCCCGTACGTGAATAATAATAATAATAATAATAATAATAATATATATATATATATATATATATATATATATATATATATATATATATATATATATATATATCTGTAACTGTATTAAGAAACAATTGAATACAACATGTAATTAACTCCGAGTTAATTATTGATACCCTGTAATTGATACCCCTATATAATGTTTTGGGCTATTCACAAAAATCAACAAGAAGAAAACAAATATAATTATTTTAGAAAGTAAACAATCTGAAAAATTAGACGTAAAAAATAAATTTGCAATTATGTTATTTATAAAGGAGGTTTTTGAAAATTCGCACAACAAACTCGTTGCAACGATTTCAATGCTATGATAGAATAATTATATTTCCATTATATTTTTGTCTTTGTCTCTTTCCCTTGCCAAAATGTCGACGCGAAAATAAATATTTTGTCTTTCGCACGTACATACGTCGTCTGTTCGAGATACTGGCTCAAAATGAACAATGAGGAAATAAACTATTTGAGTTAGACGGGATTGTATGATATCGTTGTCTGGCATATTTTAAAAGATAAGGGATGGTAAGTTGAAACGATATTATCACATAACCATTAGTGAGCTTTCGTGTTTGTAAAACTTTATGAATAATTGAGTGTTACCTCAAAGTGAGATTTTACAGTGGCAAAAGTATTTTCATTGCTAAAAATTATTATTCCAGCACACGTCAGTATTTAATGTTACTTGGTCCACATAATATAGTAGTGATTGAATTGTGACACCTCAATGATTATTTCGTTGCCAATTCAATATTAATCGCAAGTGAATGATACTGTTTGATCGTACTATCAAAATATAGGTAAAAAAACAGCCTTTTATAGAAAAACAAACTTTCTAGTAGAGAAAGAACTATACGTGCGTCTCCAAATATATAGCTAGAACAGCTGTCCATCTTCTCTATCACGTAGTTTAATTAAATATTTCGGATAGGAGTTTACAATACATTTTTCACCAAGATGTGAAGTTCTACCCATACAAGTTCTACCCCATGCACTCTTGCCGTGACTTCTCCGTTGGAATCCTCCGTATGGAATAAATTAAAACATCCTATTAATAATTTGTTTATGTCAAAATCTAATTGTATGTAGAATTATATAATAAGCATAAGTGAGGAAGACGGTAAAAAGGTAACAAAAGTGGTGATATACACACACACAGCTCTACATCCTTATTTAAATTTTAAATACACTAAGGCATACTTTTAGTACATAATGTAAGCTATATTTTTATATACATGGGCAATAATAAAATTATATTATATAAAATAAAATATTATTTATATTCATTAAAAAAAAGTGCAAAAACATGATGACATGACATTTTTTAACTACATTTGACACTTATTTAAGAAAAAAGTAAAACAAACTTAATCTTTGATGTAATCCCCCATTTTCAATTATCGTATCGCAAGTCGAAAAAAACTTGGTGTTTTTGACGTGATACAGTCATTCAGGCTTTTTGCAATTTCTTCAAGAGATATGAAGCGAATATTAATCAGGTAAGTTGCAGGGATCGAAAGAGATGAAAATCCGAAGGAAAAAGTCTGGAAAATGTTCCGGGTACGATAAAAAATCCCAGCTGAACTCAGTGATAGTTTCCAGAGTCATTTTTACTCTATGTGGAGTTCATTTTGGCTCGTTGGCCTGAAATGAAATGACTTCCCTCTTCCTTTGCCAGTATAAAGGCTTTTTTTGCCCAGAGCGTCACTAAACGAATCAGTGGCTGCTGATAAAGATCAGCAGTGGCCATTCGACCAGGTCGTAGCTACTCATATTACACGACAGCCAGCAGCAGCAGCCTCCGTATACACACCAACATTTTTTTGGTGGTAATATTTGACTATGCGGTATTGATTGGTAGCTCACCGCGATTTTTGCATCTTTCGATTATCGTAATCATTTTTTGTCACAGGGTATAATCTTTTGCAGGAAGTTATTTTTCTTAAATTTAAAGAGCAATGACACGACATCAAAAAACCTACTCGTATTCTTAACTGTGATCTACTCGTATTCTCAAACCAAATTTAAAATGGGAGTCAGTCCCAATGACTCTTAGATTTTTAATTTTCTTTAGATTGTGTCAACGTTTATAAATGGCTTACGGTGTTACTCCAATTCTTGGTTCTCCACTTCTGTTGACTATTTCAGAAGTTCTGTATTATGCAATTCAAAATTTTAAGATTTGGAGTAGCTGGAATCACTTCTTGGAAGTCCTGTGTGAAATCGTTGTATTTCCCGAAATCGCACAAATTATATTCTGAGCTATCGTACCATTTTCTTTTTTTTTTCAAAAACAAGGCAATGCCTTAAATGTTACTTTTCGAATGCTATCGTGACCACAACTGATTTTTCAGATTATTATCTCTGTAGTGTATATTATACTTCGTTTTGCAGATGAAATAAAACGCTTTAAAGCATATATATATATATATATATATATATATATATATATATATATATATATATATATATATATATATATATATATATATATATATATATATATATATGTATATGAACACTTTTGTTGGTTGGGAACACTTTTGATGGGTTGGGCCCCACCCATCCCTTCAACTGGATGACACATGTTTCGTCTCTCGAGGTTCAGACTTTTCAGGGCGCCGACATATACTATACTATCAAGAATAGGGACCTTATCCACAGCCAACAACAAATATTTTCGACCTCCCGTTGGATGACGCATATATGTACTGTTAGATTTTCTTGGGCTGCGTCCAAGCAGGCAGCAGAAGCTGAGTGTCATCACACACCCAATCGTTGGGTTCCACAATCCCACTTGGAACACACTACAATCTGCGCCTCGGCCTAAATGAACACTTTTGTTGGTTGCACAAAGGCGGAGTCATTTAGGCGGAGACGCTGGTTGTTGTGTGTTCCACGTAGGATTGTGGAACCCAACGGTTGGGTTCCACACAAAACAACATATATATATATATATATATATATATATATATATATATATGTATATATATATATATATATATATATATATATATATATATATATATATATATATATATATATATATATATATATATATATATGTTATATCACTCAAAACAACTTTACCTTTTTTAAAAAAAGTTTTATTTTTATAAAATATAATATTTGTAATATAAAAGAAAAATAAACAATAATAATGATTCTACTAATGAATATTAAGCAATGCACACTATTTCTTGGCGATTTTACTATTTATACATTAAAAGTGTTTATTAGGCATCTTCTGGGTGGGAACCATGTAGGTGGCCGTGACCCTTGAGGGCTTGTTCAGCATCTTTTGTGAGAACTGGTGGATTTGACCATGGAATGATGTCATCGTGGAAATTTGATAGCTATGGGACTAGAATTGCACAATGTTGTGAAATAATATTGTTTATAATCACATATAACAGCTCCCTTTTTTTGAAAAAGTTGATGCTTTGGCAACAACTTTTGGCTAATTTAGTTCGATTTCTTCATCGAGGGGTTCGTTGGCATGAGTACTTGTTCTTCTTCTGGGAAGGAGCTTCTTCAGTCGCTGTTGAAATGCATCATTAGGTTTGGACATCGGAGGTGGCGGTGGATTGTCGCTGGGAAATTCTATTCCAATAAGGCGGCGTCTTCTTCTACATTTGTACAACATATAAAGAAGTACGATTAGAACAATCAATATTATGGTAAGTATGGTAAACCAATGAGTATATTTGGTTACTGGTGATCGGGTTAATATTTTATCCAGTTCGTCTGAATATTGATTGAGTTTATGCTGTGCTATGTTTAAATCTTCGATGTCAATTTTGTTTAATTTCAGAGGTTTTAATTCTGGAACGTTTAATTTATCTGGGATATTCTTGCAGCAATTATATGGAATTAATACTGGATGATTTTTATAAGTTATTTCTTTATATTTATCGATCGCATAATTGGCATGAACTCTTGTGGTTCCAATAAATGCGTTGCATTCAGGTTGTAGTTTTAGAAGACTGTTGGTTTTTATTATTTCAGATTTTGCTTCTCTTGTACCGCACTTAAAAGTAACTGGTATGGGATCGGAAACAGTTATTAACCAAAAATTTCTTGCAATGAATCAATCAAATCTAAAGGCGTAATGATCGAGCCATGTAACATTTTAATACGAGCAAGGGTTATTGAATCTATTATTGTATTAATTGAATCTTCGAGAAATATATAGCTTTCCATTAGAGATTCACATAAGCTTAAAACTTTAACTTGTGCTTCATAAAAAGCTATATCATCGGAAATATTTATTATAGCTGTTTGGATTAATTTAATATCATCGTTAAATGTTTTCTCATCGATTTGAAGATTTGTAATAGTCGTATTAAAGTTTTTTATTACTGATGTTGTCACTGAAATTTGTTTCTTTAAGAGATTTTCTATTTCGTGTTCATCTTGTGTTATTTTAATAATGCAATCATTGAAATATTCACCGTCTGATGCATCTAAGTTACCAGTAAGAGATTTCTATACTGTGCCTACACCATTAAATATGCCTCGTTTTTGTCTCAAATAATACTTTCTTGTATCTGCAATAATTTCTTTATACTTTTTGTCTACTAAGGTTGCGATTTGGTTTAATAGACTGATATGAGTCTGAACTTCGGCTTTAAAGGCTAATGTTCTCGGTGATTGATCTTTAAGTAAATCTAAAATTCCTGAAATTATTTTATTATTATTAATCATAGCTTCCTTGATTGGTTCCAACTCTTTGTATACTAAAAGGGTCCATTTATTGTTTGAAATTTTTAAATTGCTTTCTTCATGGTAGAAGATACCTATGGTGTTATTAACGGGTGTTAGAACTACTTGGGCTGCGATAGCTTGCATCACCCATAGTGATCTGAAATCAAAAGAATACTTACCTTACCTTACCTTAAGAATACTAACCTTAAAGAAACCCTACTCATAGTAGGGTTTCAGTCGGTCAAAGTTTACTTTAGTAGATATGTTTGTATGCGGATTTAATACAATAGCAGAATTGTCAAATAGTTTAGTTATTTCGAAGAGTCCATTAAATAAATTTTTACTTTTATCTTTAATTTGGGCATCTTTATCATATACTTTATCGCCTAATTTATATTTGGGAATATCTTTAATGTTTTTATGAAATCTAAGCTTAGCTTTTTCTTTTCGTAATTCAGTTTTTTCTCTTGCAATTTTGTAGTAATATTCCATTCTATTATTGAGGTCTCGGATATATTTAGTCATCAGGTTCGCTTGGTTGTAAAGAGTTTCAGGTGGTCTACCAGAGGTGTGTCCGAAAATTAATTCGTATGGTGTGAAACCATGCGTTTTATTTTTGGTGTTGTTATAGCAGATAATTGCGTAAGGTAAGATATTGAATGGATGTTCATTTGGATTTTCGGCTTCGTGAGCTCTAATCATTTCGGTCAGTGTTGCGTGAAATATTTTCAGAGAGCCGTTTGATTGTGGATGTCCAACACTGGAAAAAGTTAATTTCACATCGTAAAGTTCGCATAAGTCCTTCATTAGTATATTGTTGAATTCTCGGCCATAGTCGCAATGTATTCTCAACGGTGTGCCAAAATGTTGGAAGAATACTAGCAGTGTATTAACACCGGTAGTAGATTTTTTATTTTCGATCGGATAGGCTTGTGTAAATTTTGTTAGTTCGTCTCGTATTGTGAGAGCATAATTTCTTGTAGGATATTCGAAAATGTCTATGTTAATTCTTTCAAATGCTGTTTTTGGTGTTTCTGTAATGACCAGGGGTATACTGAGGTTTCTTCTGCAAATTTTAGATTTCTGACAGATTTCGCAACTTTTAATAAATTGTTCCACATCTTTCGTAAGTCCTGTCCAATTATACTTTGATTTAATTCGACGAATAATTTCATTTATTCCGCGATGTATGTTGTTTTTTCCTATATGGTACTGGTCTAGGATGATTGGTATTTCGTCTCGGTCTGGTATCTTCATGATGTTCTGACAGATTTTAAATTTAATGTCTTCGTTCGCGAATACAAAGGATATTATTTCTAGGATTGGCAAATCCAAATTATTTTAAATGTAATATATTTTGGAACTATCGAATTTATTTTGGTCTTTATAAAAAGAGTAAAATATTTTTTGAACTACACTTTCAGGATCGAAATTAAGGAAAATTGTGAAATAATTACGGTCTTTTACAGTTTTACTTTGTAGAATGTTTACTTTGCTTTCATCAAGATCGATATTTTCTTGGAAGATGTCGTCAATAATTTGGTGATGTATATTCTCTAATTTATTTTGCCAAAAAAAGGTAATATGTTTTTATGAGTTTTGTCTAATAATAGATCGTTTGTTATCTCTATTTTCGAATAGTCAATTATTGATTTTGTTTTGTAAGCGTGTAAAAATATAATAACAAAGTTATTATATTTTTCGGTTACTTTTTGGTCTTGATCTTCGGTTAGTGTCTCTGATTTCGATTCGTCTGTATCGTTTCTTCCTCAGAGTCATTAGATGCTAAAATTGATATTTTCGATTGGAGGTTTGCACATTGCTGGAAGTGATTAATTTTGATTCTCGATAATGCGTCGGCATTTTTATTAATTTTACCAGGTTTGTATTCGATTTTGTATTCGTATTCCTCTAGCTTAATTCTCCATCTAGCTAGTCTACTTCCTGGGTCTTTAATAGAAAAAAGACATGTTAAAGGGCGGTGATCTGTGACTAGGGTAAATTTTCTGCCAAAAAGATAGGGGCGGAAGTGTTTAACTGCCCAGACAATAGCGAGTAACTCTCGTTCTATTGTAGAGTATTTAGTTTCAGCATTACACAGTGTTCTAAAAGCATAGCTTACAGGTAGGTCTTTACCTATTGGACCTTGAGAAAGGACTGCTCCAATAGCAAAAGTACTAGCATCGGTCGTAAAAACAAATGGTTCTTCATAATTTAGATATCTATATGATTTTGTTGATATAGGTCTTGCATTATCAGTTTCTATCGGATGTTTAATTTCATTGGTAAATGACAATTTATCGCCTTCTAAATAAAATATGTCACTAAATTCGATACATAGATTCGTTATATATTCTTTTTCTTCGTCGTTCAAATGATTAATTCGTAGTTGATTCAAAATTGTTTCTTTTCTATCAACCGGTATATTAATATCGCTTTCAGTGGTCGTATAATTAAAAATGGGGTCAATGTCATCATATGGTTCAAGTAATATTTCTGAAAAGTCGACAGTTTTTGGGATCGCGTTTGCGTTTATAATCGTCGTATGAAATTCACCTTTTCCGTTTACGTGAACTAAAGCGTTTGGAATTCTGACTTTTTCTTTTTCTTGAGTTAGGAGAATTGCATCCGTATTTGATAAGTTACATTTTAATTTAAATATTTTTTCTGTTCTCGGTTCAATTGAAATAGTATTACGTATTGGTTCATTTATAATTTCGTTAAATTTTTCTTGATTTTCAACTTTGAATAAGGGAAGGTTTTTAAAGTTCGTTATTAATTGTTTCGTTTTTAAGTCGATGACACATTTATAATGTTCCAAAAAATCTAGGCCTAAAATACCATCGAAATCGATATCTAGGTTGAAAATATATACTTTATGAGGGTCGTTTAAAGCAAATGGTACAAGTGTTGATTTGATAATAAACAGTTTTTGATTGGTTATGCCTTGAATTGTAATTTGTTCGGGAAATCTTTGAAGAAAACGTTTAACGGTATTTTCTTTAAATTTGGAAATTCCTGCGCCGGTATCAAAAAGTAATTTAAAAGTATTTGTAGCGTCTTTTATGTAATACAGATTTTGAGATTTAAGAGTCAGCAGTGGGTTTATAGAAAGGTTTGTTCGGGAAAATTCAAATCTGGGTTCATATTGTCTAGGTTTATAGCTTGTATCTGATTTGTAATTTGTACAAGTGGGTCTTGTTCGATCGGAAAATCTGGAGGGTGTTCTTTGGGCTGGGTATGTGGAAAATTTTCATACACTGTTTGAGACGTATCATCTTGATAGTTGTTTTGATGATCATATGAGTATTCGGGATATTCTTCATATTAAAGATCGGGTTCTACATGATTAGAATATTCTTCATCGTTTGCAGAATAGTCTTGATTGTTATCGAAACCAACGTAATGAGTTCGGTGTTGATTTGGTCGGAAATTAGGATTTTCTCTTATGACTGTAGGTCTTGGTTGAAATTGACTTTGTTGTGGAAATGGTTTTTGTGAAGTTTGGAAATTATTAGGCCTGATTTGCTGTTGAAAATTGGGTAATCTTTGAAAGTTTGATTGGACGTTGCTTGGGCCAGGTAGAGTTTGTTGTTGGAAGTTGATTGATCTTTGGAAATTTGGTGTGTTGCTTGGGCTGTATGCAATTTGTTGTCGGAAATGACATTGATTGGAGGAGTGACCGCTTTTGCCACATGAAAAACATTTTAAAATTTGCGATTGTGGTTTTCTCGGTATATTATTTTTCGATTTAATTTGGATATTTGCAACGGGCTTATTGAATTTCTGGTTTTCGAAATATGATAATTGTAATTCTCGACGGATACCGGATTGTGCTTCCGGGAGATCTCGTGGTTGACTGGCACGAATGATTTGTCCTAATCGGGGTTCAAGTCCAGTTAGAAGTGTATTAAAGCCATTGTTTCGATAAGACATATTTGTGCTTGTTTTTGTTCTGGGGTTAAATTGTATGATTTATGAATACAAGAGTGCATTTTCGCATTAAGCACTTGTAGTCGGTTATAAAATGTAAGGGCAGATTCGTTTGGGAGTTGTTTTAGCCTCTGTAAGTCTTGGATTAGGGCTGAAAGATCTCTAGAATCGCCAAAATGTAGGTTTAGGAGTTGTTTGATTTCAAGAAATGAATTAGGGTTTCTTGAGCTTATTAGTTGAGCTGATTTTCCTCCTAATTTATTTTTTATGTGAATGACTTATAGATTCTTTTGCTCCGTATTAGACATGCTATATGCGCATTCACACGCATTCAGAAATGTGCTTAAAAATATTTGGCCGCCTTCATATTCCGGTATTATTGAAAATATTTCGGACAATTTATATGGTTCTACTTCAAATTCGATTACGTTTTGATTTAAATATAACTTAATAATAATGAATAATTGGAAAATCGAACAGTGTTAAATTCGATAAAAATAAAAGAAAAACAATTGTATAACGTGATGATTCACTTACAGTATGATCGTGGACTGCATGAAGTTCCTTTGGAGTTGTCTTGTTCTCTAACGTGTTGTACCAGGGGCTTCACCAGGTGTTCCTTCCGTAGCACGTTAAGTGAGGACTCGTCCGGTTTTTTGTTCTTCTGATTAAAGGATTGGGATCCACCGTCGATAGTTAGGACTTCCTTGTTCTTTCGACGTTTTTCAGAATCCGCACGACTGCGCCAATTTGTTATATCACTCAAAACAACTTTACCTTTTTTAAAAAAGGTTTTATTTTTATAAAATATAATATTTGTAATATAAAAGAAAAATAAACAATAATAATGATGCTACTAATGAATATTAAGTAATGCACACTATTTCTTGGCGATTTTACTATTTATACATTAAAAGTGTTTATTAGGCATCTTCCGGGTGGGAACCATGTAGGAGGCCGTGATCTTGAGGGCTTGTTCAGCATCTTTTGTGAGAACTGGCGGATTTGACCATGGAATGATGCCATCGTGGAAATTTGATAGCTATGGGACTAGAATTGCACAATGTTGTGAAATAATATTGTTTATAATCACATATAACATCTAAGATTATACGAAAACGACTTTTGTGCAATGTAAAATATAGATATTAGTTGTTAACCCTTAAATCTAGTATTTAATTTGTATAGATACGTTCGTATGTAATTATGTAATGTAATTTTAATTATGTAATTGTAATTTTATTATAGAGATATGGAGGACTTTAAACAACAATATAACACGAAATAAATAGGCGACCTTTGTGGCTTTCTGAATACCATGGACAAATATTTCGATAACACCAACCTATATAAGACAAGTTGATGAAACTCCCCTATTTCTTGCCACACAGGTTCAATTAATTCTTCTATTTTCCCATGTTGGAATATTATACAAAATCATTTATTTATTGCTGTATAAATGCAATAATTACTACGACTCTGAAAAAAGTATGTAGGCTGTAACAGAAAGTACTTTTGAAAATTTAACCAACAATTATTCACATCATATTGAAGTCAGAGTGTGCATTTAAGTTCTTTTTAAAACCAACAATATATTATGTTCGCGAATATCTTCTTCATATTTACGGAGAAACTCTCCAATATTCCGAAGGGGCTAGACATATTTACGGGCACTGATACCCAGAAAGATCGCTTCCAGCTTGGCAAACATGTGTTCAAGTTACTCAAAGACTTTTGGATACTGGTAGTATGGCTCCAAAATTTTGAGAATGTAGGCAGCAGCGAGAAATTTGTCCTGTAGTCGAAGAGTAAATTTCACATCTTGTTGAGGAGGATCCTACCAGAAATACTATAAGTGTTGTGCGATAAAATTGATTGTATATACGAGATATATATTTTTAAATAAATATATTTCTTTTACTAACTTTTATCTACATTTCCACATAATTTCCATTTTTGTTCAAACATTTGTCATACCGTTCAACAAGTTTTTGAATTTCAACGTCAAATCTGCCGCCTGTAAAGAAGCCCACTCCATGATTGCAGTTTTAACCTCTTCGTCATCGTTGAATCGTTGACCAATAACTTTAAAAATCGCGAAGCGTGGGTTCTCTCGAATTTTGTTGTCCATATCACGAACCAAATCTTCAGAAATCAGAGAAGGTCGGCCAGGGAGTGGCTCATCATGCAAATTAACCCGCCCATCCTTGAACATTCTCACCCACTTTCGAAATTTACTGTCCCTCATTTTATTATCACCGTAAACCACACAAATCTAATGGTGAATTTCCGCTGCTGTCAAGTTTCTTGCACTCAAGAATCCAATTACAGATCGTATCTCACCACCGCTGGGCGACTCAATTTTTTTAAACATTATAAATGTATACAGCTCAGCACACAGACAGACGATGAGGCTGCAAATGGCGCTTAAACGTGCGCAAAGCATGCGAGGATTAAACGCTCAAGCGCACTGCGTCAATTGTGCGTCATTCTCTCTCTCTCTCTCATTCACAAACTGACTTTATTTAAAAAATACCCCTCGTATACTAGTAAAAGAACCATTACTCTACCGTTAATGCGATGTGAATCGCATATCCTTTTTAATGTGATGTGAATTGTTTAAAACGTGTTATAGTGTGAAAAATTAGTGAGAGTAATTTAAACTTTGTTATTAAACGACAATAATGTATAAAGCCTGCTTTTTTGAAACAAAACAGAATCGTTGGTTTAATTTACGTTATAAATACATTTCTTCGATAAATGGATGCATTAATGAAATTATTAAAAGGAGAGGGTGCTATACTTATGTATCATACATTTTCACTCAGTCAATACCAACAGTTTTCTTTAATTCGGCGCGGATATAAAAAAGGTGTTTCCGGCATGGTTAGTTTTAAAAGAGACCTTTAAAAGTAACTTATCAATTCTTAAAGCTATACTACCAATATTATGACAGGAAAATAAGGAAATATATTTCCATTATTTTTTGTCGTTGTCGCTTTATCTTTCCGAAATGTCGACATGAAAATAAATATTTTATCTTTCGCACGTACGTCGCAAACTTCCTGTAGTACTAACTCGAAATGAACAATATGACAACAAACATTTTAATCTGCACGTGAAAGTTTGGTCTCGTTTGTCTCTTGCCATACTTTAAAAGATAAGAGATGGCGGGTTAAAATAATCGAATAATCCTTACTCATTGAGTATGCATAACTTATTGCATAATTGAGTGTGTAAAAACCATATTTTACAGTCATTTCAGGATTTTCTCTGTGAAATATTTTATATGTGACACGAACAAATGCTTTGATTTAACTTCATTTCCAATATACCTTATTCAGTTTTACCATTATTATTTATTAAAGTTTTAATACTAGGATATTCCTATAGCTTTTCCGCAGCGTGTTCTAGAAACATTTTTAAAATTATTCTATACTCTAACATATATATGAAAAAATCAAATGTCTCTTCATCAATCTATTATAATAGGTTAATGATGTAGTTAGTACATCAAAGAGAAAACTTTATCTGTTTGATAAGAAACTATCTCTATAAAATTAATACTAATGATCTTGACTTGAGTCTTGGTTTGGCAATTTATTAAATATAGGAATTAGCTTGTTAATTATGCAAATAAGACCTACTCTCATTGCATCCTAGTTATTTTTTTTAATAGTTTTGTTGACCTATATTTGGTAATTTAACAAAGTCTAAAGCCCAATTAAATTTACAATGTACAATAAATATGTTTAAGCTTTCTCAGATTCATACTATTCAGAAGGTTTTCTAATGTGGTTATTAAAAAGCATCAAAATTATTTGTAATACCTGACCAAACTTCGCCTTGTATAACAGTATATTTTTATATCTTTAATTTTCCCTTTATATACACTATGTGTGTATATATATATATATATATATATATATATATATATATATATATATATATATATATATATATATATATATATATATATATATACATATATTAGAATTACTAGGTTCTCTGGTAGAACCGCGTTTTAGATTTTTAAAATCTCGACGTTTCGGCTTCCACTTTGAAGAAATTATCATGAGAATCTGGTAGATTTACTCCCAGGCTTCAATCTGCCTATTCCACACAATTCACAACCTGAAAAGAACGCGGACGGCGCGGCCTCTGAATGAATAGGTGAGGTTGTAGGGGGTAGCGCTCGGGGGGTGGGGGTGAGACGGGAGGTGTACGTTTGCCTAGAAGGGTTTCGGATGGGCAATCAAAACCAGTTAAATACCAATGCCCACGGAACCCACACCAATGCCCACGGAAGAGCAAATTTTAGATATATTGGTGGGTGAAGTGACAAGTGCTATAGAATTGATGAAAATGGTGAAGCACCAGGAAAGGATAGGGTAATGGTTAAAATAGCAAGAACTAGTGGTCAAACTTCCCATAAAATACTGGCAAAATTGTACTCACATGCCTCAAAAAACAAAAAATACCCAACTTGGCCAAAACCAAATCTCAAAATACCAAAAATTGCCGAAGTAATTTTTCTACATAAGAAAGTAGCACAGGAAGACTTAAAGAACTGCCGTTCAATAAGCCGCCCTTCAATAATATAGAAAGATAAAACTTTCACAAAGACAATAGCTAAATTATCATTAAGAGCATTAAATCACGTAGGACCAAGATAGCAAGTAGGATTCAGTACAATGCAAAGGCATGTAACTATGCCTAGCTTTTACTGACTATGAAAAGGCATTTAACTCTACTTGAGATTTCAAAGCAAGCTAAAATGGATACATGGCTTAACCAAGTGATAGACATAGTCTATGCAAACCTAATGCGATCAACGTATGAAACTGCAGCCAAAGTTCACAGAAATGATCTTGAAGTTAAAATCAATGTAGGACGGGGTGTAGAATGCCAAGGTGACGCATTATCGCCTGTTCTTTTCTCAACCTGCCTTGAAGAGGCATACGGAATTAGGAACAGAATGGAATAAAAATAAAATGGTGCATACTTAAGCCATCTTAGATTCGCAGTATCGCAATATCGCAATATCGTTTTCATTTCACAATACCCTGATGAGTTACAAAAACACAAATACTTCAAAAGGTGGGAAAATCATTTATCTTGGACTGAATCTGAAAAAAAGTCAGGTCATGTTCAATTTGGCAAGAATAGAAAGATGTCTGTTTAAAGGAGGCATTTGGATATTGTGGATAACCAGACATATGTTGGGCAGATAATTTCAATGGAGTGTGATACCTGCTGGGAGCTGAAATGACAGTTAAATGTGGCTGGCAGGCATTTGGCAGACTCAACATTGTATTTAAGAACAAATACCCAGGTTGTCTGAAGAGACAATGCATCCTGCCCGTTATGACTGGCCGGAAGTGAAACATGGACAGAATCACCTCAAAAAAATCGGATAGCACATAAGAGAAAGGAAAGGTGTATGCTTTTTTACATTTTTTCCAGAGGTTCTCCAATTTATTTATTACATCCCATTTTTTATAACTCATATTCATTTATCATATTTCGGAAGTAATTTAGGTTTGGAAACGGATGAAAGTCAAAGGGGGTCAGATTTGGCGAATATAGTGAATGCTCCAACAATTCGTAGTCTAACTCCTTCAATTTGGCCATTGCAAGAACAAGCACCTGTGATCCGGTCTTGATGAAAAAACATTGCCTTGGTGAAAATTTTTTTTTCCTGACTAAAACAGGTCTTTTTTCACGAATTTTGGCAGTTGCAAAATATTTGAGAAATACTGTTCTATTATTGTTTTATCAGTTTGAAGGTAATCAATTAACAAAATGCCTTTTTCATCCCAAAAATTGATGTCTTTTTGGCCGATATTGACCATTTTGGCTGTTTCGGAGCTGAACAACCGAGCTCAGTCTACTCTACGGTTTGTTAAGTACAGGATCGTAGTGGTAAATCCAAGTCTCAACTATAGTTACCAAACGAGGTTTAAAATCTATTTTATTCCTTTGAAAAAGATCCAAATGTTGGTTAGAAAGTTTTAATCCGTTTAAGTCGTTTTTGATCAGAATTTAACAAATGCGGCACCCATCTTGCACATAGCTTTCTCAAACTCAATTCCTTTTTCAAAATATGAAACACACATTCAGTTGAGATATCCATGACCTTAACAAATTGAATGAAAGTCAATTGTCTGTCATCCATCACCATATCATGTATAGAATTAATTATTTGTTCAGTAGTTGCAATTATTAGACTACTATTTTCACGGATGATAGATAATTTTTCTAAATCATTCCGGATGTCAATCCGTTCAACACAGTTAAAACAGTCACGATCTTTCGGCAAAATCTCATTTGACATTTTCTAGTATTGTCCGCTTCGAGTGACTCTTCAGCTGGATTCTTCCCTTGAAGCGGACAATACTTGAAAATGTCAAATGAGATTTTTGGCGAAACGTCGTGACTCTTCACAGAACGAACGAATCGACACCCGGAATGATTTAGAAACCTATATATATATATATATATATATATATATATATATATATATATATATATATATATATATATATATATATATATATATATATATATATATATATGTAGTGTTACATTTTCTTGGACTGACCAATGACCAATGACCAATGAATATATATATATATATATATATATATATATATATATATATATATATATATATATATATATATATATATATATATATATATATATATTAAAGTAATATGTTTAAAATTATAAAAATGTATATCAAAAATAATTTATTTGAACAGTGATTATTTTAATTTTCAACATTTCCACATAAAATTCACACATTCACACAAAAAGACTTTAACTGTAAATTTATTCGATAATCATAAGCAGAAGTTCAGAAATAAATAAAAATAAAAACACATATAATTAGAGTACAACTACCCTACTTAACTAGGCATAATAAAGATGAATATATTTAACATTAAACTAACATTGTTAAAGTGTAAGGGATTTTATATAGTGTTTGTAAAACCCAAAATGATGGTAGAAAAAAGCGATTGGATAATAACATACCTATAATGGAGGGATTACTTAATCTGAACTGTCTACAGCGTTGACGCTGTCCATCTTTTGGTATGCAGACGAATGATCTGTATGAAGCAAATTTTTTTACTGCTCCGCATTCACCGCAGAGTATCCAAAAGCGCTTTGAAGCAATATATGCGTAAGAGAGCTACTACCTGTAGCGGCCAACAATGTTTAAACGCTACAACATTTAGGCCACCGTTAAAAATATACAACGTGATTTATGTGAAAGAGTTATCGAAAATTGGATTTCCAGAATGCATTCCATCAGACGACGTCTGAAATGTTTGAAAATTTTCAATCATTACGTATTATTTGTTCTTCAAGATAAAATAAAAATAACTAGATTATTATCATTAAACGTCATTTTATAGTTATAATTCTCTTATTAGACACCCCTTACAAACCCAATAGCTTATATTGTAATAAATTTAAAGCCAATAGATAATTTGTATAATTAAGTTATTTTACCATTTCTCGTAGAATTATCTACTTGACCTATTGAGAATGTAATGTATCATTAAAAGTCGAAATTTGCTGTAAAATATTGAAAACCCATAAAAACGCATAAACAAAGAAATATATAATATTTTTGTATTCATCTAACAAAATGGATGGAACAGAATAATATCAATATACTTCTTTTACAAAGGTTCATCCGTTTTCTTAGGACACTTGTGATATTGTTTCGAGAGAATAGCCCGTACATTAAATAAAAAGCAAATTCTTCAGTAATTAATTACAGTCAGAGATAATTGCAAATCTTTTTTTTCCATGAACCGTTTCGAAGTAGAAGACAGTAAAGCAGATAAAGTCAATCTAATTATTAGAAAGCAGTCTTTTTTAAAAATCACTTTTCAAGATACTTCGCTTTTAATTTCGAGTTTCTTTTTGTTGAAAGTTCACTTTTGAAATTGCTTTTACAGAATCAAGGTAAATGCAATTATCAGCAGAGATAAGTTGCTTTAAAATATAGAAACTCTTAATAGTAATATTTTTTTCTCTCCTAAAAATGAAGGTATTGTGAATGAATATCTTAAAATTAAATTTCCGTAATATTTTGTTATATATTTCACCAAAAAAGATTACTACACCGTTTAGATAAATAAACACATTATAAAAATGTCTAATATATAACGTAGTCCCCTTTTAGCTCGATACACTTAATCCAATGTTTTTAAACTTTTTTGTGTGTTTCAAAAAGTTCGATTTGTCACATTCGAACTATGCAAAATAGTCCACTATTTTCGCAATGATTTCTTCATTTGATTTTAGTTTACAGTCAGGTATTTCTTCATGTTTGCAAAGAGAAAGGTGTCGGATTGGCCAGCAAATGGGGAGATCGTGTGTGCGGCATTAATTCGCTGTTGCCAACAAAACGGCCAACAGATGGACAGGTGTATTGTAATGGAGAAATAGCTTTGTTGTTTTTTTATAAACTCTTAAAATGTGCAAATTCGTCGTGTAAAACCAAATTTTATCAGTAATTACAAATCGCCGCAGAAACTCGTTTTGTTTACGCGATATTTTGTTTGGTTTCATTTGGAGATCGCCCAAAACGATATAATGGATTTTGTCGAATATTTCCTCAGTGGTAACCTTAATGGAGCATCACTTCGATAATGTCGAAACTCGTTCGATAATGTTGAAACTCACTACAACATGAACCATTAAATGTAAAAGAACAGAGGCCCCATAATACTTTTTTAACTTTGCTTTTCCTCAACGATAGTTAAAATGTCGAACTAATTTGCTCTTGAAGAGTGATAAAGCAAAAGTAAATGCCATATCGGCTTGAAATTTATGGCTTGCAAGTAGAGGAAAACGACTTTTTAGAAATGTAACTACTTTTATGATCGCACCCTCATCTATCAGAAATAGATTGGACTTTTCACTCTATCCTCATATATTACAAATAGATAAAACTTGTAACGTGTAACGTGTAACTTTATTTATTTATAATAAAATAATATATTTGTTAGGTAGGATAACATTACAAGTTAATTTAGAGACATGTGGAGTTTATAGTATTTTTCGTACGATATACCATAGCATAAGAATAAGGTTACTAAAAGAATGTATGCCATTTTGATTATGTGCCATATACAAAAAGTAGAAAATCTGGAATTTTATTGTGAATGCTCAACATGTTTTTAAATTTACATCGAAACAATTTTTTATGAACAAAAAATATTAGAAAGAATCTTTAAATATTTAAACAAAAATAAAATGATTTAAAAGTTAGATGAGCTGCGATGAAAAATTTTTTTTAACTTCTAGATAGATCTGCAATCTGCCCAGAGGGCAATAATTTTTTGTAAGATGTAAAGTATCACTCCTGTGAGTGATCTCCTTTAAAAATTATTATCTAAATCTTAAATCTAGAGTACATTTGTCTCTCGGTCTTAAGATTAACTTATCTGAGTCTTGTATTCAAATCTGATAGCAGCAGACGTTTTAGCTTACGCATTTCACTGTTATCACGCACATTCAACTGATTGGTCAGCACATTAGGATGTACTAGCACTTTTTTGCTGTAATTTGCACTGAAACGATGTATGGTTTCCTTCATGGATTCCAGAGGGATATCATGTTGAATGACCTCGTTGGGGACTTAATAAAGTGCGTCTACCATCGCTCGTAGTACTTTGTTCTGGAATCTTTGGAGGATATTAATGTTGGAGTCACAGGCCGTACTCCGCACTTGAATTCTGTGTATATATATACATATATATATATATATATATATATATATATATATATATATATATATATATATATATATATATATATATAAACTGAGAAAAATATTAATATATTATTTTCCACATAAAGTAATATGTTTAAAATTATAAAAATGTATATCAAAAATAATTTATTTAAACACTGATTATTTTAATTTTCAACATTTCCACATAAAATTCAGAGATCCGATAAAATTCGCAATTAATTATTAATTAATTTAATTCAGTGCACCATAATTAGAACAACATCATTATAAATGATGCCATTAAACTGCGTCCACGTAAAATCGCTTGTCATTGATTAAATATTACGACAATGACAAAGCAAGTTCAGCATTTACCGGACTATGGCATTAATAAACGAATTTGTTTAATAAAACAATAAATTTAAGATTGATAACACGCTCAAAAAGTAAAATTTAATTATACATATATATATATATATATATATATACGAGGGTCGATCCAAAAGTAAGTTTCCCTTCATTTTTTCAAATAGACAACTATGTTTATTTTCATTAAAATTTACATCGTCGGAAAGATGAAACTTTCCTCTATTTTTCGACATAATCGCCATTTCGATCAACACATTTTTGTAGACGGTGCTCCAACTTTTGTATGCCCATGTCGTACACCTCCGCCGCCAAACCCTTAAGAAAGCGCTGCACCTCTTGTTTCACTTCCTCGTCGTTCCGGAAGCGTTTGCCACTCAGGTGTTCTTTTAACTTGGGGAACAAGTGATAGTCGCTGGGCGCGAGGTCCGGACTGTAAGGTGGGTGGGGCATGACAGTCCATCCAAACTGCTCCAAAAGTTCCTGGGTTTTGCGGGAAGTGTGAGGTCGGGCGTTATCGTGAAGCAGCGTTACACCTGTTGTCAGGCGTCCTCTCCTGCGGTTCTGGATAGCACGCCTGAGTTTAGTGAGTGTCTCACAATACCTGTCCGAGTTTATTGTTGTCCCGGGTGTCAGGAACTCGATCAGCAGTATCCCCTTGCGATCCCAAAAGACAGTGGCCATGATTTTGCCAGCAGAAGGAGTTTGCTTGAACTTCTTTGTGACTGGTGACCCTGAGTGACGCCACTGTTTAGACTTTTCTTTGGTTTCGGGGGTGAAATGAAAAACCCACGTTTCGTCACCGGTCACGATGGAGTCCAAAAATTCTTCCTTATCGTCTTGACACTTTTGAAGAAACTGTCGAGCACAATCGAGGCGTTTCTCCTTGTGTTCTGCTGTCAGCATGCGCGGTACCCATCGAGCGCAACACTTGTGATACCCCAACTTTTCAGTCAAAATTCTTTCCACTGTACCGTAAGAACTCCCAGGAATCCTATCAACGAGTTCACGGATGGTGATTCTCCGGTTTTGAAGCATTTCGCGTTCGATCTTCTCGACAATCGACTCCGAAACTGCAGGTCTTCCACTCCGCTCTTCGTCGTGAACCTCCTTCCGTCCGTCACTAAATTCCCTGCACCAATGTCGGACCATTTGAACGGACATACACTTGTCGCCGTAAACTTGTGTCAACTTTCGATGAATTTCCACAGGTGGAATTCCTGTCGCATGCAAAAACCGAATAACCGATCGAATTTCGCACCTGGCGGGATCAACAATAAGAGGCTCCATCGCGAACGGCTGCTGAGCCAAGACTGAGCGGCGTAGCGCAGCGCTCGCGGGCGGAAAAGGGAGTGGGGGATCTGGTGCACAGCGGTGTTGTCGAATTTCGCCTAGCAGCTTCCAACGCTGCTGCAGCTCTTTGGGAAACTTACTTTTGGATCAACCCTCGTATATATATATATATATATATATATATATATATATATATATATATATATATATATATATATATATATATATGTATATATATATATATATATATATATATATATATATATATATATATATATATATATATATATATATATATATATACAGGGTACGGCCTGTAACTCCAACATTAATATCCTCCAAAGATTCCAGAACAAGGTACTACGAGCGATGGTAGACGCACTTTATTAAGTCCCCAATGAGGTCTGGCAAACTGGAATTACAGCAAAAAAGTGCTAGTACATCCTAATGTGCTGACCAATCAGTTGAATGTGCGTGATAACAGTGAAGTGCGTAAGCTAAAACGTCTGCTGCTATCAGATTTGAATACAAGACTCAGATAAGTTAATCTTAAGACCGAGAGACAAATGTACTGTAGATTTAAGATTTAGATAATAATTTTTAAAGGAGATCACTCACAAGAGTGATACTTTACATCTTACAAAAACTTATTGCCCTCTGGGCAGATTGCAGATCTATCTAGAAGTTATAAAAAATTTTTCATCGCAGCTCATCTAACTTTTAAATCATTTTAATTTTGTTTAAATATTTAAAGATTTTTTCTAATATTTTTTGTTCATAAAAAATTGTTTCGATGTAAATTTAAAAACATGTTGAGCATTCACAATAAAATTCCAGATTTTCTACTTTTTGTATATGGCACATAATAAAAATGGCATACATTCTTTTAGTAACCTTATTCTTATGCTATGGTATATCGTACGAAAAATACTATAAACTCCACATGTCTCTAAATTAACTTGTAATGTTATCCTACCTAACAAATATATTATTTTATTATAAATAAATAAACAGTTACACGTTACACGTTACAAGTTTTATCTATTTGTAATATATGAGGATAGAGTAAAAAGTCCAATCTTTTTCTGATAGATGAGGGTGCGATCATAAAAGTAGTTACACTTCTAAAAAGTCGTTTCCCTCTACTTGCAAGCCATAAATTTCAAGCCGATATGGCATTTACTTTTGCTTTATCACTCTTCAAGAGCAAATTAGTTCGACATTTTAACTATCGTTGAGGAAAGCTATTCATTTCGGAGTGTTGATTAAAGAACTACTCTTTACAAAACTATCGCATAAACCTAAGCAAAGTTAAAAAAGTATTATGGGGCCTCTGTTCTTTTACATTTAATGGTTCATGTAGTGAGTTTCAACATTATCGAACGAGTTTCGACATTATCGAAGTGATGCTCCATTAAGGTTACCACTGAGGAAATATTCAACAAAATCCATTATATCGTTTTGGGCGATCTCCAAATGAAAGCAAACAAAATATCGCGTAAACAAAACGAGTTTCTGCGGCGATTTGTAATTACTGATAAAATTTGGTTTTACACGACGAACATGCCCCGAAAAATGGAAAGACGATCACAGAAAAGTATTAAGGTGCATTAGTGGTGAAATTTCACAAATTTGCACATTTTAAGAGTTTATAAAAAAACAATAAAGCTATTTCTCCATTACAATACACCTGCCCATCTGTTGGCCGTTAGGTAGGCAACAGCGAATTAATGCCGCACACACGATATCCCCATTTGCTGGCCAATCCGACACCTTTCTCTTTCCAAACATGAAGAAATACCTGACTGTAAACTAAAATCAAATGAAGAAATCATTGCGAAAATAGTGGACTATTTTTCAAAGTTCGAATGTGACAAATCGAACTTTTTGAAACACACAAAAAAGTTTAAAAACATTGGATTAAGTGTATCGAGCTAAAAGGGGACTACGTTATATATTAAACATTCTTATAATGTGTTTATTTATCTAAACGGTGTAGTAATCTTTTTTGATGAAATATATAACAAAATATTACGGAAATTTAATTTTAAGATATTCATTCACAATACCTTCATTTTTAGGAGAGAAAAAATTATTACTATTAAGAGTTTCTATATTTTAAAGCAACTTATCTCTGCTGATAATTGCATTTACCTTGATTCTGTAAAAGCAATTTCAAAAGTGAAATTTCAACAAAAAAAATTCGAAATTAAAAGCGAAGTATCTTGAAAAGTGATTTTTAAAAAAGACTGCTTTCTAATAATTAGATTGACTTTATCTGCTTTACTGTCTTCTACTTCGAAACGGTTCATGGAAAAAAAAGATTTGCAATTATCTCTGACTGTAATTAATTACTGAAGAATTTGCTTTTTATTTAATGTACGGGCTATTCTCTCGAAACAATATCCTAAGTGTCCTAAGAAAACGGATGAACCCTTGTAAAAGAAGTATATTGATATTATTCTGTTCCATCCATGTTGTTAGATGAATACAAAAATATTATATATTTCTTTGTTTATGCGTTTTTATGGGTTTTCAATATTTTACAGCAAATTTCGACTTTTAATGATACATTATATTCTCAATAGGTCAAGTAGATAATTCTACGAGAAATGGTAAAATAACTTAATTATACAAATTATCTTTTGGCTTTAAATTTATTACAATATACGATATTGGGTTTGTAAGGGGTGTCTAATAAGAGAATCATAACTATAAAATGACGTTTAATGATAATAATCTAGTTATTTTTATTTTATCTTGAAGAACAAATAATACGTAATGATTGAAAATTTTCAAACATTTCAGACGTCGTCTGATGGAATGCATTCTGGAAATCCAATTTTCGATAACTCTTTCACATAAATCACGTTGTATATTTTTAACGGTGGCCTAAATATTGTAGCGTTTAAACATTGTTGGCCGGTACAGGTAGTAGCTGTCTTACGCATATATTGCTTCAAAGCGCTTTTGGATACTCTGCGGTGAATGCGGGGCAGTCAAAAAATTTGCTTCATACAGATCATTCGTCTGCATACCAAAAGATGGACAGCGTCTACGCTGTAGACAGTTCAGATTAAGTAATCCCTCCATTATAGGTATGTTATTATCTAATCGCTTTTTTCTACCATCATTTTGGGTTTTACAAACACTATATAAAATCCGTTACACTTTAAAAATGTTAGTTTAATAGTTGATAAACTCTTTTTCCAATTTCATGGTTGATATTTGTTTTTTTGATTCCGAAGAACTTGGTGGCGCCTTCATCGAAGTGCCGACGAGATCCATCCATGACCCACAACCCAACTGCGTCTAGTTAACGGCTATCGTATCGTATCCCAAATAAGTTAAAAATGAGGTTACAATGTTTCGTTTCAGGTCAAGAAGGGTTTGGAGTTTATTTTTGGAAAAATCAATTGCTTGTCGAGATGTGTAACATGTCATCTGAAACACCATCTTGTTTACATTCACATTTATCAGTTTAAGCCAAAGCGTATGTTAATATATTCTTATAGCTATCACCATTAACAGTTGGGCGATAAACATTGTGTCAAAAAAAAAAGTCCTTAACCTTAGTATAAAGAGATAACTCGTGAATCACGGCTGATGATTTTCATTAGTTCAAATCCTGCAGTTATGCTTGTTCACAAAGCCATTAAGCCAAAAGTGGGCTGCGTTGGAAAATATTATTTTTGGTATGTATACTTTATGTATAAAATATGTATACTTTTACACGCTGTTGAGTCATGTATCTTTCCATAGTGAATTCACACAATATACTGAACACAGCAGCCTATGAGTGACATTTACATTTCAATCACTGTTGACACTATTGCGCTTCACATTTTTAATACTCTTATTGGAAAATACTTTACAATGTTTACAACCACATTTCTCATTTTCATCTTACTTGTTATTAATTAAGTTGGAGTTTACTGAATTCTGCTTTTAAGTGAACAATAATTTGTGATAATTAGAGAGTGGATTTTTGCCAGAGCTCAGACCAGGTCACTGCTTATCCATAGAAACTGGATGAAACTATAAACTTAATACTAACTTTAGCTTCATACTGTTACTTTTTTACCATATAACATATAGATATACGAAACGATTTATTCACTTTTCAAGGCACTCATAAGACCAGTCTCTGGAGGAATTCTAAATTTGAATACCAAAAACCCAAATTTGTAATTAATCCTTAAATGCTAATAAAGATGTATGAATGATTCTTTAAAATGTTATTTCAGATTGTTATTATTACTAAATATCAATATTATAGCCAGTAAAACAATATGTACATTAGTGCTTGCTTTAATGGTGTAGTATTATTACAAAATAGTCAATTTTTTTCCATAATTTTATAATCTGCTTTCTCAGATAATTACTGGAGCATTTCTCAGATAATTACTGGATCAATTCAATCAATTCTGAAGTACAATTTAGGCTTGGGTCGTGTGTTTCCCCAAAAATTTGATTTGTTCTGTTAAAAAAAGGAAAACTTACACAGTATTGTCTATTAATGTCAATATTGAAATGACTAACACGACTTTTAAGGTTTTAAACAATTCACGACACATTAAGAAACAGCTGATTAATTATTTTATTGAATTAATTGCTCAAAATGTCCACTATCGAATTCTACGTAAAAGAAGCTTCAACGGTTGATAAAATATTGAAAAAAATTGGTTTCATTTGGTGTGGACAAATAAATTATTCACATTTTTTTCTGCCAAAAACAGTGTATAAGAGCGCTTTTACCCATTGTACATGATAACTGTAGAGCAATTGCTCATTTAGTGTTCTATGTACAATATAATTTTTCGGGTACTATTTTAATTACTTCTGGTGGAATCATCTTCAACAAGATGTAGAATTGCTTCATCGAATTCAGGATCGATTTCTCCCTCCTGCCCATATCGTTGCCCGTAAGTACGTCAAGCTTCTAGCTTCACAACTTTAGAGAGTTTCCCCATAAGTTAGAAGCGTACCCTGATATTCGCGTATAGAATATATTTTTTGATTATAATTCGATCTTAAATGCACGCACTGAAATAATCTTTGTCAAAATAATCATTTTTGTCGTGGTGATATTGCAACATTTTCAGGCCCTTCCGGGCTCGGGTAGGGCATAATTTTTAAATAAAAACCAAATTTTTACTAATGTTCGTTAGTTTATTTCTAGTTTATTTGTTGAATAATAACAAATTAATATTTGCCAAATGTTCTTTTTTATATATATGCTTAATATATTAATTGCTGATTTAATAGTTTTACAATTTTTTATCTCAAGAACCCTTAGATTTTTTACTCCTGTTATTAAAAACTTTTTTTTAAAATAATGTGAATAATCGATTGGTGTTAAATTTATGAAAGTCTCTTGACCGGGAGGAAATTTTTCTGATATTTCCATAAATTTTCCTATTACACAGTATTATATATTTTATATATAGTATATATTTTTTCAAGCAATATACTTATTTCCTTCCGGAACATGCTGTATATTTAAACATGGCTAATAAGAAAAAAAATTATTAATGTTTTGACTAGATAATTCATATTTATAAATGGTCTTTCATAACACCTTCAATTCTGCATGAAAATTAATGCTTGGTATTAAAGAAAGCTTCGATTTTTTAAATGGAACTTAACCTCGATGGTAATTTCATTTACCTTGATTCTGTAAAAGCAATTTTAAAAGTGAACTTTTAATAAAGAACTCGAAATTAAGAGGAGAGCATCTTGAAAAGTGATTTTTTTTTAAGTCTGTTTTGTAATAATTAGATTGACTTTTTATGCTTTACTCTCTTCTATTTCCAGACGGTTTCTGAGAAAAAAAAGATTTGCAGTGGTCTTGGATGGTAATTAATTACTGAAGAATTTTCTTTTTATTTAATTTACGAGCCATTCGCTTGGAAATTTGATCGTATCTCCCTACAATATCACATTCTCTTAAAGAACAAAATCGCTATTACTCTGTATCTTTTCATTTTTGTTGCTGATCAATACACTGTTATTTTACCTTATATATACCAATATTTTATAGCAGGATTTTTATGATCACATTAGGTTTCAGATAGGTCAAGTGGGTAATTCTACAAAAAAAATTGTTTCGTCGTTTTTATTGTAAAACTCCTGAATTTCACTGTAAACACCTGCAATTCTTCCTTATTACTATATGTAAGTTAATTAAACAATTTGTATTATGACACATACAGTGGATTGTGAAATTATTAGGGACAGTAATCAATTTTTGAAAATTGTACATTTAAAGGATTTTTTTGACCAAAAAATGATGCTTTTTTTTGTATAGCTTTTATGGTTAATTGACAACTGTTTAGTTTTGATTCAGGTTTGATTGATTTGATTAGGTTAGTTTTGATTCAGTTCTTCTAGATGTAAAAACTTGTGTTAATGTAAGCTTGGTAGTTAAGATATAAAAGTTAATATACGCTTTGATTGCAAAAATTTATTTATAAATGAGTAGTATTTATTATTCTATAACTTTAATAAAAAAAAAATATTTATATAATTTATTGAATTACATCTCAATAATTTTATGTTCCGTTTTCCAAAATGGGAAAAGATTCTTATAAATCTTGAAAAAAAAACATTTCTCCAAGAAAATACACTGATATTAAGACGATATTATAAACTACTATGTATTCCCAAAAATAGATAGCGTCAATTGCAAGCATTTTTAAGTCGGTAATTAACCAGATTAAGGAATAAATGATCTAAAACTGCTTTTGGGAGCTGGCCGTGGGAGTAGAAGAGAATGGATGTTACTTTGGATGAAAACATCAAAATTTCTACAAGAAGTAGTCTAGAGGCAGTCAGCAGTCATCAAAAATGCTACATCTGGCTGAAACATTTAAAGGAAAGGGACTGATATAAGTTCGAATAGAAATATTACTATTAAGAACTCGAATCAAGTAAATATAATTACTTATTGTTTTATATGGTAGACAACTAAGGCAATAACGTAGACAACTAAGGCAATGAAGTCATTGGATGAATTTCTTGATAATGCGGAATACGTGTTCATAAACGAGTTAGTCATGTGCAATAAAAGTAAAATTATAACGGCATTTCTGGCCGAAAAAAATATTAAGATTCTTCCTTGGTTTGGTAATTAATTAATTGATCACTCCCAAAAATTGATACAGCTTTGGCATCATTGTTCATGATTGAAAAAAATATGCAAAAAAGTGAATAGACTGTTTATCCGACGTCTCAAAGTTGTACGATTACCAAAACATTACCGAACAATAAGAGAGAGTATCACATTTACAACAATGGATAATGTATTACTGTTATAAAAAGTAGTATTTGAAAAACCACCATGTTATATTATTGCTGTATTCAAACTGTTTCGTAATAATTTGGAATCCCACTATAAATAGCTGTATTAAACAGAAAAATTAATATACAGGGTGTCCCATTACATCCGCCATAGAGCAACTGGTGATAGGAGATATCAATATAAGAAAATTTAGTCAATAAATATATGATGATGCTATCATGGTTAGCGAAACGTGCGCCGAGCAGTTTAAAAAAGCGTTTTGGTGTTTAGTGGTAAATCTCTTCAAGTTTAATAAATATATTGACAAATGTTAGTTATTAAAAAGATACAGGGCGTTGAAAGTAAAACTAAATTCTTGAAAAATTTAAAATTACAAAAAAACATTAAAACGGTTGAAGATATCAGGTTCAAAATCGGGGTAGTTGTGTTTTTTGAAAGGTGACAAATTCGAATTTGGTACCAGTTTGAGCCTAGTTTCTAGAGGGCGCTTGCTACCCACTCTGTGAGGAATTAACTCGCTCGTATTTTTTACCCTATAAAGCTGGAAATATTTTTACATCAAAATAGAATAGAGTCATAATTCTCACGTAAAAAAGGTACCCTAGGTCAATATCGATATCTCACACCGTTTGCGAGATATTCGTATTCGAATATTCCATTACACATCTTGTCGATTTGCAATTCACAAAGTGTGCCTTGAATACGAAGAAAAAAAAACATTAAGATGTGTAAAATACAACGGACTTTATTTGAAATAATGATTCTTTGAAATTTACTTCAATAGGTTTTGAAAGTGTCCATCTCAAAGTGTTGCCTCAATACACTTTCGCACGCTCTTTGTTTAATGAAGCCTTACATTTAAGAAGATATTATCTTTATTTCTGATAACATTAGCCGCTTGTTGGATTTTTTATAAAAGTTCATCTCAGGTATTAATTTCATCATGGTAAACTAAAGATTTCATATGACCCCACAAATAAAAGTCTAACGGATCCTAATCCTACGATGTGGAAAACGTTGAATCAAATGATTTCGCACTGCCATAGTAAAATGGGGTGGCGCCCCATCTTGCATGAACCACATGTCTTGTCTTAAGTTTAGAGGTATACCGTCCAATAGGTCTAATAAATCATTTTCTAAAAACTGCACATATTGATCTCCCTTCAGTCCCTGCGGAAAGTCAAATGGGCCGATTAAAAAATTGTCGATAATGTCGTACCAAATACTAGTTGAACATTCGTGCTGGAAATGTCACTCTCTTGATAGGTGTCGATTTTCCAGAGCGTAATAATGATTATTTCGGCAGTTAAAAATTTCGCGTTTGGTAAAAGTTGCCTCGCCAGTAAACAATATCTTTTTGAGAGACATGAGGTCTTCGTTTTTTTATGTAGTAGATTTTGACAAAATTCTGTTCTCGCCGACAAATCTTGAGTGAATCTTGAATTTTGAACAGGCGAAAAATGGTTGGGAAATAATTTTTCTTAATGGAGAACTCTTGAAACGGTAGATTTGCTAATTCCTGTAGACGCATTCAAACGCCTAACTAAGAATTTTTCGCGATATTAACCAAAATATCCTCTTCTTGTTCTACCATTATACGTTTCAGTCGTCCACTAGGATTGTTGTAATAAAACGAAACTGTTTCGCTTAACTGACTGAAAATTCTTTGAAAAATTTGTCGATCTCGGATGATTCTGATTGGGTAGAGTTCTTCATACTTTCTAACTGCTTCGCTACAATTATAATTTACTTGTTTATAAAAGCAGAGCATATACACGGTTAGGAAACCGATTAGGTCTCGGCATGTTTTACAAATTATTTAATACCAAATTAAGATTAGAGGAACTTGTTTCAACCTACGTTTAATAAGAGAGATAGAAAACAATGAGTTGTCATCGAGACGTAATAATTTGTACACAACACTTAAGCCATACTTTGTGAATTGCATATTTTTCGGCCATCGACAAGAATGTAATAGAATATTCGAACACGAATATCACGCAAACGGTGTGAGATATCGATACTGACCAAGGGTACATATTTCACGTAGAAATTATAACTCTTCTCTATTTTGAAGTTAAAATATTCCCAGCTTTATAGGGTAAAACAACATGAGCGAGTTAATTCCTCAGAAAGTAGTGCTCTTTAGGAACTAGGTTCAAGCTAGTACCAAATTCGGATTTATCGCCTTTGAAAACCCAACTACTCCGATTTTGAACCTGGTATTTTCAACCACTTTTAAACTGCCTCAATTTTTCGAAAATTTAGTTTAACATTCAACACCCTGTATATTTTTAATGACTAACATTTGCCAACACATTTATTGACTAAATCCTCTTATTTTGATCTCTACTATCATCAGTTTCTCTATGGCGGTTAAGTTATGGGACACCCTGAATAGCAATGTATTAGAACCTACTAAGGCAACTATATGAGTTCTGCATAATAGCGATACATTATAATATGGCAATCTTCACCGAAAAACCAGACCACTAGTAAAGCGAAAGATCCAATTAGTAGCTAGTAGTCTAAGATAAACCAATGGAACAAGTAATAGAGGTTGATTACCTAGGCATTAATCTTAACTTGAAAAAAAGTGCTGGGAACATTGAACAAAAAATAAAACATCAAGTTAACGAAGCAAATATATTAGCGGAATACTTCAATGATATCATATTCAGCAACGAAGCCGAGAATATTCGAAAATTACATCCATATCTAAAACAAGACCCGATATAAACGTAGCAGTGGAAAAAATCGAGTCACATATGTAAAATAGTAGATGGATATTATGGTGCTTAAACTTGTTAACCAGTAGATAAAAAGAAGATAAATAGAATGAGATGTATGCATTGGAAAGATGGCACGCAATAGTGTAGCGAGGATCGCAAAATGTAAGTGGTCCAACAGAAGAAAGGGACTCTAGGACACCCAAGGAAAAGATTATAGGATGACTTAGGAATCGGTAAATAACTGATAAACAAAACGGGCTATCTGCTCGATAATATAAACTGAAAGAAGATGAAGAAGAAATTTTAATTCCTCTATTTGTCACTCTATGTTAAAGGTAGTTAAATCAAATATATAACTAATTTGTTCTACAACCATAAAAATGTTAAATATTATGATATAATATTCTTTATATATTAAGACATAATATAAGAAAATATTTATTATGTTTAAATATATTTTCCTGTCTAGTGTAATAACAAAAATATAGGCAAGAAATATATCGGGATATAAATTTTTAGAGAATGATCCATCTACATGCTTAATCGAAAAGTAACATTTTCATGCAACATGACAAGTCCATTAAAGTGGAGAATCTATCGAAGCCTTAGGGCTACCCACTTAACCATTCTCTATAATATCATGGTCATGCATAAATATTCTCTTGTATTATTTCGATCAAAACAGCCAACTTTAAAGCGGCTATAAAATTCTTCAAGTTTGAAAAATTGCTAACGATACAACGCCACTATACAAGATGTATTATGTATCGTGAATGGGGCACTATTGATATTTTTGATATTTGTTTGTTGAATAATAAAATCCCAGCACATACATTTTTATAACAATTAGTCTATAGTAGCATTGGCATTGGATATAAATAATATTTCGATATTTTAAATAATTTTATTGTTAATGACAAATGTTTGATTAAATAAAAACAAATGTTTAATTAGAAACTAAATAATGTATTATAAATGATAAACTATTACTAAATATTTATTGATTATAATTTTTTATTAAATATAAAGCTAATTTATCCGTATAACAAAACCAAAAGGTACTATCTCCTGTAATATGGCACGCATTGCTTTTCCGGTAACTTAAGTAACCTTCAACGCTTGAACTAGATTTAAGGTTAGTTTGTGAATTCTCGCCGTGCAGGGTAGATCGAAATTGGCCTAGCTTTATATTTGTGTTTAGGAAAGAGTTGTTATAAAGTTAACTTAAAACGTACTGTGTTGTAGATTGTTGTATTTGTGTTGTTGAACAGAAATAAAATGAGTTCAAGTAGAAGAAGTTGTATATATCATCCTGATGTGTTTTACTACATATGTGGAGAATACATGTTAAAAGAAAACAAAAAAAAACTGTTATTAACTTTGTAAATAGAGCTTATCTTGGATACTTTGATGTTAGGCTTAGTAATCAAGATAAAACCTGACCACCGCATCTGGTCTGTAAAACTTGTACAGAATACTTATAACAGCAGACTATGGGGAAAAGAAAAGGTCTAAAATTCAGCGTACCGATGTTTTTTGGGAGAGAACCCAAAAACCACTTCGACGACTAATATTTTTGCCTAATAAATATTACTGGAATCAATCGAAACAACCGTAACAAGTGGACTTACCCTGATTTAGTCCCTGCAAGACGCCCGGTCCCTCACTCAAAGAAAGTCCCAACGTTTGACCGTCACGAACCCAACGTTTGACCGTCCCGATCCCAACGTTTGACCAGCTACTAGAGCTCTATGAAAGCGAGTATTGTGCCTCATCGATCATTCTTATCAATTTTTGTATATAATAATATTTGTATAATATAATAATAATAATAATAATTCCGTGTTCGGTTTTTTATTTGATCCATTGATTTAACTAAGAATATTGTAACGCATATTTCACTAAAATTTTATTTCTTAGAAATTTGAGCTCCTATGCAAAAATTAATACCATAAACAAATTCAGGGTATCAAAGTCGTATAAAATCAGCTTCAAATACCCTTACACCACTGTTGGCCTATCTAATAAAACAAATTAAGACAATATTTTCTTTATTTTCACAGCTACGCAAAACACTCAAATTTACTGCTAGTCAAACGTACACTCACTGAAACATTGTATAAGAGCTGTCCTTTCAAATAAATAATCGAGTTGGGCAACAGCACCGAGAAACGGTCGAATCAGAGAAAACTTATTTACCACCCAATATTTTTTCTTTTACATTGGGTTGTTTAAACTTTATTTCTATTTGTTTTTTTTTTAATAAAAGTTCTTTGGTACGCCACAAAACAATTTATATTTATTACCTCGGTGTGGGCCAAATAAATAAATCTGTTGTTTTGTGAAAATTTAATCACAACTTCTCTAACTGCGTCTAGCAGATAAATTTTCATTAGTGACTGAAAACAGCAACTACAAGCAAACGTATAGTAGGCGGTATTTGCACGCCTGACAGACTCAAATCCCTTTTGTCGGGTCGAAGAAGCGCCTCGAATTAATTTTGACAGCGATAATTGCCCGAAGACAACAATAAAAGATAAATTAACAGTTAAAAAGTGTTTAGTTCGCTTTATACAATTCAGTAAATGAACCTTGACAAAAAAATATAATTACTGGATAGAGAAATCGTTCTATCAATTAGTAAGGCGCTTTTTTATAATACAGTAGGTTTTGTCAGTGTAATTATTCAAATACAAAAATTAACCATACCTTCGTACAGTTTACAAGGCTATAGCTATGATGAACGGAATAACTATAGGACCAATACATATAACACTGAGGAACAGCAATTTTGTTGACTTGGATCTGTGACTTGTTTTTGACTAATTTTTCATCTCTGAATTCAAAAATATTCACATTTTTCTCTATCACGTCAAGTTCTTAAGCTACAGCATACCCCTCATTTTACCTTAAAAGTGTACATACGAAACGAAATAAGGTGAGATCTGACCAAATAGATTAGAATATTTAATCATACAGAGGTTAACATATTATTAAAAGTTAAATTGTGTTTATACAAAAAATAAATAAAAGATATTATAGTAAAAATTTCTTCTTAGAGCTTTTCCTGGAGTGTTGAGTTTGTGGACATTCTCGATTGATGCTCCAACAGTAGTCAGCCATCTAGAACTGACATTCCACCTACATTGATACCGCGCTTCCATAACCTTTAGGTCTTGGTGGAATCGCTCGCCCTGTTCATCACTAAGAGAACCAAGATTTTCTGAGAAGTTGGCAAGATGACTATATAAGAAATGCAGTTTGATGCTCATGTTGCAACCAAGCTTTTTAAAGCTCTCCAAGAGTTGTTGAACAATTTCGATGTAATTCGGGGCTCGTGTATTTCCAAGAATGTCTTTAACATTATTTTTAAAAGCCAACCAAGCATTCCTTTCAAATTCCGTCATTGTTTCAGTGAAATTTTCATCTTTAACGAATTGCCGAATCTGTGGACCATCAAACACACCAGCCTTTATCTTTTCATATGACAGGCTAGGGCATGCCGAAATGATATACTTAAAGCAGTCTCCTTCAATTGACAAAGCCATAACAAATTGCTTCATGAGACCTAGTTTTATATGCAAAGGCGGATATACAATGTTTTTTCTGTCGACAAGTGGTTGATTTAAAATGTTTGGATCACCACTTGCACTCAATGCTTCTCACGAGCTCTGCTGTCCCACATGCACAAAAAACAGGGATACTTGGTATACCGGCGTTGCTGGCCAAGAAGGAAACAGACCATTTTAAGGTCAACACAGATGATCCATTGGTGCATGTTATATTGCAACAAGTCAATGACTTTCTTTAAGTCGCCATATACTTCACGCAAAGAAACTGAATGACCTATTGGGACTGAACCGTATACATTTCCATTATATAGGAGAACACACTTCAAGCTATGCTTTAAACTATCTATAAACAATCGCCATTCAGTTGCGTTATAGTTAGAAATGGCCAATTATTTTATTAAACCTTCTACGTTCTGGCAATACACAAATCCGTCATTATTTCTGAAATGCTGCCTAAATTCACATTCTCTGGGTCAATAGTAAGTGACTTTAGCTCCCTAATAATTCCGATGCTTTTTTGCATAGTCCCAAATCTCGTGCTAAATCGTTTAATTCATGTTGATTGAATCCTTTACGAACAGAATCATTGTAACCTTTGAATTCTTTGTCGGTGGAGTCACTTCGATCTTCACTTGATTCACATTCTTGTATTTCTAAAGAAGGTAATTCTTGAAAAACTGGCACTGGAATATCAGCTGAATGAGGCACAGGGCATATAGCTGACGGTAAACTAGGGTACTTAATTTGATGTTTTCACTATGCAAAAATAGCAATCACTTAAGTGATCTTTGGGTTCTCGCCAAACCATTGGTATACCAAACGAAAGTTTATTATGTGTTCTCTTCGTCCACATTCGTAAACTCTCTACACACTGCTTGCACACTTTATGAGGGGCCCATGATTTATCTTGGTCACCTATTTTCAGTTTAAAATAAGCAAAATAGGCTTGCCTGACAAATGTACTAATATTAGTCCGTTGAATGGGGATGGTAAAACTGCCACATATCTAACAAAATGAATCAGGCCTGTTTAAGCACTACGACGAGAACTACCTGAGGCAGACATAACGAAAATCTGTAGTTGGGTATGTACACTTTGACTTCACAATATCAGAGCGACACAGACCCGCGTACATTAGCATCTCATGCGTAACTGACAGAACTAGTTTTGGATGACGCAACGTCACTCACGACCCCACTCCTAGGTCGAAGAAGGTTCGCCGGTAGGAGAGCAGTAGTGACTTCTGCGATTCGCCCAGCTTAGTCTAATACGCAACAACTGTAGAGAAAAAACTTGACGTGATAGAAAAAAACAAAATAAAGTTTTGGAATTAGCATATCAATTTACGTATAAAACAGCTTAAATATCGAACTCAACAGAAATTATTTTTCAACTTGTTCCCCAGTGTAATAAAACAACAAACATATAATATATAACACCTTTCCGAAAAGTGTTATTACATACAGCAGCGAAGTACGATAAATAAAGCAAAGTATAGAAAAATTGCTAATAAAATCGAAATCGATTTCCGGAGACGGTCAGCTGAAAAATTTAGAAGGGACAGAGTACGAAATCAAAAAATCGAGATATAATAGGTGTCAAACATGCAATAGTGGAGCATATTAAAACCAAGAATTGAGATAGTATGGCCAAGTACAAAGAATGATGGAAGATACGCCAGCAAAAGAAATCACGACATAGATACTACAAAGCAGAAGGACGGAAATGCCGAGGAAAAGTTGGAGAGGTGGAATCAACGCAGAAATGAAAGAAGGGGAATTACCAGAAAACCTATGAAAACAAAGAGAAGGATGGAGGTTAGGAATCAGAAAGCGCCGTGGAACGCTGTAAACCGATGGCTTTTATATAATAAAATTTTATGGAGCTTCACTCCAGTCTTTATCATCAGTGAAATTAAATCAATATAATATGATGATGTTTTAAATATACAAATAATCTTAATTGCAAATAAAAACCACAACATAGTTATTGACAAACAACAGTAATAGTTCTATTTTTATTACTACTATATATTAAAGTATTTTTTTCTTTTTTTGGGTTTTTCGCCACGATTTAAAATGCAAAAAATATTAAAAATATCTGTTCATATATAAATAAAAAATCACTGGGTAAAAAACAAAACAGAGACAAATTTCTCAGTGATTCTTTTTCTGTAATAAATTTGCCTAACGAACAAAAATTTAAAAAATATACAAAAATTTTCTAAAATTAATACAAATTTTTGAATGTTAACGTTTCGGGAGGTCTTCTCCCGTTTTTAAAACGAATCTAAAAAGTAAATTATATTAATTTCTATATATACTGAAAAGATGGGAAGTAAATATATTTAGTGTATATGTCAATGATACTTACATTGACAATAATAGTTTTTACTGCCAGTGACTTACTACCAAAAAATATATAGGTGTGGTTTACAGTGTGATTATTGTGTATTGAAATACTTAAACGTTTTTAATTGTATTCTTTAGAATCCGGAACCATATTAAATTTAAATCTACGGAAAGCAAAGTTATTTTTATTTAAATTAATTATAACGGTTTTTTTTTCTTCTGTGTTTTGTTACGAATTCTTTTAATACCATTTTGGAATTATTCCAATTGATTTTATGCCCCGATTCCCATGCGTGTTGACAAAAATCGCCCTTTCTAAGAAGGTTTTTATGTTCTTTTATTCTAACATCCAACGGTCAAGATGTCTCACCTATATAAAATTTGCCACATTCGCAGGGAATTTTATAAACCACATTTTTGGTATTCTGTTATGTCTTATTTGGTTTGGTTTTTGTTAATATAGATCTAAGGGTTTTTTGTTTGTTTTCGATGTCATTTTTGTGTTGTATTTATTTCCGACTCTTTTAATTGTGTCATAAATACCGCGGTAGTAAGGAATTGTGAGGTTAATTGTTTGAGAGTTATTATTATTGTTATTAGTACGTTGTCTGTTTTGTCTGTGCAAATCAAATCAAAAATTTTAAAAGATTTATCTATGAAATTTTTTGGGTAATGGTTTTTTATTAAAATGTCTTTGATATAATTTCTTTTTCTAGTGTATCACTGTCGGTACAAACAAATTTTGCTCGGTCATATAAACTATTAATTACTCCTATTTTGTCTGATTTTGAGTGATTGGAAAAAAATTGAGATACCTAACTGTGTTTGTAGTTTTCCTGTAAACTGTAGTTTTTAATGTGTTGTTGTGCTTTATTATTAAAGTATCAAGGAATGGCAATATATTCTCCCTCTCCATCATTAAAGCAAACTTAATTGTAGGCTCTCGAGAACGTATATCTTATAAAAAGTATTTAGATGATCAACGCTATGTTGCCATATAGCAATAATATTATCAATATATATATATATATATATATATATATATATATATATATATATATATATATATATATATATATATATAAGCCATATTATTGGTTTTTGAAGATATTTACTTAATATGTCATTTTCGAGTACCTCCATATTATTCATCAAAGGAGAAAGAGAAGAACCCATTTCCATTCCAAAATTTTGTTGACAATAATTATTTTCTAATTGAAAATATATTGTTTTTAAAATAAATAATAAAAGATATTTACTTCCTACGTTTTCAGTATTTATAGAAAGTAATATAATTTATTTTTTAGATTAGTTTTTGTTTTTTAGTTTTGAAAACGGGAGAAGAAGACCTCCCATAACGGTAACAACCAAAAAAAAAAAAAAAAAAAAAATATATATATATATATATATATATATATATATATATATATATATATATATATATATATATATATATATATATATATATATATATATATATATTATATATATATATATATATATATATATATATATATATATATATATATATATATATATATATATATATATATATATATATATATATATATATATATTAATATATACATAGTTATATGCTATTACAGACCCAAATACTATAGTCTATATTATATCGAACTATCAAATTGATATGGCTATCAGAATCTTTTCAAATTGGGAATATAAAACACCATCGCAATTTAATTTCAATAGCTCTTCGAGAATACATATCAAAATGCAAAAATATTTGGATTGTATAACTTAGAAAAAAAGGCATATTACTTCCATGAAATAGAACCAGACAAAAACCTTATTGCTTACCAAAAATTCATATGCTTTTCTCATGTAAATTGACAGGCCGTCACGTACTCTTTGTCTGTCTTGCAGTAAATGAGAAATGCTTCTTTCCGGAAAACTATATAATTTCGTAAGTTGTGCAGCGCTAAAAATTTTCATATTTATATTACTGATTTTATAAAGTATATTATAACGCATTATTATTTAGATATAGTGTTATATTATATGTATAAAGGTGTAAACGTTGTTACTGAGATTCATAAATATTCCATTTCAAAACAGTTCATTCATATTAAGATAGAAAAAAGCAGACATAATTTACTTGAATGTATAGATGGTCTAAAATTAATAAGTACAAGGTGTTCCATAAGAAAGTTTCTATTTCATTGGCTTGCTGGGTAAAAGCAACAACTGTTGTGCGGGGCGCATATCAATCAATAACCCCGCTTTTAAAAATTTTGTCGGTATGGAGCGTTTCTCGAGAGCAGACCGTGCGTTGTTTGTACGACAATTTTACAAAACAATGTAAATAAGCAGAACAGTCATTACTGGAGTGCAACGAACGCAACCATCAAAAACCCCTACATTCGCCCACTATCACTGTGCAGAAGGGGAACGCGAAGATGGTGGGGAATGCGCAGTTACCGTCAATTCAGAGCGTTATGTGGAAATGTTGGGCAATTTTTTGTTACTTGAACTGTAAAACTTTGCTGGTTATAATCAAAGAACGTGGTTTCAGCAGGAAGGAGTAACGTCACACACTTCCAACAAGTATCTGTAACGAGTTTGTGAAATTTTCCAAAACAAATTGATCTGCAGGAGAGGTGACACTAATTAGCCTCCACGTTGTCCTTATTTGAGCCCTATGGCCTTTTTTTTGTTCACCAATCTAAAATCGAAAAAATCCTAATTAAAGTGCATTTACAAAACTGAAATCGGTTGATTGGTTGTCGTAACAATGGAAAAAATAATAGTATATTACTATACATGGCTCTAAATAACATTTACATGTCCGCGAAAATCAAACTAAACACTAAAATAACAAAAACACAAAAATAAAATTAGTCACTTGAAAGACGCCCTAATTAATTAACCTAGATATATGAGTAATTCTATTTCTTAGGTCCTGAATATCCTGCCGTAGAGTTTTGTATAGAACTGTCTTGATAATCTTAAATAACCCCAAAGAAAGAAATCCAATGTCGTTATATCTGGAAATTTCACCGGCCATTCTACAGCGCCTCTTCTGCCAATTCATTTATCAGAAAATCTTTGATCTGGCCATTGTCGAATATGTAATGCATAGTGTGGTGGTGCGCCATCATGTTGAAAGTATAGATTTTGTTCATCTGACAGCGAGTTTTCTTCATCGATTTGGTTTTCAAATAACTGTGTTATGAGTAGATCAATTTCGTTTCCTAATAGGTTTAAGTACAATTCACCGGTTAAATTTTCAGTAATAAAAATCGTACTCAAACGTTAATGTTTTAAGGAAACTGCGTATGGCATGTAGATTATTATTATCCCAGAATCTACAGTTATGTTTATTTACAAGGCCATTAAGGAAAAATGTTGCATCGTCACTAAAATAAATATTCTATATTAAATTCGGATTATTTTGGATACTCCCATAATTTTACAAAACTAAATCCTTCTGTCATAATGATAGTCTCTGATCTGCTGAAAAATATGAAATTTGTACGGAAAGAACTTGTTTTGTTTTGAAATTTTGTGTACGGAACCAATAGAAATCTTTGTTAACTTAGCGACTTTTGGAATTGAAGTAGCTGAATCAACAGCTAAATGGCCTAAAATGTCAATCTCTGAGGGTTCATTAAAAACTCTCGGCTGCTGGTTCACTTTGTTACATACGGACCTAGTCTCCTCAAATTTTTAAATAAGTTTTATTACGTATTGATGTTCTATATTTTTGTATAGACGCCTTTCATTAAAAAGTCGGGCTGTTCTATGAGCACACCTACCTTCAACACCATAAATTTAAATAATTTTAATTTTCTCTTATAAAGTATACATCGTTACAACAAATCCTGTCACTGTCACTGCAACTGACGCCATCTGACAAGAAGTTGAAAATCGGCACTTCTGATAAAAATGTTTTAATTTTATTTCTAATGAGGAATAAAGTGTGCATTAGAACACAAGTCAGCGACGAGTTAAAATTAAAAAAAATTAATCTTACTTTTTATATCAGGAATAGAAAAATGGTCGGCGTAAAAAAAGTTAAAACAAACATTCTAAACAGAATGTTGCAATTCCATTTACAGTTGCGTTACTATATTATAATGTTTAAAATGTATATTTTTTTTTATTTGTATTTCCCTTTATTACGAGAACGGGTCAACTGACATCAGTTTTGTACATATACTTTTATTTTCAAGACATTTAAAATGATGGGGTTGTCATTTAAAATTTTTAGGTAGAAGTGATATAGTATCATCATAGTATAACCATATTAGTATCATCAGTATATACTATATCAGCATATAGTATAACCATATTAGTATCATCAGTAGACGATTCTACATTATCAGGTAATTTGTAGAATTTGAAGAAAAAAGTATATTTTCATAAATGTGCTTAAATAATATATTAAATAAAGTATATATTCAGTGCCCAAACGGCTAAATGAGCTTTTATTTGCACAGCATCGAACGGTGAAGTCACAATTTATATGTCACATATATTTTAGACAATGCAGATATATAAACATAATTTAAAGTGAACGTGAAGCAAAAATAAACTGCTTTATTACGTGATGTATGTTCATTACTGGTGATTAATAATAACTGATGTGTTGCTTATTAGTTAATTCTTTGAGAACGACAAAAGAAAAAATGTTTTTTGACTGATAAAGTTTTGAAATGTTTCAATAGCCATTTCATATCGTGATTTTTTTATCTTACCTGACAGCTGACATTTACTTTTGCAAAAGCGATATGTGGGATTTTGTTGGTGGCCCTCTTGAAATTAAAATTCAAAAGAATATTTTCTGTATCGTTACTATATAAATTCTGATAGAAAACAGCCTGTAACAGTCTGAAAACAGATTTATAAAAAGCTTTGAAAAATATATTGCATTTCATGGTGTAAAAATTATTATTGAAATAATCAATGCATTTAAAAGAAGAATTTAAAAAAACTTTGTTGTTAATTTAACGAAAATTTAAGAGTTACGCTTTAATTTTTAAAGCGATATTATGCAATCAGCAATCAATTAAAATTGTTGGTTATCATTAGCCAATGGACAATAATTTAGGATGGATAATAATCTATCCATAATCTATCTTATGGATAATAATTTATCCAAGTTAATAATAATTTATCCAATATATTATTATCACTACTCCAGAAATTAGTTGGTGTTAGTTGCTCATAAAATATTTATTTTTAATGTTTCAACATAGCCCATACAGAAACTAAAGGGTGTTACAAGTAGACCGCAAGATATGATTTTAAATAAATCGTGGTTTTCTGAAGCAAAGAATTGAAATATTTATTGATTTATAATATAGATATTTAGAAATGAATTATAGAACAACGTATTCAGTAAAAGGCCGCCACGGATTTGGTGGTACACATTTTGCATAAATATGGCGGTATTTTGTTAATACAGCCTTCAATTTCAGCCTTCGGTGCTCGGATGGACGTGGACTTGTTGGCCTAAAACTGAGGCTTCAGAAAACCCCACGAAAAAAAGTCCATAGGTGTTAAATCACAAGATTGTGGCGACTAATTGTTGTCACGAAAATCGATTTCTTTTCCTCGCCGAACTCTCTTTGCTGTGCATGGTCTATTGGCAGAAGTTGAGATGCAAATCTTTAGTGAGAATACGGTGAAAACTGGCTATTAAAATGTTCAATTCTTGTGCACGGTGACGAATCGAGGATCCTGGACTTTCGGTCACACTCTCACGAACTACCGTGATTACATGAAGGCCGGAAAAATACTCACTTTTTTTACTTAAATGTACAATTTACTCAATCCAATAATTTGCATCTTAGTTCATAGTCTTAAAATACACTTTATGAAAGAAGATTGATAAAGAAACAAAAAATATATTTGTATAAGACCGAATACTCGTTAAGTGTATTCAAATGAGGCGTTGCAGAATACGCAACAGGTTCTTATTAAGTAGAACTATCGATAAATCTTCCCAACTAATTAAAACAAGGAATCTATCAGTGGATCGTCTTTGTTAACAAGAATGGTAAATGTAAATGGAGCTTAATAACTTAGTAATTAGTTTAGTGCCCTCCCACACTTTACAATTACCTTGCTCTGTATCGTTCGTTATGTGCAGTTTAACTTTACTTTATTTTACTTTGTTTTAGGTCACCTTTCACTTTATTGTACTTTTTTTTTTAATATGGTATACAGGTTGCCCCAGTAGTGCGATATCAGTTGATATCTTGATAATGGCTGGAGATAGAGAAAGAGTATAAGTATAAGAGTTGTACAACTGAATAGGCTACATAATTTAAAACAAATTTTATTTTATACAGGGTGTCTCACAAAACCGTGGTGCCAATCATTCATTTTTGGTACGAATATTAGTGAAGCTAAGACTTAAATTCTATTGTACACAAAATTTGCCTAAGTTATACAGGATATCCAAGATAACTGAGATAAATTAAAAAAAATCAAAACAGCATATCTACGTTTTGGTAACGAAACTTTCTTTTAGCAAGTAAAATTTATACACAAAGATTATCTAATGCCGAACGTCATCAAATACATTAGAGTTTATACGACTGAAAGAGCGATTTGAGAGAACTGAGAATTTTCGTAATATGTCAATTACGAAAAAAACTTGGAAAGGCAGAAAAGACCTGAATAAAGAAAACGAATATTTAGTTCTTGAATATATATATATATATATATATATATATATATATATATATATATATATATATATATATATATATATATATATATATATATATCATCATCATCATCATCATCATAGGCCCGTATCGATCCACTGCAGGATGAAGGCCTCTTCAGCATGCTTCCAAACTTCACGGTCCTGGGCTTTCCTCTGCCACTCGGGTCCAATATACTTAACGATATCATCAATCCATCGTGCTTTCGGTCTTCTTCGCGGACGTTGGCGATCAAGCGGTATCCACTCCAGGATCGCCTTGGTCCATCTGTCGTCCCATCGCCTCGCGATATGGCCTGCCCATCTCAATTTCAATTGTTTTACTCTTCCAATGATGTCACAGACTTTTGTCTGTTCCCTGATCCATGCGCAGGACTTTCTGTCTCGTCTTGTAATGCCAAGCATACATCTTTCCATTCCCCTCTGTGCCACCCGAAGTTTTTGAATTGATTGCGATGTGAGTGTCCAGGTTTCACTGCCGTATGTCATAACGGGTAGAACGCACTGATCGAATACTTTTTCTTTTCAGGCAAAGTGGGAGTCTGCTCTTAAACACTATGTTCAGCCTACCAAAGGCCTGCCAGCCACATTTAACACGCCATTCCACCTCCCGGGCGGTATTCCCCTCCATTGAAATCCTCTGCCCAAGATATATAAAGCTGTCCACAATCTCTAAATCCCTTCCCAAAACTGAAATTCTTCTGTCCTGAGCGAAGTTATTGAACATAACCTGACTCTTTTTCAGGTTTATTTTCAAGCCAAATGGTTCGCCAGCCCTTTGCAGTTCTTGTATGCGTCTTTGCAGCTCCTCTGGGTCTTGTGAAATGAGAATAATATCATCTGCAAATCTAAGATGGTTTAAGTTTGCACCATTGATCTTTACCCCATCCTGTTCCCAATCCAGTTTACGGAATACTTCTTCAAGGCCAGCCGAGAAAAGAATAGGCGATATTGCGTCACCCTGCCGTACACCTCGTTCTATATTAATTCCCACTTCAAGATCATCAAGGTGAATTGTGGCTGTAGCTCCATCATATATCGATTCTAATAGGTTTACATAGGCTCTCTCTACACCTTGGCTAAGCAGTGCATCCATTATCGTATACTTTGAGATGGAATCAAATGCTTTTTTGTAGTCGATAAAAGCCAAGCACAGTGGCATGGTGTATTCGTTGTGCCTTTCTATGACCTGCTGTACTACCTCTATGTGATCCATTGTACTGAATCCACTTCTGAATCCTGCTTGTTCTCTTGGTTGTGCGTCATTCAGTTTTTTTAATATTCTTTTAGAAATTATCTTAGTGAAAACTTTGTACATCACTGATAGGAGGCTTATTGGACGGTAGTTCTTTAAATCTTCCTGTGCTCCTTTTTTATGTAAAAGGATCACTTCTGCATTTTTCCATAAGTCGGGTACTTTTTGTTCTTTGAGGCATTTTGAGTATAATTTTGCCGATTTGTCCGACCACCAGCTTTTAGCATTTCGACAGTTACACTATCCTTTCCTGGAGCCTTGCCGTTCTTCGTCAATTCTATAGCATTTGTTGCTTCCTCCACTAGGATATCTGGCATTATATATTGTTCTTCCGTGGGTATTGCTGTCCCTGACTGGCTTTGATCTTCATATAACTGGGAATAAAACCTTCTGACAATCTCAAACATTTGGGTACGCGCCCTGCACACTGTGCCATCCTCACGCTTTAAAGCATAAATTTGCGTTCTTTTCTTTCTCAGCTTCTGTATAGCTTTGTTAATTCCTTTGTTTTCTTCCAGGGTTTTTTGCACTAGCTGCATATTGAATCGGCGCGTGTCCTCTCTGACACGTTTTCTTATAGGTTTGCAGAGCTCAGTGTACTCGACCCTGCCAAAAGGACTACCTGCATTTCTCATTGCTCGCCGTTTCTTCATTAAATCAATGGTCTCACTGGAGATTTTTGTTTGTTTGAGAAATTTTTCTTCTGGTGCTATTGAAGCAGCCGTTTGAAGTACATTGTTGGCGATTTCTTCATATTGAACTGATATTTCCACCTCCTCTGGATCTTGTAACGCAGCAAACCGGTTTGACAAAGCAATCTCAAAATCGCTTCCCCTCTCCAGCAGTTTTCCAGAATCCACCTTGCCCTTCTTTGATCTTACCATTCTTTCGCGCTCTTTTCGACAATCAATCCGAACCCTTGCTCGTACCATTCGGTGGTCACTTCCAACATTAAAATTGTTAAGGACAGTACAATTGGTAAATATTGTTTTATCGTTGGTCATGATGTAATCAATTTCGCTTGTGAGCCCAGATGGACTTTTCCATGTCCATTTTCTGCTGATATTTTGCTTATAGAATGAATTCATAATATATAGTTCTTGTCCTTCAGCAAAATCTACTAATCTGTCACCTCTATTGTCTCGCTCACCAGTTCCATATGGGCCAGTTGCATTTTCGTCTGTTCTTGTTGTTCCAATTCTGGCATTAAAATCACCCATCAGGATTTTGTACCTACATTTCTCCTTGTATAAAAGCTGGGCCACATCATCATAAAATTCCTCAATTTCCTCATCTTTATGGGTTATAGTTTGTGCATAAGCTTGGACGATTTGAAGCCTAAACTTTTTATTCAGCTGAATGACGCATTGGGCTAATCGGTCGGATGTACTTTCAAATTTTACCACACTGTCCTTCAGCTTTCGATTGATGAGGAATCCAATTCCGCCACATCGGCCATTTTCCGTGCCTCGAGTGTAGAGTACGTGTCCAGTTGGTTCCAGTTTGATTAACTCTTCACCCTTTCTTCGTGTTTCAGAGAGCCCAATAATATCCCAATGTATGTTGTCAAGTTCGATTAACAGTTCTTGCAATCGGGCCTCTGTTTTCATAGTCCGTATATTTAACGTTGCAATGTCAAAAGTCCAATGGCAGCCTGATCTAATCCGGTGATTCTTAGCACCCTCTGCCTTGGGGCAGGTCTTCCCGCTGCCGTAGGTAGTTGCCCCTTGGCCTCCGGGGAATTAGGGCCGTGTTTGAGGTTGTACTGTCATATTTCAACATATTGAAATACCATGTTGAAGGTATGGACCGTAATCTGCCACGCTGGTCCAATGCGGGTTGGCAGATTTTGGATCATGTTAATCTGAGGCCTCCGCTTTGACTTGTCCGCCAGGGGTGATCCTCCCAGGAGCATAGACTCCAGACGGCATAGCTCAAAGCTTCATTGCCCTACTCAAACCCCTTTACCACGTCAAGGTCTGATCCACAAAAGGGATATATATATATATATATATATATATATATATATATGTTTCGTCTTTCGTCTATCCACAGCCAACAACCCATGTTGTCGCCGACTTCCCATCGGATGGCGTATATATGTAGTGTTAGATTTTCTTGGACTGCGTCCCATGAGACAGCGGTAGCTGATTCTCATCACACACCAAACCGTTGGGTTCCACTATCTCATGTGAAACACACAACAACCTACGTCTCCGCCTAAATGAACATTTTTGTTGGTTGCTTGACCGGAAAGAAGACCCACCTATCCCTTCAACTGGATGACATATGTTTCGTCTCTCGAGGTTCAAACTTATCAGGACGCCGACATATACCATACCATCAAGAATAGGGAGATCATATCCACAGCCAACAACCCATGGTGTCGCCGAACCTAAAATTTCCGCCGAAAAAAAAAAGACTTAAGTTTTTCGGATACAAAAAATGGATGAATCCGAGTAGGCTAACTAGACAAATTTGTTTTTTGTTTATAGAATTTTATGAAAATAGGAGTAGAGCCAAAATAAAAACAATTAAATGGATTGCTGCAATCAAAAAGGACCCAAGTTCAGCAAATATTACACAAGGTGAAGTTCAGGATAGAAACTGTTTCAGACACAAGGTTTACGTTTGGGAAGTTGGCCAGAGAGAAAATATATATATATATATATATATATATATATATATATATATATATATATATATATACATATATATATATATATATATATATATATATATATATATATATATATATATATATATATATATATATATATATATATATATATATATATATATTTATATATATATACTATATATATATATATATTTATATATAGTATATATATATATATATATATATATATATATATATATATATATATATATATATATATATATTTCCCCTTAAAATAAAAATACAGTTTTTTTTTCTTTCTCTTCTAAATGTATTGGTTATGTCAATAATAATTTTTACACCATGTAAAACAATATATATTTCAAAGCTTTTTATAGATCTAAAGATACTTTTTTCTATCAGAATTTGTAAAATAACGATAAAAAAATATTCTTCTGAATTTTTAGTTCAAGAGGGCGACCTACAAAATGCCACATATCCCTTTTCAAAAATAAATGTCAGCTGTCAAGTAAGATAAAAAATTCACGATATTACGACACTCTAATACTTTATCAGTCAAAAACACATTGTTTCGTTTTATCGTTCTCAAAGCTATAACTAAGCACTAGAACATTATTATTATTATTAATCACTAATAATAAACATACCTGACGTAATGAAGCAGTTTACATTTACATTGTCTATGTTTACGATTAAAATATGTTTTTATGTCTGCATTGTCTAATATATCTGTGGCTTATAAAGTGTCTTCTTCGATGCTGCGTAAATAGAGACTCATTAACCCCTTTCGGCACTGACTATATTCTTTATTGAATTTATTATTTAAGCACATTTTCGAAAATATTTTTTATTCTTCTTTTTTCTTCTTAATCTAAAAATGACCTGAAAATGTAGAATTGTCTCCTGATGATACTGATATGGTTAGTGAAACGCGTATTTAGAAATGAAAAACAAATGTTTGCTGTTTTGTAATACATTGTTTATCACTTTGTCTATTGAAACCTTCGGTGTGAAACACTAAACTCCATGAGATTTATCTTCAAACTTCAAACTCAGATTACTATTTTAAGCTTCTCGACGCGCATTTCGCTAATTATATACAGAAGGTGATTCAATCTGGAATCTAGATGGAATCATCATCTAGATTCTAAATAGACTCATGGTGTTTAGTGGTAAATCTCATCGAGCTTAATAAATCTCTTAGTTTATCATAAGTTTATCGGCAATTTTATGTACATATTGTTCGACTCTGCATCACTCTATTTCATAGCAACACCAACTCTTTCTGAAACTAAATACATTAAAAAAGTTAGGAAATTCAAATCAATCAGTCTGTTATCGCCAATCTGGTATAAAAAAAATTAAACAAAACTATTAAAAAAATATATTAGAAACTGCCACTTAACTTGAGGAAATAGATTACCTGGAGATTGTATTTACCAGAAAAGCAGATACGAATGTTGCTATTTATGTATCCGGAATAATAAATAAAAACAAATATTTGTCCTTGAAAATGGTCTTATTGTTTTTCAAAATATTCTCCGCGATGATCTATACATTTTTGAATACGTTTCAACCAATTGTTATAGAACTTTTTCCATTCCGATTGAGGTATCTTCAAAACACGCATTTTGCGCATCAACCGCTTCTTCTGGCATCCAAAAATCTTTCACCACGTAGTTTATTCTTCACGGACGGTAACAAAAAGAAATAATTAGGCGCCAAATCAGGACTGTACGGCGGACGACCCATCAATTCGATGTTTTGACCGGTCAAATATTGACTTGTCAAATAGTGTTCGGTCCGATGTGCGAGAGCTCGCGTTATCATGGTGAAGAATGATCTTGCGTCGCTGATTATTTTTTCTTATTTCTTCAAAGACTTCTGGAAAACTAATGTTGTGTACCATTCAGAACTGGCCATTCTACGATTTTCTTGTTGCACTATAGCCACATGCCCCTTTATCCCAAAACAACAGGCGACCATTTGCTTCGAAGTGCTTGTTGCACCATGGGTTTTTCAACCCATACAGTCGACTGCTGCTTACTTTCAGATTGATATATTCAGTTATACATGGTTTTTGACGCACCCCGATTATATTTTTTGAGCATTTCTTTGCACCAATCGACAAGAGCCTTTTTTTGAGCGATTGTCAAATTATGCGGAATCCAAAGCGCACAAATATTTTTCACGGCTAAATTATCACGTAAAATCTTATGTATGCTTGCCATGCTAATACCCAAGGATGTATCAATCTCACGGTATGTCACCTGACTATCTTGCTTTATCAGTTCGTGCGCAATATCGATGTTTTCTAACAACAACCGATTTTGGCCGATTTTGGCCTTGAAATTCATTCGTGAGCGAACGACGGCCACGATTGAATTCACTGAACTAGTCATATACAATGGTTTTAGATGGTGCTTCATCGCCAAAAGTCGAAGTAAATTAATCAATGCATTGTTGTTGAGATAATCCACGTTGAAAATCGTAGTAAATCATCGCACGAAAATTCTCACCATTTAATTCCATTTTCTGAATGAGATAAAATTTTCAAGTCACTAACAACATAAATAGCGTTTGTATGACAAAACGTTCTGGGACATATATGGTCAACAATGTCAGCAATGTATATATCGGAAATATAACCGAAATTGATACCCGGAAATCAACATATACGATGACGACATATTACTAACATATAGATACATTTCTAGAAATTATGAAAATACACAGCAATCATTCAGAGACAGAGCATTAAATAAACTATAACAAATCTAGAAATATGGAAAAACGAAATTCTCAGTAAAATGTAAGAAGAAATTAAAATTGACGATGTGGTTAAGAAAAAATTATCTGAATGGTTGTGGCATGTTCATATATATATTTTTTCTTTTTTTTGGGTTTTTCGCACGATCTAAAACTAAAAAAAAAAATAAAAAATACTTAATATCTGTTCTTATGTAAATAATAACCCAAAAAAAGAAAAAAATATCGAGTTAATTTGGACTGTAACAAAAGTTGTATGAAAAATATATAAAATATTTTAATAATTAGCTCACGTTATCTTCGGAACAAAGTATATAACATCCATAAACTAATTAAATACATAATAATCGACATGAGATTGTTAATAACAAAAATTTACTTACGATTTGTGTAGCAGTAAGACCACAATCCAGACACTGTCTTCTTAAACAAGTACTCTTTCTCCATGGTTCCAGTTCCATTGTACGTCGGATTGGGCATTCTTTCAGACGTGTGCAACCATCCACTGGTACTGACCGAAACCGCCACACTAGCAATAGATACTGTTGACATCAAAGGTACGAAAAGCCATAGCACGTCCAATTTCGTTTTCAACGGGTTAATATCGAATTCCTCTTCGTCCGTTTCTGCGTTGGGGGAATTTAATCGGGCCATTTTTTGAATTTTTTATTTTTTTGTTAAAAACTCGAACCGTCACCAAGCCAAATTATATTTTACCAGAATATCCGGACATTTTATTTTTGATTTATTTTCCACTTGCTAACATTTTTAATTTAATTCGCGTATATTTTCTCCCTTTTTTTTTGTTTTATTGTGTAGACGAATTTTTTGTTTTGACGACAGTGAATATTATTCGTTTCAGTTTCCGTAACGTTCCGTCGCCATTTAAGTGTTCGTTTAGTTAGAAAATTGTTTTTCTTTTAATTAATTAAAATTTGTATTATTTGTTTATATAAAATTGTAAATCTTTATCGATATTATTACGGATGCCGACTAATTTTAAATGTATAAATATAAAGTAACATAACGAAGTTGAAGAAGATTTAATTTGAGTATTTTTCCGAATATTCTCCATTCGCTTATGTCGCTAAGTGCTTCCTATGGCCAGCCTGTAATAAAAGAAACAATGTTGATGTTAAATATTAATAATCAAACAGTACAAACAAACAAATTGTAGAAAAAAAACAATATTGATATTCAATATTATTATATGAATAAATTACATATATATATATATATATATATATATATATATATATATATATATATATATATATATATATATATATATATATATGTATATATATATATATATATATATATATATATATATATATATATATATATATATATATATATATATATATATATATATAATATGATGTCATATATATATAATATATATATATATATGACATAACTAACATTTTTATGGATGGTAGATAATATTTCTAATCATTCCGGGTGTGATTCCGCTGATTCTGTGAAGACTCATAACCTTTCGCCAAAATCTCATTTGACATTTTCAAGTGTTGTGCGCTTCAGTCGACCAGTTGGACTCTTCAGCCGAAGCGGACAACATTTGAAAATGCCAAATGAGATTTTGACGAAACGTCGTGATTCTCGTCGTGACAGAATCAACGGATCCACATCCGAAATTATTTAGTAATAATAAATTATATTTATATATATATATATATATATATATATATATATATATATATATATATATATATATATTAAAAACAAAGAAAATTCACCCGCGCTTTACGTTGGTGCTTTGTCATTCCTTCATTCGCCATTTCAAAGCGCCAGCAAGTGTCTCATAAGACCGGTTTCTAGCCTTAAGCCGTCATCAGCTGGGTTCAAGCTGAACGCATGGAGAGCGGATGAAGGAATGACGACAGCCATGACTATATAAATAGGCCATGTCGAATGGTGGCAGCAACCACATGCAGCTCTGCCATCCTGCACTAAACCGTCGCAACAGACAAACTGTGCGAGACCGTTTGTGGTCCGTCTAAACTATGGAAAAAACCAGGTATATTAAACTCGTTTTCGAACATAGTTGCTACCAAGTGGCGGGGGCGTCTACATCGATAACATCAGAGTAGAAGAAACTATATCTTATAAATACTTGGGACACGAAATTAGTATCAGCAGAGACAACCAGCTCTTGAAATCTCCATAACAATCGGACTTGCACGAACTGCTTTCGAATATCAAAGATATATACTAAAATCAAGTTACCGGTTTGTTTGAGGAGAAAATTTTTCAACCGGTGAATCTTTAATAATGATAAAACAAAACTAATGATAAAACAAATCTTTATTAATGATATATTAGAAACATACGAGTGACACAACTAGCAATGGAAACGACCATGCTGGAAGTTTCAGAGATCAGAGATCAGACATCTAATACCAAATACAGAAATACGCAAACCAACGAAAGTGATTGATGCCGTAGAAAGAATAGCGATGTTGAAGTGAACTAGGTAGGTCATGTTCCGAGAGCAACAGTTGACAGATGGACAAAACGAATCCTCAAAAGGAGACCAAGATCGGAAGTCTTCAGGAACAGAGGACGTCCCCCCACCAGATGGACTGATGGCTAAAACGTATCAACACAAACTTGATGCTGGCGGCGCAGGGCCGAACACAGTGATAGTTCTTTAGGGAGGTGTACGTCCAGCAGTAGACTTCAATAGGTTGATGATGGATGATGGAACGTCCTAGTGAACACTGTAATAATTAATCATCAACTTTTCCGTAAAAATTTAATAAATGTCGGTCCACTAGTAAGACTTTTTCCTCTTCTCTGGAATGAAGAGATGCTGCTAGAACAATTCCAACCATCCAAACCATCCAAATCATCATTCCGGTTGTCTGTTCGTTTTGTGAAGAGTCACAACTTTTAGCCAAAATCTCATTTTCATATTTCAATTCAGCAGCCTATTTTTTTAACAATAAAAAACAAAAACCTTTAAGGTACGCGTTCGCACCCTCTAAAGCACCCGCAGTTTTATTCCAAAAAAACCCAACCATATTGCTGATGGGTAAAATACGTTTTCCGTGACTGTTGTCATTTTAAAACCATTACATTCTCTTCCTTGGTATTTCTGCTGCTTGACCACTGGCAGGGTGGGACAAAAACCTTTAAAGTGGAATTCTAGCTGTTTTTGTATGTCCGCCTGGGCTAAACACTTGACCAATATCATAATCACTTGGATTTAGCCATTAAACATTTGGGCTGGCAGTTTTCAAAAATAATTGCATAAAGACGAACATAGCTCTTTTTTATTTTTCTCTTTCTAAATAATTTTTTCCTTAGAAAACAATGGAGCGTATAGAAGACGTTTGCTGAAATATGGAGCAACGCCGCTGAAACTATCAGTCCGCACTTAGTAAAACTATGATACAAAAAACATCCATTATCATCGAACAGACAACCATTCGCATTCTTCAGAAGTCGCCCATATGGAGTCTGGTTTGGTTTGGTTTTTAAATTTTTATTAATATTCTTAATACTCTTATTAACAGTCTTATTAATACTTTTATTAATACTCTTATTGATACTCTTATTAATATCTTTATTAATATGCTTATTAATATTCTTATTTATACTGTTATTAATACTTATTTTATACATTTATCTAGCCACTTTAGTGACTCTCTTATTAGTTAAATATAATAATTTTTGCCTTGAACAAAACTGAAACCTAGGATATTCTGTGATTTATGAATACAATTTATGTATAAAAAATCCATTTTATTTTACTCGTTAAATTAAAAGAAGTAAAACCAATAAATTGTGATTGAAAAACATTCTGCTATATAAATAAATGCGGTGGAAAGCTGTCATTGTTTCCGATGCACAAAGTATTATCGAAAATCCGCTTATACGCTTATAAACTAAAAAAAGTTTGTTTGCCACACAAACTCTAAATGCCGCCACTAAAAAAGTTATAACGAAGCGTTTTATCAAAATTGCATAAAATCAAAAAAAAATCTACCATCGCAACTATGTTATAAAGTTTGTTTCTGCTTTTTGTCTTAAGTGTATTTTTAATTTCATTTCTTAAGCAGGAGAGTAAGGTAAAGGGCGAGAAAGCGTTTGAGAACATAAGTAATTAGATTAATGAGCACTTTTTTGCTCTAGTTTTCATTATTGATGATTATGTTTATATATAATATTATATATAAACTTCAAGTACTATGAAGTTTCAGACAGCGTTCTTTTACAGAGTTGAAAATTTTTTGTGCTCATGCCTCAACTTCCGTCATAATTTTCGGACATTTTCTGCATGTATAAGCTGTGAATAATATGTTTTCAATGTAATTAAGAAAAAAACATATTTAATTATTACCTAGAGTATAGTTTTAATTGTTATATATGTTATTTGTGTTATTATACTTGAAGTAAAATATTAATACAAGCATTTTAATAAAATTATATAATGTTGTCAGTAAAAAAGGAGCAAAAAAAAGTTGTTGTTGTGGGATATGGTACACCTATACGTATAGTAAATCATTTTCGGAGCATTTATATTACTTTATTAGTTTTCCAACGCCTTGTCTTGAATATCGTCGAAAACTTATTAGATCAACAAAACAAAAATTTGTCCAAAGTGTGCTAAATGTGATTTATTAGTTAAAAAATGTGGACGAGGTGATGGTCGATTTCAACTGATTGATCATATCAACAAAGATACGTATATTTGTTCACTTCATTTCAAAGAAGAAAGTGGTCTTACAACAGAATATCCTGACCCCATCAGTTAGGTAAAAAAATCATATAATTAGGTAATTTGAATCAATTTAATTGTTAATCTAATAGCTCATGCTATAACCTCAAATGATGAATGTTTTTGTAGGTGAAAGTAACAAGTACCTGTTTGGCTGAAAAATATAAAAAAACACATGGCGCAAGTTAATCATTTTAACTGCTGCTAATTGCTCCTATGTAGAGTATAAAAGTATTAAAAGAAAAGAAAATTAAAATTTGATCCAAACTTAATATAAAAATAAATGTAATGTTATAAATATAAAGTCAAAAATATAGATATAATAAATATAGTGTTATAAATATAATAACTATAAAACTAATATGAATATTATTGTCATCCTAACATTTCAACAATTTCTGCTTAATGGGAACGGCCATGGCATTTTAACCATCGTTGTAATCGAATACAATTATGTAGTGCTTCTACTGTGGGATGCACTAATAAAACACCATCAATTAACTTTTCATTTAGTTGCATAGATAATAAGGGTAATGATCCTTGTTATCTTGAAACGTTCATATTAACGCCTCGTTAACATGGCGGACGCGCTTGCGCGCAATTTATCCTGAAAAGGTCTATTCCAAGTAATTTCCGACGAAGAGCAAAATAACATTTCCGGAAGTATATACTGTCGAATTTAGCGTTTAGAATATTATGTTTAAAGACTGCAGTGATTCAAAAAAGCAATGACAGTTGCAGACAGAAAAATAAAGTACTTTAAATTTTTACAATCACATATTAGCTATAATTTTCATAGAACGTAACCTGTTGCAACACACAATCTATCTTCAGATGATCATTCCTGAAGAAAAAACTAAAAATTAAAATAATAATCTAAGATGAATTCAATATTCCGAACGAATTGTGAAATTACAAATTCTTTAGCCTATCATTTCGAAAACATATGAATATTTTATGGAAAACAAATCAAATCATAAGCTCTCAGAGAAATAGGCTCTATATTATTTTTTAATAATATTTGAATATATGAAAAACTCCCAAACTATATTATACACTGCAATATATTACATGTTTGTTTAATACCTTGAAGGCACCAAAATATTACGTTACAATATTTACATATGATCGATATTCTATTGCTGGTAAACATGAAAATATTAAGAAAACTTCCATCTTTTCTTGACAGTCGGAAAATCTTGTTTTCCATTTTTGTAAACATTAGTGATCATTTATTTTTAAATGAAAGGAAACATTCTGATAGAAATTGAGTTTACTTATTTTTAGTTTTACTATGCTGTACCTTTATGTTTATTGTGTTCAATTACTGCAGTTTTTAAGAAGTTTGCTCTTTGCTGACAGTTAAACACAACTCCAGCTTTTTGTAAGAAAATAATAATGTGTTAAAGAGAGTAAATATTTTTAATAAAGCGAAAAATTCAATATTTTTTGTCATCTCTAAATTTCAAGCATAGAATCTAGAATAAACTAAAAAAATTACATTAATTCACGATCAATTTTCAATCAAATCCATGACCTTCTTCGTCGATCATATATATCCGTTTTGACTTCATTAATACGAAAATAGAACAAACATTTTTTTTAACACTGAGACTTATATATTGTATTGTATGACTTTTGTATATATGCAGAATATAGAAGAATACGCAGGGTAGAGGAATCAGTTAAAGTATATTCTTTATACACGGAACTATCTTTAAGGTTAAACTTGGCACATATTAGTTAAAATAATCTTGAATTAGTATATTTATTTGATATAGCTAACAATCTATAATTACATTTTTTACACATACTAAGGAGGAGAAATACTATATGCTACGGATAGCATTTTCGTAAATTTAACCAACGATTCTTTATATAGTTTCCTTAAAACATGTATCCAAAATGGAATATTCTAATTAAGAAAATAAAAATATATTATATTTTCTTAACAATTGGCAAGGTCTCATCGTTTTTTTTATATCGAACTATCAGATTTCAGATTTTTGTTGAATGGGTCCTTAAAGTATTTAAAAATAAAATGTAATATTTTTAAGCCGTTTATTCTATATGTTTCAGCAGGACTTGGCAAAAATGTCGAATTTAACTGAGGTAGCCGATACTTGATGGAAATTCTTTTTAAATAAATAAGCAAAGATTAATATTTTAAAATTTCCATTATATTTAAAATTGTATGTATAACAATTGGGCTTTTGACCATTTTTTTTTATAAATAAAAAGATCATACATAAGTTTTATAAAAAAACTATTTTTATTTTTATTTTTTCCCTTATAATTAAAAAGTTATATCAAATTGAAAAGAAATTTTTAAATCTAGTACCGATGACACCACGACAATTCCCGAAAAAAAAAACCGGAATAATTGTGATCTCACAATTGTACCGAAGGCCAATGTTGCCAATGTCGGTTCGGTTCGAAGCAATTCGGTTATAACGAAATTTTCTTCTTTCTCGCTCTTTCTGAAAAGACGTTCGGAAAGAATCGGAATCTCGGATAAATAAAATAATTTATCGATCTTAGTCATTGTTCTATAGGTTTAACCTATATCCTTAATGCATTTGTTGACTTGCTATCGATTTAAAAATATATTTGTTTTAATTGTTATTTAGGCTTTCGGTGCTGATAACCCACCCCTACTATCCGGTTGATCTGGGCTACGGGGTTAGCTCTGGTAAGCACTCCCTCATCGACTAAGTACAGTTGTAAACGTCATTGTAAGCCACATCCCCTTTTAAATTACAATAAATTATTTTTACTTCTATATCTCCTTTTTTTCCTCGATATACTAACGAAGTACGTCGCAAAATTTACGAAAACCCTTTCCTCACATTATACATATATAAAAGAACTTATATAAAACGTTGTATAAATTATCGAATATATCAATAAATTCAAAACAGAATGATGTGGTTATTGAAGCTATAAAATCAAAAGGCGTACCACTTGACAAAATTAATTATATCTTAAATGTATGTCTTCATAATCAAAGTATCCCAAAGACCTGAAACAACTCAATCAAAATATTGTTGCTTAAAAAGAGACCAATAAAAATCTTGAAAACTATAGACCTATCAGCTCTATTGATCATTAATACAATTTATACGCAAATATGTTGACAAATATATATTAGAGAGAAAACTTGATGTCTATCAATCGAAAGAGCAAACGTAATTTCATAATAGAAGTATGATCGAAAAAATCTGAAATCATTAAAACAAAAATCCCATAATCCCATACAGATTTGACTCTTATATTTAATAATTTCCTTGATTCACAAAGGCTTTAATAAGGATCAGCTATCTGGCGTACTAAATTCCCTAGAAGAAATGAGAAAAAATAACGTATAATAAGTATTCCGATACTATTAAAAACATTTATAAAAGTGCTATAACTATAGTAAAACTTTATGATAAGACCAGAGAAATTAGAATCCAAAGAGGCATTTGATATGTAGATACGTTATAACCAACATTTCAAAACTGTTCTAGATCATACATTAGAAACGATGAATTGGGATGCAATAGGCAATGATGCAATATTAATGGATAAATATTGAGCCAAAACAAATTTGTAGATGGCAACATTTTCTTATTCGACGACTCGACCTCGACGAATGATACAAATATGGAGAACCAACACGACAAGTTGGTAATGATTAATAGGAAATCACTAATTTTCTTAAACTACACTTTTTATAAATAATATTTTTCTTTGAATTATATATACAGTTACTAATAACAAAAATAACAGCACTCATAACAAAAATAATTGAATATATTGAACCTAAAGTAAAAAAACTGTTAAAATAACTCCATCGGAACAGATGCCATAAAAAGAAAAGAAGCGCATGTTAGATCAGAGATGTAGATTTGTATACAAAATACTGTTGATGAAATGCAAACAACAAGGGCGTTTATTCAGTTGTATTTAAGAAGTGCAATAAATTGTAAAAAACATGGCAAACAAATCTCGATGACAGATTTAGGGGAAATTCAATAATATTTTTGATGGCAAATGATACCACATTTAAATAATTTAACAAAAAAAAAATCCTAAACTTAAATAAATGACAATTAAATAAGTTACATGGGTTACAGGATTAAATGAAGGCTCTCTATTTTTTTTTAATTATATTCACTTATAAATTATAAGAACAAAATTTCATTATCATATAAACATTTTACAATAAATTTGATTTTAAAACGTTACAGGTAATATGAGAATATTTTTTATTTCCCGATGATCATTAATGTTTTTAATTTTTGAAAAATTAATTAAAAAACAACTACTGGTTATATAAAAAATACATCTTTTTTAGGAGTGAAAAACAATATAACATTATACCGACCTACACTTTCGTTTTACTTTTAGTGAATAAAGTGATTGTTAATGGTCCTCTCGAATTCATTCTCTAAAAGAGACTGTTTCAGGTGTTATGTTAGCGAGTGGAATAATATTTAATTGATAAATTAGAGACTGGTAGCGAAGCGTAAGGTATGCTCTATCGAAGATGTTACTTCGAAAACATACATATATATATATATATATATATATATATATATATATATATATATATATATATATATATATATATATATATATATATATATATATATATATATATATATATATCTTTATATATATATCATATTTATTTCCAATTACCCAATTTGATATTTGTTTTTGATCAAAATGTGAAAATTACTACATACTAGAACTAACAGTCTACCCATTTCAATGTACACATTTCGTGCAATGCGAACACTAGAGTAAAAAAAATATCGCGAAGTTATAAGCAATTTTGTCTAAAAAGCTTTAAACAAAAGTCTATGAAAAAAATAGATTTTATTATACTCTGAATGGAATTGTTGATTATTAGTTGAAATTTTTTTGAGCGCATGCCTCAACTTCCGTCATGTTTTTCGGGCAATTTATAAGTGTGTAAGGCGTGAATATTATGTTTTCAATGTAATTAACAAAAAAAAACAACTTTAATTATTAATTCACTATCAATAATACAGTTTTAATGGTTATATACTTGAAGCAAAATATTAATACAAGCATTTTAATAACAAATATATAATGTTATCAGTAAAAAAAGCAGCATAAAACCGTTGTTGTTATGGGATATGTCACAGCGATACATGTAGTAAATCATTTTCGGAGTATATATATTACTTTATTAGTTTTCCAAACCCTTGTTTTGAATATCGTCAAAAACTTATTAACTTAACGAAACAAAAACATGTAAAAATTTGTCCGAAGTGTGCTAAATGTGAGGTGACTTAAAAAATGTGAACGAGGTGATGATCGATTCTCACTGTTTGACCATATTAATAAAGATACGTATATTTGTTCACTTCATTTCGAAGGAGAAAGTGGTCAATCAACAGCACATTCTGACTCCATCAGTTGTGTAAAAAATCATGTATCAGATACTTTTAATCCATTTAAATGTTAATGTAACAGTTGATGCTATAACCTCAAATAATGAATGTTTATTGTAGGTAAAAGTAGCAAGGGCCTTTTTAGCTGAAAAATATAAATAAACTCATGGTACAAGTTAATTATTTTAAAAAATTGCTGGAATGGAAGAGTATATAATGGAAGAATATAAAAGTATTAAAAAAAATTAAAATTAAAATATGCTCCAAACTTAATATGGAAATAAATTTAATGTTATAAATATAAAATTAAAATTACAGATATAATGTTATAAATATAATAAATATAATGTGGCAAATATAATCAATATAAATCTAACATGAATATAATTGTCATCCCAACCTTTCAACAAGTTCTGTTTTATTTCCACTTTGGGAACGGCCATAGCATTTTACCATCGTAATTGAATACAATTATGTGCTTCTATTGTGGAATGCACTAATAAAACAACATTAATTAATTTTTCATTTAGTTGCACTGATAATAAAGAAACTTGTCTTGAGAAACTTGTCTCTATTCATATCAAGTAAAAAAGTGTGCCACAAAGTATAATTATTTTTACCATAATACCACAATGATCACAAAAAGTAAGTATATAAGTAAGTTTCTAATGCATGAACGCTACTATTTACATTCATCAAATCAAATTACATACGAAAGATAAAGGGTAAAAAAGGACGAAAGAAACGAGGACAAAATGAAACAAACGCATTAACAAAATAAGAACAAGAACAAAAAACTTAATCAAATATGGTTTATACACTTCCTATTAAAACGCCAATTATCTTTCGTTTACACCATTAAACCAACTTCATTGATGTCCAATTATATTGATATCGGTTACAATTTGCAGGCCTTTTCAAAACTTAATATACGGTGACTTATTTAGTGCATCCAAACTTTAAACTAATATTAAACAAGAACCAAATTAGATGCCTTGAAACTATTTATTTTATGTGAAGTTGCATTTATGGCATTAATATTCAAAAACAATTTCGGACAGATGTCTTCCGCATCTACTTCTGACAATACGCATAGTTAATCCAATTTGCGACCACTTTTTCAAGCAATAAGGGTCTAATGTCCGCAATTGTCTTAGTTATATTAGGTTCCAAGGCATCAATAGTTGCTGGTTTATCGGCACAGACCAAAGATTTAACATATCTCCAAAAAAAATTGTTTAAAGGCGTTAAATAAAATGACCTTGGTGGCCAATTAACTGGTCCGTTTTTCGAAATAATTTTTTCAACAAGTTGTTCACTCAAAAAATCGATTGTTGCGTTGGCTGTATGACATGTGGGCCACATATCCTTCAACAATATCATTCAAATTCGGAAATAAAGAATCCTCGTAGACGGATAACTAAGTCCAGCTCCCTGTAAATGGCAAGGAATTGATAAATTTGGATATTCGAGCAGCGTGAAATGAGTTCGGAATTTATTGATAGTTCGGCGAATCCATCGCTCGGTTGGATAATTATGTGCACCATAAAATTTATGAAATGCTCTATAAGTTTGGCACACAAAACAGTGATTTTTGCCAGACTCACAGTTCGGAAATTCGGACACGCTAAAAAAATTACTCTTTATAATAAAATGCGTATGAATGTCACAAAGAAATTCTGATTAGAGAATCATACTTCTAGTCCCTTCTTAACATCTACTAATCCACGCCATCAGTTCATACACATTAACTTATCCCAAATCAGCTCTGCTACATCTTCCAAAATAGCAGACGGCATATGGTATTTTCAGCATTCATATTATATGAATAAGTTACCAGATATACAGATCTACTAGCTGGCGATCACATATATGTCAGATTCAGGCTTGATCTCTGAACCAGAAGGGCCTATCATTACGATTACTGTAACATGCATCCTCAAAAATCAATAAATTATGCCACATATTTCTTGAGAAACCATATCGCTTAGCGACTTAGGAGAATCAACCATCTTTTATAGCGTACTTAATTGAGTTTTGGTCAATTGTTGAAATTAACAGATTCAAGGTTACCTTAAAATCCGCACAGTTAAAATAAGTAATAATAAAATGAGATGTAGACATTATGACTACCTGCAGGTAATCTTGCTAGTAAAATCAGCTTGATCGCCGAAATATAGTTCTACAGTATAGGACTTTACTAACTGAAACAGCAGAACCTGTCAATGCTTTATCAAGCAGAATTATAGCACAGTTCAAACATATTTGTATCAGTTTATTTACCATTTCATATACCATATGCAATACCAATTTAAAAGGAGACATATGTTAGAAGAATTAATATCCCCGGTATTAGTCTTTGTTTCTGTATTTTTAGTTTATAATAGTCAAAAATAGATTTTCTTAAAAAGGTTCTTTGTTTTTACCATAGAATTTTATACATCGGAAATAATGATAGAGAAAAATTTTATAACCAAAAATAAGCCCGACAGTAGTCTTTTCTTCGTCCCATTAGTAAAGGAATTTAATTCCGGCCTTTTATTCCTTTGCGTTCATCCGCAAAAGCCTTGTTAAATTCCGTCGCACACATACACAGAAATATCGATTCGGCTTTAAATCAAAGCAATGAAATATAGATTTCATTGTGAGCCGGCTTGCTTATCGAGACGCAGCATCGCGCACAAGCACAACAAATCAGAGAAATACACAATGTGTATTGTGGCCTCGATATTAATCCGCCATTGTTCTGTTTCTGGCCAAAGCCGCAAACAAAGACAAATATGGCGCATTGATCTTGAAATGAACATGTCGAGGCGTGATCGATAGGAATGATTTAACTTTGATCTCGTTATTTTTGATTATAAAGGACAGCCCACTTTGGATGTACGGTATCGGACCTAGTGAGATCTAATGAAGATATGTAGATATCGTAAACCAACGAATAATTTTATAATTAATTTTTTTCTAGATTCATTCAATATTCATGTTATAATTTGAAGATGACAATTTAAAATGTCCTATATATGTATAGCTGTGGTGAACATAAGTATTTTGTCGATAATGTTTAATTTCATACAGGATTTATATTTATCAGAGGAATTTACAGCCAACGTATAATGTAAAATATGTACTATATAGTACATAAGTCTTTTATTTTTCGTATTTATACGTACACAATTAAAGTGTGTTCACTTTTAAATACTTGGTCTTTATTTAGTTTATACTTGTACATCACAGTACATACAGTTTTACAACCAGTATATATTTGGGAAACAGATGGCATAACCATAGAAAACAATTTGAAACTTTGGCTAGCGACAAACAGTAATTGAGACACCCACATGCATGGTTTCCCAATCAGAGTTTGTAAAATGCAAATATCATGCACTGTTTGAAATATAAATATCACGCATAGTGCAGTGTTCGTACACTGTGTCCATACACCTTCGAAGGATACACGATATGTGAACTGTGCTCTAAAGCAGTTGGAAGGCGACCCCCACTTTGGTAAAAAAATAATCTTTTACCACAAAGCGCGCTTCTAGCTTAGTGTGAACTTAGTTGTGAACAAACATAACTGCACGATTTGGCCCCTTAAAAATGAAGTGGGCTGAAAAAGTGATAGGACCTTATTTTTTTTGACAACGATGATGAATATTATTTACTGTTAATGGTGAACGCTTTTGGAACTTACTAACAGAATATTTTTAGTCTGAATTGATAAATGTGGATTTAAATTTTGCCTTCTTTTAAACATCTAGCTAGACAATCGATTTATTCAGGAATCGAACTCGAAACAATCAGGCTACCATTACCCACCAAACACTAATGGTGGCCACCACTTAACTTGGCCACCAAAGACTAATAGCCAATTGTGTCTACAGAATGCATTCCACCAAACGAAACTGAAGGGGGCATTTGTACAGAATTTGATTTATTATTTTTGTACAGAGTTTTCAAAACCTAATGCCATTATTTGTTGTTCAATTAAATGAAAATTACCACATTATCACTTGTAGTTATCATTGTGCCTCATTTAAAGTTTTAGCAGTTTTTTTAAAAAACCTTTTATTAAAAAAAAATATATTAAAGCTTTGTTAATGATTTGTGTCTCTTTGTGAAAAAATAATGTACCGAAAAACACATGTAGAAAATGATATCGGAAAACTTTTTGTTTGAGAGACAACATTTTGATTGTTTGATACAAGATAGTCTAGATCAGAAACAAATATACAATGTGGCATTCATAGAGCCGTTAACTCAACATTTTTATATACCCGAAAATTCAGATGAACAAGTGTTGTTCTACTATTTTTGGACGCAAAGCACAAGGAACGAAATTTCAATATGATTCTTTACGGATTTGATTCTACCAATTTCAATCACAGCATCACTTTACTGATGACTGATCAAAAAACAAGATAAAAATACAGGACACAAAATATCTGTCCTATTATTATAAATCCATACAATAATAGAAATAATGAATTGATTCATTTACTTTGGGGATAATATAAAGCCATATTACAAAATCCATAAAACAAAATTCGCTCTACTACTTCTTTAATTTCGTTCAAACAGAATTTCTGAGATATTCCGACGCCTGTTTTGGATATTCTGGGCCTGGGTATTCGTGACCTAATCGTTGACCACGCTGTTTATTTTTCACGGACGAGAACAAAAAGAAATCATTGAATGCCAAATCAGAACTGTACAGTGGATGACGCATTAATTCCGGTCCGATGTGTGGAAGCACACATTGTCATGGTGAAGAATGATCCTGCGTCGCTGGCTGTTTGCCTTATTTTTTTTAAATACTTCTGGCAAAGAAATGATTTTATATCATTCAGAACTGACTATTCTACGATTCTCTAGTGACGCTGTAATATTTCCTTTTTCGACCATTTAGTTCAAAGTGCTTCTTTCTTGCCCGAACACCTTGGCTCATTTTAAAAGACCCATACAGTCGACTGCTGTTTACTTTCATGCTTTTACGCATAGACCCAAGATTTATCATCTATATAGATCTTATACACGGGTTTTAATGCCCCACGTTTGTATTTTTGAACATTTTTTTTCATCAATCGACACAAGCCTTTTTTTAAGCGGTGGTCAATTATGCGAAATCCAATGAGCACAAATCTTTTTCACGGCTAAATGTTCATATAAAATATTGTGTATGCTTGTTATACTAATGCCCATGGATGCCTCCGTCTCACGTTATGTCACATGATAATCTTGCTTTATCAATTCGTATACAGTATCTGTGTTTTCTGGCACAACACCCGATTTTGGACGACCTTCTTTAAAGTCGTCCGTGAACGAACGATCGCCATGATTAAATTCGCTAATCCAGTCATATCCAGTTGTTTTAGAGAGTGCTTCATAACCAAAAATTGAAGTAAGTTGATCGATACATTGCTGTTGAGATAATCCACGTCGAAAGTTGTAACAAATCATAGCACGAAAATCCTCACAAGTTTATTCCATCTTGTGACCAAGATGAAATTTTCAAGCCACTAAATAACAGAAATAGCGTCTGTATGACAAAACATTCTGACTACGTATACAGTCAACAATGTCAAACTTTACGATGTATATATCAGATGGCGCCTAGCAACACCATTATTGCCAATTCCGGATACATAAATAGCAACCCTCGTACTTGTCTACTTTTCGTTATAGATCAATTCAGACATTCATTTCAGAAGTTCCATACCTGCATAATTCGTTGAATACTTTCTTACGTTACTCTTAATTTATTTACTGACTGGATAGTAAGCGTCGTACTTTCCATTCCATAAGTCATAACATTATGTTACAACTTAATACAAAGGTTTTAAATCCTTCGCGACATATTATGTTCTATTGCAATTTTAACAATGAAACCCTGACATGGCCAAACAAAAAACTGAAGAATAATATAAATATTTAGTCAAAACGTATGCATCAACAAAAAAAAGTCAAAAGACAGTGAATTTCAAACCGCCCAAGTAAAAACAAAACGAAAAACAATCCCCTTATATTTTATTTCGTATGGGTACATATTTAAATACCGTTATATTTCCATTTCGCTTGTTCTAAATAAAATAAAAATAAATTCCAGGATACATGACGAGAACCCTTACCTAACTAGCCAGAAACGAAATAGATCAAGACAGATTAAATAAAGCCAATTCTTTCCCATATTTCTGTTGCATAATATCAAGCGTAATCGTGCTTGACGAGCCTTGAACCAAGCCGAAACGGAATCTCAAGAGATTTGAAGATTTTCGGTCGAAATATTTTTCTAGCGGGGAACGGAGTCAGCTCGCGACCTGTCCATTATTCAAATGCCTGTTTTTTCATTTTGGAGATATAAGTGGATGATAAAATATATTTTGATTTATGAAACTTGATTTCAAAATAACTTAATGCAATATTATTAAAATCAGAATTAATCAACAATTAAATAAGTAGAAGAATTGTATATCAATAATACAAACAAATATTTAGTGACATTAATTATTATTGTCAGATTAATTAATTTGTGTATATACAGAGCATTCATTTAATTTCGAAAGTTGGTAATGATTAAAGCCATAGCCTCCACACGCTGGCCATACAATACGGCAAGCGACACTTGGTCAGCGCGTGGGTAGTGAAGTTGACTGACAAGTGTTGGTCACTTGCCGATTGTTGTCAATTTCTTGTCCAACATCAAAGGAACTGGGGCATGCTCGCGTGAGTCAAGCTCCCCTCCACACATGGCCGCTTGTTCGAGGTCATCGACAGGCACAGATATGTTGACTTAATATCTTGTAAACTGATGACGTTTTGACTAATTGAGATGATGCCCACCACAAGGTAGTTGACTATAAAAGTTATTGTATTTAAATTATGTGTATTTAAATGCTAATTATCGTAAAAATTATATTATGTACGCAAATATCACGATATACTTTCTATTTACGAGGAAGTTTCTGCCAACCTGATTAAAAATGTACCAAGACTTTTTCAACGTGTTTGGGAAAATAGATTAGATCGGTGCCAGACTTGCATAGACTCAAATGATAGACATTTTAAACATTTAATTCAATAAAACAATTAAATATTCAATGTGTTTCTTAATGTGATGTAAATCGTTTAAAACGTGTTATGGTATACAAGTTAAGGTATAAAAAGTTAGTAATAGTAATTTCAACTTTATATTAAACGACATTGATGGGCAAGATTTCGTTTTTTTGTAAGAAAGAACAAATTATATTTAAGCCGAAATGTATGGAATAAATAAATGGCTATAAATATATTACACATAATTTTCAAATAATACCTTAAGACGACCATGAAATAAAAAACTGAATTATTAGGAAAATAAAATTTTGTTTTTCGTAAAAATGGCTCCATTTTGTATACATTTTTTAGAAAATTTTTTGTTACAAAAGGTGCAAGAATGGTTGGTTAAATTTATGAAAGTTACTTTCCTTGCACCCTGTATATAAATTAATATAATGTTGTGATGCCTGCCAGTGTTAAATCACTCAAAAGTGCAAAGATATTTTTTTCGATAATGACGTGATGACAATTATTTAATAATTCTAAAACAAACAATAATCATTAATTTCTGATGCCATTTTAATTATATTTATTATAATTGAAATTCCATTTACTGTCAAACTCGTTTCAAATTCATAGATTTTTGATTCCAGTTAAAATGATTTTATCGGCGGAGAATTTTAATTTATTATCACAATATAAATCTCATTATTATTATACGCCATTAAATTTCAATACAAATAAGTCCAGTCCTTCATATCACAATATATTATAATACATTTCGAGTTATTTCACAATGTATGAATGTTGACAACTTTAATATGCATATATTTTTATTATTATACTTCTAATAAATAAATATTTTGATAACCCTGTTACCAAAAAAAAAGTGAAAGTCCAATTAATAAATTAACAAATAAAAATATTCCTACCATATATATCACATTACATTGATCTAAGTTTTTTTTAATTACTTTAAAACAATCAAAAAACATTATACCAAATAAAATAAATAAATAAACATTAAACAATTTTTGAAATCTTTTGTAAGGGAATTTAACTTCAATTAAACAACAATAGCTCGTCCCTTTTCAAATTCATGTGTGCTTTGTGCTTAGCAATAGCTTACAAAAATACCTCACAAATATATATATATATATATATATATATATATATATATATATATGAAATAATATTTTTAAACTGTACTACATTTACTGGAACTTGACCACATTTTTTGCAATTGCTCAAAAACGAAAAGATAAACTAACAAACAGTATAACAGCTTTTGTATTCAAGATATGGTATCCAATTAGTATATTTTACAAATATATAGAGCTTATATATTCTTCCGTATGGTTTGACAACCCGTCAAGGGTCTTTGCCTCCAACTAAGGATATCTAGGTCTATATTTTTTTTACCTGGAATGAATACTACCATTTTCAATAACCTCTATAATCTAGTGTTAGAAATCAGAGAACAACAAATATCTATATACCAAGTTTTCCAATGTATGTATTTTCGAACTACAGTTCAAAAATCAGATAAACAGTTCCCATGTTTTAAATAATGATGCTATCGACCAAAATTGTACAGAGCTCTTAAAATAAAGTGATACTTAAGTTTATCCATTTCTTAGAAGTATAGACTTGAGGCAATTTCTTGGTATATCCTTCATGTTTTCCAATTTTTAGAGAGATACTATACTTAAAAATATATTCAAAAAATTGTAATATTTAGAAAGGTTATCGCAAAAAAAAAGAGAAGAAAGATTTAGGATATTATATTCAGTTGATATAGAGAGCATATTTATATCGAATATTAATAATTTCTTACTATACTTCATATTTTCCAATTTTTGGACTAACCCCCTATGACTAGATACAATACTTAAAAATAATAAAACATTTAACGCTTGTCTATAACAAAATCCACTGCCTCAACGTGTGTAAAGATTATGGAAAAGAAAAAGAATAAGAAATATTTAGTATATTATATTGATTGATGATTCACAATTTCTTACAATACCTTCATATTTTCCAATTTGTGGACTAACCCTATATTATTAGATATTATACTTAAAAATATTGAAAACATTTAATATTTGTCCATTACAGAATCCACTGCCACAACATGTATAAAAGATATGAAGAAGAATGAGAAGAAGAAAGATTTAGGATATTATATTCAGTTGATATAAAATGCATATTTATATCGAAGATTTACAGAATGATAATCAGGATGCCTGCGTCTAGTTCTATTTCTAATACAAAAATTCGTAGGCATAACCACATGCTTTTTTCTTAGTACCTTATAAGTATGTAAGTACCTTAAAGTATGCTTTTCTTGATACTTTATTACTAAAAACTGTGAGGTGGAACCACTTAACCTTTTCCGGCATGTCCAATTTTAGCTTTTCGTGAAGAATGAAGACGAAATCTTCATTCTGGATCGAAATCAATTCAAAATGTCCAGCGAATTCGCACATTATTATTATCACTCGCTCTAGCACCTGTTTCGCGTCAGGAGTAAACAGCCTCCGACAATTAGATAAGATGCGGCTGTACGTGCTAAAATATCATTTATGTAACTCTCATAACGTTGTGAATTTGGAGATGGCGTTGTGAATTTGCTTAGGTTTAATCCCATTTCACAAGTGTAATGAGTGACATTTATAAAAATGCAGAAGTACTCTATACAACAACGCGTTATAATAGTTGAATTATTTTATGAGAATGGACGTTTAGTGAAAAATGCTTTTAGAAAATTACGTAAAATTTACGGTTTGCACAATCATCCATCTGAAAGCACCATCAATTGAATTGTTCATTTCAAGAAACTAGCTTGGTGGAAAATAAAAGAACAGCAATATATAGTCGCAGTGATCGTTCACAAGAGCATATTGATTTGGAGCGTAAACGTAAAAGTATTGCTGAGGACTCAGAAATTTCCATTAGTCGACATTCACAACAATTTGGATTCAGGGAATCAACAACAAGGCGTATTTTGCGAAAGGATTTAACTCTAAAGGTATATAAGGTTGGAATAGCACAGGAATTTAAGCCACTGGATTATTCGAAACGTCGTGTATTTGATATCTAGATCAAAGAACAAACAAATGCACAATTTGAAATTGGTGGCTGTGTTAATAAACAAAATTACCTAATTTTGGGTGGAAAAATCTACGAATGATTCATGAAAAACCTTTACATCCTAAACGAGTCACTGTTTGGTTGGGTATTTCTTTCAGAATGCTGCAGGTGAAGCTGTAACTGTGAATGGTGTTCAATATCGTGATATGGTGATTTTTGTGGGCTCAATTAAATAATATTGATCTAGAGGACACGCTGTTCCGACAGGATGGCGCTGTACCTCACTCTGCTAATGAAATAATTAATTTATTGAGACAAAAAGATCCTGGCCGAGTTATTGTAAGAAACGATGATGTTAATTGTCCACCAAGATCATGTGATTTGACACCGTTGGACTATTTTCTTTGGGATTACTTAAAAAGATAAGTCTATAAGAATAATCCACAATCGATTCCTGAACTAAAGGATGAAATTATTCGAGTCATTGGTGAAATAGAGCCACGGTTATAGCAAAATGTCATCCAATATTTTGACAAAAGAATAGACGTCTATGGAGCAAGAGGCGATCATTTGACATATATTGTATTTCGTGTTTAAATATCATACACTATGCTTCAATTACCAATAAAAAAAATTTTGTAATCAACGCAGATTCTGTGTTTTATTCAAGAATTAAGAAAATTGTACAATTTTGAAAGATCCTAATCTCAAATGAGAATATACATACATTTTTCATTATATTTAGGTTACACTTGAAAACGGCTCTGTTTAAACAAATAGTTTTCAACTAAACGTCCACAAGTCATGTTAGTGCTCATGCTCGCATAACTCGCTATGTTGCCGACTGTTGTAAAAAGGTCTGGTGGTTCACTGGCTCATGAACCCCTCACAATACGAACTACTAGCTCGAGAAATACTCACAACACGAACCACTTGAGCCACACGAGTTGCCCGATGAGAACAAGCCTGGCGAGCACAAGCACAAGCACGAGTAGTGTGGATGGGATTTAAGAGAACTTTAAAACGTAACAGCGGCAACATTGTTTGAAATGTAAATGTCACTCATAAACTCATAGACTGGTTATGTTAAATCTCTGGTTTACAGAAATAAATACTGAACAATGGTTGACCATAAACCAAACATTCAGGCCACTATTGAAAATTAATTGAGTAATTGAATATTGGGTTTCCAGAATAAATTCAGTGAGACGAAGCCAAAGGGGACATTTTAACGACTTTATTTTCAGACCATAATGCCATTATTTGTTTTTCAAAATTACCGCACTATCACTTGCAGTTCCCATTATGCCTCACTTTTAAGTTCAGACACTCTTATTGGGCAATCTTTAGTATACAGGCTGTCTAACAATATTTATTATACAGGTTATCTAACTACATGAGGATATTAACATTTACTAAACAAAAAATGGTTTTTCAGATGTGTTCGAAAAAGGTTTGTAGCGCTACAACGTTCTTAATAACCAAGGAATATCTTAAAATATTTTTAAGGCTATGGTTTTACATTTCATTATTTATTAAAGTTTCCGTACCTCCAATTTTTGAACTGGAACGCATATAACAAATTGCTTAGCACATTTTTTTTAGAGTGCAATATACTGTTAATAACTCTTTTAAACAATTTGTAATCGCCATATTTATAAAACGTTTTTCAACTGAAACTAATTTTTCATTACGAAAAGGCCAATATTTTTGTTACTTTAAGACGTATTTTCCGATGTATATCACCGTCATCTACCTTCATCAATATTTCTGTGACATATTTACATGACTTCACGGAACACCTCGTCCTTAACAAAGATCATTTTCCTCCAAAGTCACCTCCTTTGCCATGGCAAAAAGGAAAAGATTAATTGACCCCCTCGTCGTACAATTTAAAGCCGCCCATCTATAATAAGTCACCCTGACGAGATATCGGAAATGACTGAGCGGCAGCAATCCCTTCAAGTAATTTATCAACAAGTACATTTAGTATTAAAACGTGACTTTTCCTAACTGTCGAATAACTCATTTTCCCCGACTGAAATGTTTTACGAATCATTAACCGCTTAGTCAAATTTCGGAATTTATATTCGTCGGGTACAAACCCCAAAACAAGAAAAAATATGGCTAGAATGAGGATTTTTTCGGATGTCCTTTATTTTTATTACTTTGTCATCACGAAACGTCATTGTATCGTAATATAATTTTCAGTAAAAAACTGTATTCTTTATAATAAAAATTTAAAATTAAAAAGATTAACCAATATATAAATTCATAGGGCAATTATAGTGGCGGCTCGTGAGTTTTTAAACTGGGAGGGCGAAGAAGTAAATAATGCTGTTGAAGAATTTTGCTTTCCTGTTCCTCCTTTTTACTTTTCGTGCTATTGAAACCCTATACAGGATGTGGACCAGGAAAATTAGTTAAAGTAAAGAAATTGAACGTAATTAAAATATGGTGTTTTGCTCTGAAAAATTGTTTGCTGTGATAAATTCTGGAGAGACGGTCCCAACGCCCTCCCTCACGAGACGCCACTAGTCAATTAGAAAAAAATTGTATTACATGCAAGGGTAATTTACAAAGGATAGTGCCTAAGATACGAGGTGTGTAAATAAAGTTATGGCAGATTTTTTATAATTTTTTAAATAAATTCAAATTACGATTCTAAATTATCTCCTTCAAAATAATTGCTTTGGGTAGCCACACACCCAAGGAATATCGGGTGAATAAGGGGGCTGCCGGGCCACACTGATGTTTTACTCGCCAAAACCTCATTAACTGAAATCGCTATGTGGCAAGGGACATTATCGTGATGCAGCGCTCAGGTGTTCTTGATTTTTGGTCTCACACGATTGATCATTTTTGAAAGTTTTTCAAGAAACTCCCAGTAGCAATGCTGGTTTACCATTTGTTCTTGGAGGCACAAATTCCTTCTAAACGATCCCCTGTCTATTAAAAGAGCAAATAGCATGTTTGTGATCTTTTATTTGTTATTCTGGTTTTTTTGGCTGTTAGTATTCAAAAATCCAAAACTCATCACCAGTAATAACACGTTTTAGAAAATAAGAGTAATTTTCAATCTAACCCAAATGTCAAAATATGTTTCTTTCCTGTTGTCTTTTTAATCCTGCGAAAGATTTGTCCCAACCATTTTCGGGCAGATATTTTTCATCCTTAATTCATCAACCTTCAACCGTCATCTAACGACCAGTATGCACGAGATTCCAGAGAACTTTATTTACACACCTCGTACGTTCATTAAAGACTCGTACGTAAATTAAGTTTAGTATTTCACACCAAATATTCCAGTAGAAGAACTGAACAACGATGAATGTGGAGTTAGCAACTGAACTTCCCCGTAAGATCTACAGCTTAACATAGTCCTTGAACCACAGTTATAAACTTTAAATTAACGCCAGTCATCACCCTCCAAGGGCTATCAATTCTGGTTTTATCGAAAATTTACCGCAATTTACCGCAACTACCGAATCACCAAAGTAGAAAACTTCTCAGAAGGCATCTGGCATGAACAAGGGGTGATTCCTTATTGGATCTTACCTTTTGCCTAGAAACATAAACAAACATTTAAACAAAGTACAAACGTTCATACTCTAAACGGGAATCGAACATACAATCGCCTTACTTAGTGTACAGTCAGACCATCCCTTTAATTCGGCATTTATATATTTCGAATTTTTTTTTTCACAGATTTATAACGCAGATATTTTTTTTTATAAGAACGTACCCCCAAAATAAACTAGTTGAGATTTACCACTAAAGACCAAATCACTTTTTTAACTTATAAATGCGCGTTTCCCTAAGAATGTTATCAACATCTGAACATGATTCATTCTTATTTAATGGATTAAATCATCTGCTGATGATTCTAACATCATTACCAAAACGATCGTCAATAAAAGCTTCGATTTGGTATTTAGTGGTCAATCTCTTCGACTTTCGTATTTCAGGATCTAAACAGGAGGAACATAACAGGAGGTTACCGAAGGTTCCAATAGAAGAATTGTACTATTGAGTTCACAAAACAGTATGGTATATATATATATATATATATATATATATATATATATATATATATATATATATATATATATATATATACCATACATCAACATCAGTTTCTGTCCATTTTCATTCGAAATTTCATGTTAACTGGGTTCTCCTATAGTAGACAGATATTCTTGTTCTTCGCTGATCTTCGCATTAACATCCCCTAAAACTTAATCCCCTAAATCTTAATATCATAAGTTTTGTTTGGTAAGTTTAGGAATTTTGAGTAGCTCTCTTTTTTTTTAGTAAACAGCATATACACACACACACACATATATATATATATATATATATATATATATATATATATATATATATATGTATGTATGTATGTATATATATATATATATATATATATATATATATATATATATATATATATATATATATATATATATATATATATATATAGTTCCAGACATCGGTTTTGATCTGCTTTGAGTAACAGATACGAGGCTGAATCAAATATAAACCTAAATTTTACAATTACTTTCCTCAGCCAAGCCCGAGCGGACTGTCAGTATAGATCTTTGTACTGCAATGTATTAGGAGTGAGAAAAACGCTCGGTAAGCTGGTTCACTCAGTATTTTTGTACAGCCATGAATGAGCAACAGGGTCCACCATCCGTTATGTAACGGGTTATGATAAAGTTTTTAACCAAGGAAGGCGTTAAACTATCTGAAATATTAACTCGATTGAAGGTTCAGTATGGGGACGATACCCTGTCTGAGACCCAAGTGTTTGGTTGGGCCAAGGTGTTTGAGAGTGGACGAGAATGTGTGGTAAATGTAAGTCATAATCGACGTCCCAGGTCGTGTCACTGCTGACTGCTGACTGCAGTTCGTCCTTATTGAAGATGACCAGACGCGCACTATTCATGAAGTCGTTTTTAAGGTGGGTATTAGCTTTGGAAGTTCTCAAACAATCATCAGAAATGATCTTGGTTTCAATAAAATCTGTGCCCGATGGGTTTGATTTTGACGAAAGAAAAATTGGAAAATATGCATTCCCTCCATATAGCCCAGATTTGTCACCTTGTGATTATTTTTTGGTTGCGCCCTTGAAAGATGAACTGGGAAGGGTACTATTCGACAATGATCAAGATGTTGAGGATTTCATGCGCAATTGGCTGATGACCCAAACTAAAAGTTTCTACAAGCTAGCAATTCACAAGCTTCCAAACCGCTGGGAAAAATGTGTAGAGCGCGGAGGAGAACAGTGTCGAAAAATGATCAATAGTTTTTTGTAATTGTTTTATAAATAATAAATATGTATTAAACAATTTCGGTTTATATTTGACTCACCCTCGTACTTGACAATACTTGACAATACTACCTCGTCGATAACATCCGTTTCGAAAAATTTAGAAGAGGTTAAAAGGATTAGACAACTGAAAATAAAGAAGAAGCTTCCCTTGCACCAATGATAATCCATTTTACAGGGAAGGTATTTTTGTTCTTTCAAAATATCTCCTTCAAAATACCACTTATTTCAGTTGCTTCAGCACTACCATTGATATGCATTTTAAAACGATCTATTTAAATTTCAGTCGATTATATTTATCAGCTGTATACTAAAAAATGTATTATGAGAGCGACTCAAAATTCCAACTTATGATATTAAGTAAGTAAACATAAAATTTCGAATGAAAATGGACAGAAACTGATAGAGTGTGCAATGGAGGCCGACATGATAATTAAGAGCATATGTTTTGTAAACAAAGAAATACACAGGGACTTGGATTTCACCCGATGGCAGGATAATAAACCAAATAGAACACGTACTGATAGAGAAACAATTATGCCAGGATCATAGACCAGATTATGAGTTATAGAGGAGCGGATTTGAGTACGGATCATTTCTTGGTAGGAGTGAAAATGAAATGGGAAAATACCAATAAAAGAGAAAGGAAAGTGAATAAAAGAAATTAATTTACAAAGAATCTGGAAAGCTTGGAAATGAGAAGGAAATACGAGGAGAGGATGCAGAGTACAATAAAAAGAATTGCACATGGACCAATAGATGAACGATGGGATAACCTGAAGAAAACAATAACAATAGTGGCTCAGGAATTATTAAATACGGATACAAGAACAAAGAGGAATAGTTGGTTTGAAACCGAATGTGAGGTAGCAATGGAAACGAAACGTAAATCAAGTTTAGTTGGAGAAAAAATGGAAAGGAGTAAAATTGAATAAAAAAAAGAACAGGAGAGGCCAAACAAATATGCAGGAGGAAATAAAGATAAGTTTTAGAAAGATATATGGAGGAAATGGAAAGCAACTATAATCAAAAGCAAATAAGCAATTTTTACCAAGGTACGAACGAAAGAAAGAGACGAAGGAATAGAAAGGACATCAACCAAGAAACATATACTGCAAGAACGACAACGGAAAACTACTTATAAACGAAAAGAAAAATATAGAAAGTCGGGGACGTTATTTTGAACAAATATTGAACAAGCTAGGAAGCACTGATAGAGAGGAAGAGGAGAGAATGGACAGAGATATCGAGAGAACTGGAGAAAGGAGCGGAAAGGCAGAACCCAACGGAACCCAGCATTGAAGAAATTAAAGAAATTATAAGATACATGAAAAATAATTGAAGCCCAGACGAGAGCCAGATTAGTGTAGAGCTGATAAAATATAGCGGCCTAAAGCTACTACAGGAAATTATGGAGATAATAGGCCAGTGCTGGAGGAAGGAAAAAATGCCAAGGAAATAGGAACGAGCGGTATTGTATCCAATTTGAAGAAGGGAGATAGAATATCTTGCTGACAGTGGTGTATAAAGTACTAGCGACAGCAATCAAGAACAAGATAAGGAATACCTCGAAGGATCTAGAGGAGTGTACCAGTGTGGCTTTAGGAGTTACAGATCAACAGTAGACTCTATAATGTTACTAAAGCAACTGCATGAAAGACACTACCGACAAGGCTTAAACATGAACATGCTCTTTATAGATTTCCAACGGGCCTATGACGCCATTGATACAAAGGAACTAATAAAAGTAATGGAAGAACTAGGGGTTGATAGAAAACTAATAGCTCTAACAAAAATGACTATAGAAAATACAGTCAGCTTAGTTAAAGTAAATCGGGCCTCAGACAAGGTGACCCATTGTCTGCCTCCTTGTTTAATCTAGTGTTGGAAACGGTGCTGAGGAGAAGTCAGATACATCGAACAGGACTAATACATGACAAAAAATATCAATGCAGTTACGTTACGTATTCCGTTCTCATGAGAACCACCGCGTCAGTTTGAACTTAGATTCCAAGCCGCACAGGTGAGAACCAACATTAGCATTACCTTGAGAGTCATCACGCCACCGGATGGTCCCATGGAAAATGCAAGGCAAACGCATTATAAAGTATAAATGATGTATTCACATTCAATATTGTTAATTCTTAGTTGCTGTAAGCTGTAGTTTGATAAAGACCTATTTTTGTAAATCATTTCAAAATAAAGTATTTAAAAACAAAGTCTGCCGAAAAAGTTCTTTAAGTGGCGCAGTCGGTATGATTGCACAAATGTTTCACGAAAGAGCCAATTGAAGACGATACCAAGAAACATAATGTTGGAGCCATCCAGCAGTTCAAACATCGGAACCAGAAGCAGACAGCAGCACAGCCAAGAATTCGGGACGGAAGAAGCAAATCAACAAAGGTTAGTGCCAACTCTTTTTACCCTTCTGACCCTCTAATTAAGGTCAGTTGGAATAGTTAGGGAAGTGTATTTCACACAAAAAGCCAGTGTATTAACACACTAAGTTTAGAAATTAGGTTAAGAAAGAGAAAGGAAGAAAAAACAATTCGAAAAATATATTGAATTAAATTTTCCATTCATCCTCTCTTATGGTCACTATGGTTATGCTATAACCGAAATTCATAACCCACCAAATAACTATATAATATTGAATCTCACTGAACCATTTCCTTGTCAATTATTTAAACCACAAGACTTCTAATGTATGACATTCGAAAAAGGAAATCAAAAATATTCCCAACAAATACCAAGCAAAAAAACAAAGTTAAATCAACTAATACGCGCCGAGCATATGAACGAAGAAGAAGAAAAAGCAATTACGGCATTGTGCAAAGAATTTGAAGTATATTTTACCAACAAGGAGACAAACTATCATTTACATCGAAAATCGAACATGAAATAAAAACCACAGATAATATACCAGTGTACACAAAGACTTAGAGATATCCATACATTCACAAGAATGAAATGTGTAAACAAATCAGAAAAATGTTAGAAAAAGTAATAATACGACCATCATACAGCCCATGATCATCATCGATATGGATCGTCTCTAAGAAAATGGACGCATCGGAAAAACAAAAATAGAGAATAGTAGTTGATTATAGAAAAATCAATGAAAAGACAATTTCGGACCGCTATCCTATTCCAATGATAACAGATAAATTAGACAAATTAGGACGAGCACAGTAATTTTCAACATTAGACCTAGCGTCCGGTTTTCACCAGATTGAAGTAAGTAAAGACTCAACAGAAAAAAACGGCATTCACAGTTGAAAACAAACGCTACGAATTTTTTGAATGCCATTTGGTCTGAAAAAAGTCTTAAACGAGCTGCAGAGCAAAATTCATAAATATCATACAAATTTTGTATGATATTTATGGACGATATAATAGTAGTAAGCCCAGTCCTAACAGAACATGTTCAAAACCTTTAACTCATCTTTAAGAAATTGCGAGAGGCAAATTTAAAAATACAGATTGATACGTGTGAATTTCTACGAAAATATGTTGAATTCCTAGGTCACATTGTGACACCTGAAGGAATCCGACCTAATAAAAAGAAAATAGTTAACGATACAAAAATACCCTATCCCAAAAACACAAAAGGAAATCACAGCATTTTTAGGCTTGTTAGAGTATTACCGTAGGTTTATTAAGATCTTTGCCAAAATCACTAAACCTGTGACTCTGTGTTTAAAGAAAGGAAATAAAGCTGAACACACACAGGAATTCGTAGAATGTTTTAACACCTGTAAGAATCTACTAATTTCAGAACCAGTCTTAGCATATCCGGATTTCTCTAAACCCTTGGAACTCACTACGAATGCATCGAATTATGCGATTTCGGGAATTTTATCACCAATTAAACCACCAACTATCCATGAGAATAATAAAGAAGGGGTTGAAACGGTACACTCTTCGGCTGAAGACCCCATTTGCGGAATACCAATAACTGAAAGAGGCCTGAGCATGTATAAAAATCATATAATTCTTACAAGCGGAGATATAACGAAATTTCAAACAAGACAAGAAGGAGTGATCGAAAACAGTAGGGTTTACATAACTATTTCAAATAGAGATCCAATATCCAGCATAGTCACGTTCCTGAAAAAATATGTGAAACCGAAACAGTTATGCGCTATATACTTTAATAACCCAGAAATCGCACGTCTCTTTGCAATCACGATGCAAAATTTCTTTAAAAGCTCATCTTACAAGAAGTTACAATATTCAACGTTCTTGGTAGATATACGAACAAGAGACGAGCAGCAAGAAAAACTTACTCTACACCATACCGTCAAAACATGCCACAGAGTTATGAAAGAAATGAAAGCAGTACTCAGTATAAGATTTTATTGGCCAAAAATGTCAGATGATATTGAAAATTACATTAATAATTGCGAAATATGCCAAAAAAAAATATGATCGAAATCCACCGATAATTAAATTTAACTTACAACATCAAGATCTTTCGAGCACTTTCTTCCACATGTATATATGTGGATACTTTTAGAATAAATTACGACGCCTTTGTAATTTTAATAATTAAAAACCTCGAAGATTTCTGCAAATTGTATAGAATTGAACTGCACTATACAACAGCGAGAAACAGCAATTCAAATTCACCAGTTGAACGTTTCCATTCAACCATAATTGAAAGTTATCGTTGATTACGGGAAGAAAACAAAGACATAACAATACAGCAATTGATAAGAAGAGCTATATGGGTCATAATAATTCGATCCAAAGCGTGATCAAACTTACGCCCTTCGAAATAACAACAGGGCACGTAAAGACTCTAAACCCTTTGAATCTAAATAACAACGCTATTATATCCAATTATGTACAATCAAATAAAGAAACATCAAACAAGTTTTATGAACAAGTAAAGAGAATAAACGAGGAGTCTAAACAAGTGTAATATTGAAATTAAACGAAATCAGAAAGGAACCTCCTGATTTTCAAAATCAAAAGATCGCCTACGTAAAAACAAAATATAGAAGCAAGGACAAACCAAAATTTAAAAAGGTACCGATAATTGATAAAACTGACGTCAAAATAATAACAGACAAAACTTCATACTATAAAAGTACCCTCAGAAAACCTAAACCTAAGGAATGAAAATCTTTTCAGAATGTAGAGAGGAAGACCGAGAGGAAAGTCGCTACAGGAGGTGGAGGAGGATTTGGTCAGAATGGATGTGACACAGTAGGAAAGAAAGGAAGGAAGGAGTAGTTTGGCGCTAGATTGTAAATCAAGCCAAAGGCCTTAAAGACCTGTAAAGCTGTATTCTAAAAAAAAAATAAACACATATATTCTAAAAAAAAAATATAGTAATGGAAAACAATGAAGATCATATTAAATATTAACTGCATATTTGGTTTTTGATGAATCAAGGTGAATTTTATAAAAAAAAAACATCCAAAAATGGTCAAATTGTTCATATCACGTTGAACAAGCATTAAAACAACATGGAATAGATGTACTAATCGCTATACCTCCTGATTAATTGGTATATTAATATTCGATATCAAACTTATGAGATATTAAGTTATATAGTCAAAGCTCATATTAATTCAATGAACGAAATCGAATGCAATAATACGAAACACACCGAAAATGGAGATATACTCGCACGAATTATGAGCCCGTTAAACTAGAGAGAGAATATCATACGCTATATTCTGATATCTAATAAATGAAAGTGTGGGAGGAATGCGTGAACAAGTGAATTTGGGGCTAACATTTGTATTAATACAAGAGATCGATTTAAACGCCAAAGAAGCTCGATTGAGCCCTAACTGGGTTATAAATTAAACCAATTTTGTTCATTCTGCGGAAATCCCCCGGGAGTGATATATTTTATGGATTTTGGCTAAATCTTTACGTACATTCTGAACTGATAATGCCTAGCGCAATTTTAGTTTCTGCTTACAATGTAGAAGAGATTTAACGTTCCAATGGAAGATGGTTATATATCTTTGAAGTTTATATGTTTTATCAAGGAAAATCTCTAGCGGGTTCTGTATATAACTAAACGTGAGATTTGCACTCAATGTTAAAAATGGAATGGTAATGAACTTCACTAAAATATCACCTAACGAAAATTATTATTGAAAGTTTGAATATTAAAAAAATTAAGAAATTTATTCAAGGCAATAACCATTACTGAATCACTGTAATTCCAACGCCCTACAAATTTTAAAATAGTGCTGAAAAAAATTATCCTTTGATGATTCCATTTGCTCTGTCCTTAGTGATTTTTTAATACCGGCTTTCAAAACAGTGGATTAATAACAAATCCGAAAAATATGAACGCTGATATAGAAATTTTCGGTCCTACGATAACAATGTTTTTCCTGTATGTTTTACATCATCAGATTGTAGCAATAATATATATTTTCCATTGATTCACTTAATAAACTAAAGATAAGGATTCCTCTTAACCAAAAATCAAAGATTCAGAAGCAGATCAGAATGCTAGAGTGTTGTCGTTCCAACAATATCAGACGTAAAAGGTTGATGATTCATGCTATTGATATATTGATTTCGTGTTATGAATGGGTGGATATCTATTTGAGTTTATGAAGACGAACATTGGAAATTGAACCAGGATGAGATTATCTTGTTGGAATATTAAAGCTATAGATCCTAGGTATCAGGTCCAATATCAAAAGCAATTCTCAATGTCAAATACAAATGAAATGTCAAAAGCAAATTAAAGCCTGTAAATTCAACATCTTCGGATGCTCATAGATATGTAAACACTTCATGAAACATAATAACAGAACATCGCCTTATTAAGTGAATTCAAGTATAAGCAACATTATTCTTGGTTGAATTCTAATGTTATAAAATGTCACGTAATTATGAAATGTATATTTCATATTCATACTTATTCATTTTCATATTTATACATATATATATATATATATATATATATATATATATATATATATATATATATATATATATATATATATATATATATATATATATATATAAATTTATATATATATATATATATATATATATATATATATATATATATATGTATATATATATATATATATATATATATATATATATATATATATATATATATATATATATATATATATATATAAATTTATATATATATATATATATATATATATATATATATATATATATATATATATATATATATAAATTATATATATATATATATATATATATATATATATATATATATATATATATATATATATATATATATATATCTTTATACTTTTTGTTGGTTGCTTGACAGGGAAGGAGCCAGGTCTCATTGGATGCAGTCCAAAAAAATCAAACACTACATACATACGCCATCCGACGGGAGGTCGGCGGAAACACGGGTTGTTGGCTGTGGATAGGGTCTCCCTATTCTTGATGGTATGGTATATGTCGGCGCCCTGAAGAGTCTGAACCTCGAGAGACGAAACATATGTCATTCAGTTGAAGGGATAGGTGGGGCTCCTTCCCTGTCAAGCAACCAACAAAAGTGTTCATTAAGGCGGAGATGCAGGTTGTTGTATGTCCACATGAGATTGTGGAATCCAACGGTAGGGTGTCTGATGACACTCAGCTACTGCTGTATCATTGGACGCAGTCCAAGAAAATCAAACACTACATACATACGCCATCCGACGGGAGGTCGGCGAAAACATGGGTTGTTGGCTGTGGATAGGGCCTCCCTATTCTTGATGGTATGGTATATGTCGGCGCCCTGAAGAGTCTGAACATCGAGAGACGAAACATATGTCATCCAGTTGAAGGGATAGATGGGGCTCCTTCCCTGTCAAGCAACCAACAAAAGTGTTCATTTAGGCGGAGACGCTGGTTGTTGTATGTTCCACATGAGATTGTGGAACCCAACGGTTGGGTGTCTGATGACACTCTTATTAGACGCGGACACTCTTATTATGACTGTCTTATTAGACGCGGTCCAAGAAAGTCAAGAAAGTCAAACACTGCATGAAAAACAATTGACTTAATATCAAAACAAGCCATAATGAATGATATCAGCACTTATTCTTTAGTGGGCATTACTGTCCTTGTCTGGTTCTATCCTAAAATCTGGTGTATCCTAATCTTTGCTCGTACAATTCGATGGTCAATTATCACATTAAAATGGTTAAGGACAGTACAATTGCAAAATATTGCTTTATTGTTTCAATTAGTAGTTTAATTAGTAGTAAAATTAATATTTCACTTGTGAGTCCAGATGAACTTTGCCATGTCAATTTTCTGTTGATCTTTTTCTTATAAAACAAATTCATAACATAGAGTTCTTGTTCTTCAACAAAATCAACCAACTCGTGACCTCTATTGTCCCGCTCACCATATGGGCCAGTTGCATTTTCACCAGTTTTTGTTTTATTTTTCACCGATTCTGGCAACTATATATATATATATATATATATATATATATATATATATATATATATATATATATATATATATATATATATATAAGCAGAAGATTGCCATGGAATATACCGCCATGGCAGTGGAACTGAAAGGCTGGCAGAAAAGTTGAAGGTTTGAAGAGAAAAGTTTTTCATTAATGCGTCGTACCCATTATGACATGCGGAAGTAGAAGTAAAATCTGGACACCTAGATCATAATCATCTCCAAAATTTCAGCTAGCACCGAGAGGAATGGAAACATGTATCCTTGGCCTTATAAGGTAGGAAAAATAGTACTGCAACTGCATCAGAAAATAAACGGAACTATATGACATCATTGGAAGAATAAAGGGAATGAAATGGAGGTGCAGAACCATACATCACATAAACAGTAATTTTAAAAATTAGTATGTTCTTAGCAGCTATTGTCGACATGTTTCTTTGAGCATATATCAAATATAAAATTATAATACGAATTCAAGTAGTTCCAAATATTTACTAATAGTTGAATAACCAAAAAAAATAAAAATTATCACAAGATTGATTAAAGGTTAGGTAAATTCCCTTTAAGATATTTTTCCTCTTCCGTTTGAAGATAACTTTTCCTTTTAGGATTTGTTTTTTTTAACATGCCGTTTCACCACATTTTCTGATCATATCGTACTATGAACACTAAATAACATCGACATTCAGCGAATGCGTTTATAAATCCGCAAAAGCCCGGTTTCTAAACCCCGTTACCCGGCAATAAATACAAGAAAATCGCCAGTAAATTAAGATTTAACCCAATTACCGGCCGTTGTCTGCTGCAAATTCCGATGGAAACTCTTCAGAACGTTCTCGGAAAGCCTCTGACCGTTTTATTTTTGTTGGTTGCCACGACAATGACCGCCACTATCGCCATTACCATCGCGGCTCCAGCAGAAGGCACCGGTCTGGCTAGAATCCAGCAGGAAAGGGATTAAGCCCGTCGCCTTCAGGATTTGTTTGCAAGTCATTTGAGAGGCTTTGACGCGATCTGATTTCAATACTTTTCTCCGACAGCAGCAGGAAAAAATATTTACACTGCGATAAATATTAATGGAAGGATCAAACCTTAGATAAGCTATGAAAAATAGAGTCGTTTTCATCCTGCAGAACTATTCATCTTGACAGTTTAATGTTTACTTTAGAGCTTTAGGGAAAGTTTAACACACTAATATGTAATAAATCAGCTTAAATATATATCTATTATCGTTTATAATACATGTGTGTTCAGATTCATAACATTGCTAAGACATTCGTTAATTTGTAAAGTAAGCTCACCCTATGTCAATCATGGGAACGATGGATTTTATTAATAGTAATATACAGGGTATCTCGAAACTCAACGTCTAGCGGGTGCCGGGCAAAAGGTAAAGTTGTACCATTATGCAAAAATTAGAAAAAAAATCCATGTCGCCGTGTTAAGTGATAATAGGGGTATTTTTAAAAATTTTGAATTTCGACAACCTATACTATATATTTAGGTAGTGTAATTACAAATTTTCTAATTTTCCAATGCTACTTTTTATAACGTTATCCTAAATAACCATACAATTAATCGCACAAATCAAATAACGTTGTTAATTTATTAAAAAAAGTTTCATTGAGTCGTGGTTTAAAAACCTATGTCAGCTAACTTTGACACTTGATCTTTAAAAAAGTATATATATATATATATATATATATATATATATATATATATATATATATATATATATATATTTACATTATAAAGCAAGGGAAGTTCACCAGTGCTCCACGTCGGTGCTTTGCCATTCCGTCATCCGCCATCCAAAGAGCCAGCAAGCGTCTCGCAAGACCGGTTTCTGGCCTTAAGTCGTAATTAGTTGGGCTCAAGCTGAATGCCTGAAAAGCAGATGAAGAAACGACTAAAGCCATGATCATATAAATTGACCATGTCGAATGAAGACTGCAATCACATGCAGCCACGCCAGCCTGCGATAAACGGTCGCAGCAGTCAGACTGTACGAAACCGTTCGTGACCCGTCTAACCTCGGGTTAGTACCAGGTATGATCTTACATGTATGGTTTTGGATGGTGGATCAAGGAATGCCAAATGACCGACGTGGAGCATGAGTGAACTTTCCTTGATTTTTATTATTTTTCTCCATGGGCCCACTTCACTATGTTTCGATCATTCGAAATAAAAAATGTTATATCACATTTATTTACTGAAGTAGCCGTTTTCGAACAATTAGCAAAAATAACTAAAATAATTTGCTGTCTGCAGGAACTAAAAGAAGCTAACATAGCAATTTTAGACATTGAAAATTAAACAAAAATTGGATTATTTAAAATTAGTTCTATAGTGTTATTTGAAAGCTGTTATATTTGAATGTGTATAAAAATAACGTTTTAATGCAATTGCTGAAATGAATCTGTTATTTAATTTAAAACAGGTTGAATTAATTTTTCTTCATATTGGTGGCTTAAGTCTACGGGCATAAGTTATTCCTTACATGGCAGTGGAGGCTCGTAAATTTTTAAAGTGAGAGGGCGTAGAGGGAAATAGTGCTGTTGAATTTTTTTTTCTTCGCCCTTCCTCCTTTTTACTTTTCGTGCTATTGAAACTCTATACAGGAGGTGTAGAAAAATGAATTAAAGGAAAAAACTGAACGGAAATAAAATATGGCGTTTTGCTCTGAAAAACTGTTTACTGTGATAAATGCTGGAGGCACGGTACCCCCACAGTCAGAGAGGTAATAAAAACTGTTCATCATAAGACCCCGTCAGATATAATCAGCAAAATTCCTCTGAGTAATAATTCAGTGTAAAGAAAAATAGAGGAAATGGCTAAAGACTTTGAAATATCATTATGCGATTACTTAAAGACTGAATCAACTCTACCAAATAACGAACCACTATTATTATCGTACGTTTGGTTCATAAAAGAAGCAAAAATTGTCAAGAGTTATTATTTACTAAAAATTTAGAAATAGATACAACGAGAGAATCGATATTTAATACCATGAACAAGTTATTTCAAGAAAGAAATTCCTATTCGTAATATTTTTTAGCTGCTCCTCCGGCGGGGCGTCATAAGGGTTTCATAACACATTTAAAATAAGCAGTACCGAATGAACTCGCTGTACATGGTGTTTTTCATCGTCAGTATTTTGTGGCAAAAAAATCTGAATAAACGCCTACTTCCGTCGCTTCATTACATTATTAGAGCAGTCAATCAGATTAGAAGCAATTCATCGAACGACAGATTATTTCGACAACTTTGTATAGTGAAAATGATGAAGATTATAATCGCTTGCAAAACACATAGAAGTTCGTTGGATCTCAAAAGGTATTTATCTCAATCATTTTTACAATTTATTTGACTCAGTACTGGACTTTTTGAAATCCGCGTAACTTTATTATATCCAAAAATGGCATCGCTTATTTGACAGACTTGTTTAAAATATTTAATAAAGTCAAGTTTACAATTGCAAGGTGATGAGTTCAATTTAATTTAAACAAAACAACTCCATTTGGTCCAAAACACTTGGACGTTCTTCATATTGATTTTACGGAGAGATTCTAGGATATTTGAATATATTTTATATACAGCAGAATCATCAAATTTAGAAGAGGAACTCGTAGAACTCACAACTAACAAAGAACTATAAGTAAATTTCAGAAATGGTTGGTTCTGGCTTCAAAAATCAATACTAGCACTCACCTTGGATTGTGGGCAATAATAGAGAAGTTTTGTATTGCATTTCCTTCACCGTATTTGACTGAGCGTGTATTCAGTGCAAAAGCTAATTTACTGTCTACGAAAAGGAACAGACCGCATATCAATGAGCGTAAGGATTTATGACTGATATTAAAGAAATTGTAACCTGATATTAACACATTGTTAATAAAAAAAACCCCCACCAGCCTTAACCATCTCACTAATTTCTTCATTTCTTATTGATTTTGAGTATATTTTGAAATTTTTAATAAATAATCCTTTAGTGCCTTTCAAGGTATTTTTAATTAATTTATACTTTGTGATTCTTAATACATAGATAGACAAATACACTATGTACCGATAAAATGCAAGATTATTTGAATATTGAGTATAATTTACTATTGTGGAAGAAGGAGCGTTGGATTTTTTTTCTTGTAAAGGAGGCAGTGTTTCAGGTTGGGAACTTCTATTCTAGATGAACATTGGAGCATGGGAAAACTACCAGTATGATAGGTGCCGCTTTTACACCATACAGAACAAAAACGGAATTGAATAACTACTTCACAGTAGTGTTTAGGTATGTGTAGGAACAATCCGAAGAAGTTTCTGCGGCGATTCATGACTGTTGATGAAACTTGTGTTTATCACTATACACCAGAAATGGAGGACAGTCAAACGAATGGGTTTTACCTGGCAAACATGCCCTAAAAAGGGCAAAGATGTCTTCATAGGACGGATGTGTCATGGCTTCTAGTTACTAAGAAAAAACGATCACATAACAGTAATATTTAGAGAAAAGTGTAAGTGATTCTTGATTTGCTGATCATATAGCTATTGACTATTTTGATGAACGGGAAGTTAAAAATGCAATAAAAAAATTAAAGCCAAAATTAACATCGAGCTTCAATAATGTTCTAGCATTTTTGGTTCGAGATTGTTTGTCTGTGTTCTCTAAACATTTAATAAAACTGTATAACTTGTCCTTCCAAACACACATTTCTTGAAGCATGGAAATTGTCTGAAGTATGTTCAGTTTACCAGCAAGGTGACAGGCATTTAATGACAAATTATACGGTCAATGGCACCAGTGCCAGTGTTATTTGCTAAAGTATTTAAAATTTTGCTTTATATCGTGTATATCCGGCGATTAAGAGTATACTTAGGTTTATAATAACTAACTTGGTAAAGTTTACTCAGTAAGTTGCTAATGCCTTAAATGCTCGACTACGCGTCGATATAATTTACACGGACATATCTAAGGCTTTTGATAGAATTGATTCGAATATACTTTTGAGTAAGATTCGACAGTTTGGAATGAGTGACAAATTGTGCAGATTCCTACTATTTTATCTCACTAATCGCCAATATTATGTAAATTAGAAGAACTACCACTCATTCATATATAATGCAAATGTGGGGGTACAACAGGGTTCCAATATTGATCCGCTATTGTTTCTGATGGACATTGATAATCTCGCCGGGCTTATGGATTGTGAAAGTCTCATATTTGCAGATGACTTGAAACTTTATAAAATCCTGGATTGTGGGGGAGTGCAGAAAAATTTGGAAAAGTGAATAATTGGTGTGAGTTGAATGGGCTTCATTTAAATATTAAGAGGGGCAAGATAGTAACATTTTCTAATAAGTTAAATAACGTTAAGTTTAATTATTCCATAAAGGCTTGCATTCTAGAACAACTTCCTAATTTTAAAAATTTAGGAATAACTTTCGATACGAACCTTTCTCTTGAGAATCACATATCTAATGTAGTAAATAGTGCTTTGAAATCACTCGGATTGATAATACGTAATTGTAGAACGTTTGATAATTATGATGTTCTAAAGAGTTTGATCTATGTTTATGTTACATTTAAAAGGGAGTATGGTTCTGTGGTGTGGAGCCCATATTACAAAAACCATAAGAAATATTTGGAGAATGTGCAACTTTTGTCGTTTACTTTATATATGATAAAAGTGATAGATAACAAAGTAAAAAATTGTTTTATTCCTTGATAGTTCATTTTTTAAGAACTATCACAAAGTAACGGACAAATCAATCAATAATTTGAGATATGTGAAGTACATTCTATTTATTGTTATCTATTTCTCTTTTATTACATTCTATTAGTACATTCTATTATTTCTATCTATTACATTCTATTAGTACATTCTATTATTTCTATCTATCTATCTTTTAGTACATTCTATTTATTGTTATCTATTTCTCTTTTTATTTCTCTAGAATTTTTTGGGGGCCTCTACATAAGATATGAAGTATATTAACATGAATGAAACATGTAGGAAAATTATCGAAGATATTTATGATGTTTTGCTATAAAAAGTATCTGAAAATTACATATGAATTAAACTATTTTTTTTTTCAAATTTTTGTTTGTCATCAAATGAAGAATTTATAGCAGCCGCGCTTGAGTATTTTGAAGGACTTCCAGAAAATCACTTCAGAGATGGAATAAATGAATCGGAGAACCGCTGGAAAAAATGTGTTGAGCTTAAGGGAGAATATACGAAAAAATCGCTCCGCTCCGCTCTCGAACCGTGGTACAGTAACTTAAAGTGTCATCTGTCAGTTTGAAAACGAGGTACACTATTCGCGCCTACTGTGAATATAACCTCAAAAACTAGTTATACCTGATGTCGTTCGAAAAGCAACATACGAGGCACTGCCTTCTTTTCGCGTTTCAACTGAAATACAATGCTGTGAAAGCTTAGGATATGATTCACGCGATTATGACAGATAATGATGTTTCCTAAAATATCTCTAAGAAGTGATTCCAGCAATCGGAATTAGAAATTTTAACTTAAATGATGTAGAATATCCAGAACTGTTCAAGAAAGGATTGAGGATAAAGAATTTAAAGTACTGCTGGAAGAAAATGGAAAACAGTAGACGCTTTGATGTTGTTGTGTCGTTGCCCTTCAGATTTAAGAAAAAGAACTTCCTGCATAAGACTGTGACCTGTGGCGAAAAGTGGAACCTCTCCGATAATCCAAAGAGACGAAAATCCTGGGGAGCCCTCATCCAATACCACAAAAAGAAAAATCAACGCCAAAAATGTGTTGCTATGTATATGGTGGGATCAGAGGGGCATTGTGTATAAACTCCTCTATTCTGGCGAAACACTCAGTGCTGAGCGTTATCAGCAAAGCAATGCAAAAGCAAAGCAATTTTCATATTAAAATAGATGGATTTTTGATATGTTAGTGACGAAAGTGTAGAGCAAGTTAGAGGTAGATTCGGTTTGTATTACTTTTTTTCATAAATATATGCCAAATATAGTCAAAGAATGCAACGAACTATGTTAAGAACCTAATAATAGACTCAACAATACTCAACAACAATGGTATTGTATTGTGTATTGCATAATTTCTCAATCTGGGGGTCGCGACGACCAGGGGGTCGCGACGACCAGGGGGTCGCGTTCAGGAATATGTTCAAAATATTTCAGGTCTTTTATTAAGGTAATACTGTTTATTGTGTAACTTTATTTTGAGTAAAGATTTCTTTTTTCTTCAATTTCTTTTAAAGTAATTAATTTGTTGATTTACTGCCTTTTCTCTTTGAATTTTGTTTTATTTTTATTATAGTATGTCATTTTGTTTAATATTGTAGATGTTAGTGTAGGTATTATTATATTTTGTAATGGATTACATTAGATACTAGTAATTAGTTCTGTAATTCGGATATTCTGTTGGGCTAAAAAAGCATTATTGTTATTATTATTATTCTGCATTATTGGTCAAACTTAACGTAAAATTAATAAAAAATTAAACCGTTATTTAGAGAAGAAAAAAGTCAATACAATACTCTTCTCAATTCACCCACCTCTTATCGACATGATTCTCAAAACCCCTAAAATTGATATTATAAGTTGATTAAAGAATTGAGAAAAAATGAACCACTCAGTAATATTAAACTATAAATGGGTATAGACGAAAACAGTTTTTATAAAGGTATCCCAATATATTTAAATGTATTAAAGAAAATTGAAATCCATAAATATATACTCTAAAGTAGAAAAGAATTATTATTATTACTCGCTCAGTAAATGTTTAATGCAACACCAACATAACTTATTAGAATTCTATGAATACGAAAAAGCAGGCAGCAACCTAGGTGCTCCCCCGCACCGCTCTTCCCATCCTCTTTCATCCCCATTATAAAATGACCTTCATAGATATTCAAATCGCGATCTCCTTTCTATGCCACTTTTTTACTTTGCCCCATGTATTTTTATCTCGTGTATGCAAAATGTAATCTCTATACCGTTTCTCTTATGGCCACTTTTCTCAAAAGAATTTCACTATGATAATGTAAAATTCTACGTTCATCCGAGTGGTCGACGGCCTGCCGCATACATTTCTATACCCTGCAGCTCATTTTTAAATTTTCCTTTTGAGAAAGTTGCTCGCTTTTAAAATATTCGTTTTATAGATAACAATCGTAGATGAAGATATATGATAATACAATTTGTGTAAGATATATGAACATCTGAAAGTTTTATACAGTTTTATTAATAATGATAAAATTAATATGTTGATGCTTTTAAGAGTACAAATTAGCTGTTTTTCGAACTTTCAGAAGATATATCTATTTTTTTATTCTCATTTCTCGTAAACTTTTTGACAAGGAAGATTTTCTGTGGTATGTTCAAAGACTTTATAGGAGTCATCCAAAATCTGCTAATCTTTTATCTCTAAAAATCAAAAAATCTGCTAAAGTTTATTTGTTTGACTTTTACTGTGTTTAATGAGGCGTCTAAGACTACTGTTTGGTCTGAAAGCCATATGTATATCGTTTGCTTTGGATAAATGTTTAGGCACTAATTTGGTAACTTTTCCTGTATATGTTATTATTTTGTACGCTGTGTTCTTAATATTATTGACAAGATATATTACATTAATGGTTTTATTAAATTTTTTTTATTAATTATTTTGTTTCTAACGTTTGGGTCGTATCCGTTATTTACTACGATCTGTCTGATGACATTCAGTTTTTTATTATTACTATTTATTCACATAGGGATATTGAATAATCTATGTATATATAAGTTAAATCCTGTCATCTTTTATGAATAAGGATGACAAGATTGATTGTGTATAACTAAAAATGTACGTGAAGCTTTATGAAAAATTGCAAAATTATTTTTATTGTCTTTTCTAGTAATTGTTTAGTCTAAAAATTAATATTATTATGTTGCTCTTCTTCAACTGTGAATTTAATGTTCTTATGTAAAGAATTTATATAAGTGAATTTAATGTTCTTATGTAAAGAATTTATATAAGTTAAGAATCGATTTAATTGTCTATCAGAACCTGTAAAACAAATTAGAATATCATCAATATATCTGTACCATAAACTTATTAAAGTAGTTGCATTTAAAAAAAATAGTTTGTTAACTAATTCTATTACTTCGTTTGGAGAAACTCACAAATAAATATTGTACATCGAAAGAAATTAGTTTGGATTTTATGAGCAAATTAATATTTTTTATTTTATTGATAAGATCAAAGGTATTTAGAGTGGAATATTTTCGTTCAAAATTCGCATATTATAAAATGAATAATTATTTGATAATTTGATTGAAGGAGCTGTAACAAATGAAACTACTGATCTAATTGGGTAATTATCTTTGTGTAATTGTATAAGCGAGTATAATTTTGGTGCCTGAGGATACATAATTATTAATTGCTGTTTCTCGTAATCGTTAAAAATAGACGAATCTTTTATTATTTGTTGCATATTCTTTTTGAAAGATATTCGTAGGATTAGAACTAATTTTGTTAAATTTCCCTGATTAAAAAATATATTAGTTTTTGATATATAATTATCTCTAGGCATCGCACAAATGGAGTAACCATTATCAGCTCTTGTCATTATGATGTTTTCTTTGATTTTCTTATTAATCGCTTTCTTATTAATCGCTATACGGTATTCATCGATTTGATTTTTTCATAATTTTTCAAATGTGAGACTTTTGATTCTGTGAGCTGCTAGGTATTTTTGTGATATATCTGAGTTTGATAGGACATGTTCGAACTCCAATCCAAGATATTCTCTATTACGTTCATTATCTTTGAGCTTTATGTTATATTGGAAACCTCTATGAAGTAACTTAGATTCTTCACTAGTGAAATTGCAATCTGTAAGGTTGACGAACCTCTTGAACATTTTTTTTTCCAGTAATTTTTATGAGGTTTAATTTTGTTGGTTTATTTCTTAGATAGGCGGCTTACTAATTTCTTCTTTGGTGTTAGTGGAGTGCGAAGATCACAGACGAGCAACATAATAGTATTAATTTTTTAAACTTGACAATTACTAAAAAGACTTAAACATAATTTTGCAATTTTTCATAAACCATGGCTTATAGATTGTCATCCTTATTCACAAAAGATGGCAGCATTTAACTCATTTAGACATAGAATATTAAATATCCCTATGTCAATAGATAATTATAATAAAGAATTGAATGTCATCAAACAGATCGCAGTAAATAATGGATACGACCCAAACATTATAAACAAAATAATATATAAAATTTTTTATTATAACCATTAATTTAGTATATCCTGTCAATAATATCAAGAATGCAGCGTACAAAACAATTACATATACAGGAAAAATTACCAAATTAGTGTCTAAACATTTATTTAAAACAAACGGTATACATATTTCTTTCAAAACAAGCAATAGTCTTGGGCGCCTCATTAAAAACAATGAACAATGAATTGAGTGCGAATCGTATCCAAATATTGGACAAACACGAAGGTCATTCTCTACTAGACTCAATGAACATAGAAGAAGTATTATACCATACATACTAAACCACTTAATGTTAGAAAATCATAATTTCAATGATAATTTTAAAATAATATTTTACATAATAAAACATCCAAAAATTTTTATCTTTTTGAAAGCCCAGAAATTAATAAAAGGTGTTAAAGATTTAAATATGAACGCTCTGGTGCCATCTAGTACTGAGCATCCATTCTAGTATTAAGTAATCTAGTAATCTATTTTACCGAATGTATACAAAAAAGTAGGGTTATGTTGTTGTTAAGAATAACCATGTAACACGAGGAAGAACTAGTTAGAGTTTGGCTTATATAAGACATCCGGACTAAATATACTTATCAAAGTGAAATAGTTTTTCATTAACCGAACCAGTGCACTGGGAATGGCGGGTAGCTGTTCTTTAGGGACACGAAATAGTGGCGACCGTGACAGAACCTGAACAAGTAATATTTGAGTTCGGATCCAAGATCATGAACAAGCTTTCGTTCGAGTAGTAGAGTTTCTATACTTCGTAACGGTGGTTCGACCAAATTTGTTAGTGACTATCACATAATAGAAGTAAATAGAAAACTAGAAAAGTTCTTCGCGCTGTGTTTACTAGAAGTGCCAATGAATTAGATGGACTATTAGAGGCGCAAACAAAGCAATTTGTTGATATTCAGATTGCGTAGGAAGTGGTCCAGCAGAAATTTTCGGCGCTTCAATGTCAGGACATGCACATACATGAAACACTCTTACAAGTAGATGCAAGAGAGGAAATCTTAACAGTCGAAATCTATGGTCGTGAGATGTATTTCAAAAGGTATACTGGTCTCCGATTGAAGTGGGAACGTCTGCGAGATACCGACCTCCAGAGCCAAGGTAAGTTAACAATAGACCAATTAGAATTAATACGAGTAGCCCATTAGAATGCAAAAAACGTAAATTTAAGTTACCTGTAATTGAATTCAAGAAATTCAGTGGTGAAATAAAATATTGGTTAGATTTTTGGACCCAATTCAAGAAGATTCATGAAGATCCTGATATTGATGTTTATGATAAGGTTTCTTATTTAGAACAGGCTACTGTACCAGGTAGCAGGGTTAGACAAGTGGTAGAAAGCTTTCCGGCTTTAGAGGAAAATTATCCCAAGATAATTGATTGTTTAAAATCGAGATCTGGTCGGGAAGATCTTCAAATTGAGGTATATATTAGAGAATTACTGAAGCTAATTTTAAATAGTTCATATCCTCAAAATACTATGCCGCTGTATTATATCCGCTAATTGAGTCATGTTTTCCTGAACATTTACTTCGTGCATGGCATCGATCTCTTGAGTTTTCGACCGCACGAATGCGCACAAAGAAAGACCTACCGTTACAGAATCAACTGCAATGTCTGTTAAATTTTCTGAGATGCGAAGTTGAAAACGAACAGATAATTCGTTTAGCTGCAGAAAATTTTGGATTGCACTCCTCTTCTAATAAATCTTTGAATGGTGAGAATCGGAAAAAACAGACTTCTGAACAGAAAACACATACGGCAGCTAGTCTTGTAAACTATGATGTAACTAAATGTGTGTTTTGTAATGAAGCTCATGACAGCGTGAATTGTTACAAGGGTCAGAAATATACACTTAAACAGAAAACTGATGATTTGAAAAGAAAAGGTGCATGTTTTAGCTGTTTAGCGATAGGACATCAATCTAGGCCTTGTCGTGGCCGTCAGAAATGTCTGATATGTGCCAAAGCACATGCCATACTTATGTGTCCCAATTACCCTTGCATAGTGAAGAAAAGCTTACTTCACCGAATCAAGCATTGTCCAATCAATCAGGTAGACGTGTAGTGCTTCAAACGATTAAGGTGAACCTAACTGATGAAATCAAATAGAAAAAGGTACTCGCTTTGATAGACAGTGGATCTCAGCGCTCATATATTCTTTGTTCAACTGCACGTTGGCTAAATTACCAAGTACATCAGTTTGATATCCGAAATGATTTACGAATATTATTTACGATCCGTGAAAATATCTTAATAATTTATATAAAAGTTGCAAAATAAAGAAGTTATTATCGGTTAGAAAATTTGAAAGCAGACTTGACTTTTTGAGTATTTTTTCTAAATTTAACGATTATACGATAAATACTGAATGTTTTTGTTCAAAATAGATTTAAAAAGATGATTAAAAGGTATTTTGTTCTCTTTTGTGTATATCCAATAAAAAAACAATATTAAAATTGTATTTTTTTTATTAAAGATCTATTTAAAAAAAAAGTTGGCAATTATCGATACGTCCGACGAAGCCTTGAAATGCGTTTTTTCATCAAATAAGAGGTGAATCGGCAATTTCTTGTCGAATTTGTAATTTGAGACCTTTGAGATTTTCTCGTCTATTAAAGCAAACTCGACATTCTAAATAACCCAAAAAAAAATCGGGTGGTGCTAAGTCTGGTGACCTTCACGGCCATTCGATAGCTCCGCGTCGATCAATCCATCGGTTTCGGTAGTGCTAAGAAAATTTCTAACGTTAATGCCATAGTGTGCTGGTCTGGCACCATCTTACTGTAACCATATTTCCTGGTTTTGGTTAATTCAATTTGGAAACAGACGCAAAAGTTAAGGGATGATATTTTCCTTCAATAGATCTAAATAATCATCTGCTGTCAAGTTGCCATCAATGAAAGAAGGTCCTATAGTATTCTTGCCACTAAATCTCATCCAAACTTATTACTTCTGATGATATTGTGTATAAACCTGCTCCATCTAGTGCGGATTAATATCGGCCCAGTATCTACAGTTATGTCTATTATCATGACCATTTAAACAGAATGTTGCTTCATTGCTTGTTTGTTTATTTTTCCCATCATAACTTCGCAAAACTCAACTGTTCGATCAAAATCATATTCACTTAATTCTTGTAGTAATACATAGATTAAAGTTTTGTAAGGATATTTTTTTATTATTTCTTAGACTGAACGTCTACACATGTTATGATTTTAAGCTAATTGTTGCACGGAAATCTTATCATAATCTACATCAATTAAGACATTAAACGATTTTCTTCAATAGTTTTTGTTTTTTATCTTCTCAATTTTGGACGACTTTTAATGCTGCCTGTATCATTGAATTTTTTCACCTTTTTTACTGTTGACTTAGTGATGTTTTTATTCGGGTGTACTTCAATAAATACTCGACAAACTTCAACATAAGTGTATTCATAAGTATTTCAGTTCTTTATCATTCAGTTAAAAACATATTAATTCCATAAAAAATTGCCAAGAAAATTGAAATTCACAAATTGACGCTGTTATCAACGTTGGTAACAGTTGTCAAGTATAATCAAATACTTCATCTGAAATCCATAGTTTCATAGCCTATTAAAAAGATATTTATTCTAAAACAAACCGAAACACCTTTTAACTGTTTTTTTTTTATCTATTTTGAAAAAAAAACCATGTAATATTTACATCGTTGAATTCAGAAAAAATGCTCTTTCCAACGATGCTAAATTCACGTACTGTTATTATTAAAAAAAATCAATTTGGCCAAAATCAAAAAGTGGCCAACATTTCCTGATGTTTGTGTACAAAATTTTATTAAGCGATCCTATATATATATATATATATATATATATATATATATATATATATATATATATATATATATATATATATATATATATATATATATATATATATACATCGAGACGTGAAATGCTATAGACGTACGTCTGCGGCTCCTAGGTTTTAGTGGTAAATCACTGCTGATATTTAATAAATGAGCCTAAATTGTGTGAAAAGTGAATAATTAATAAATAGTTTTTAACAAAACAACAAAGAAATTATATGGAGGAATGTTTCGCTGACGACAAGTTTATTGAAATGTTTACCGATAAAATTGCGAATGCAGTAGTTAGTAGAGTATCGGAGCAATTAATGATTGTAAATAATAAAGTAGAAGAACTGGAGAGGAAGTTGGATGAAGCACATGCAAATAGCGAACGACTAAAAGGTACAATAGAAGAACTGGAACAGGCAAATAAAAGAAATGCTATAAAACTATATGGTGTTCCAGAATCCAGCGACTCTTCTGAAAATATAAAAACTTGTGTAGCTAAATTAATAGGAAATAATTTTGGAGTACAAGCGGCAGATATAGATTTTTGCAACAGGGTGGATCAAAAGAACACTAATAGACCAATAATAATCAATTTCGGTTCAATAAAGGCACGTTACGACATTTTTCATAACAAAAGGAAGCTCAAGGGTACTAAGATGATTATGGTAGAAGAACTTACGAGGGAGCGCTATGAATTATACTCGTTGGCAAAAAAGAAATTTGGCATGCGTAATATCTGGACCAGAGATGGAAAAGTGTTTGCTAAAGTTAAAGATAAGACTCACACCATCATAACCACTGAGGATATTAGCATATTATAAGTAAAGACCGATGGCCGTAAAGTTTAACTTTTGATAGGTATTTTAATTGTTTTTTAAAGATTAGTTTCCTTATTTGGCAGCATTATATTCAAATGTTGTTTTTTTTTCTTTTTCTATAGTTATATTTATATTTGGTGTGGGGTGATGGAGGTACATCGCATATGTTATGCTTTTTATAATATAGCAACTTTGCCTGGTAGGTTTGCTGACTTTAAGGCATATTTACTTATGAGGAAATTTGATGTAATGCGTTTATGTAAGACACGATTGTCGTCTAACTTCAGTGATAATTTACTATATTCTGAGGGTTACAAATTGTTCAGACAGGATAGGTCTACACATGGTGGCGGTGTTGCAATTTATATTAAGTCCAAATTATGTATGGCTTTGGTGTTGTATATAGACCACCGAATACAAGTTTTCTTGACTTTTTGAATATATTTGAAGATAGTATTTCCTATTGCGTAACACTGTGTGATGCGGTTGTCTGTGGCGGTGACTTTAACATTAATATGATGAATTGTAATGATAGTATGACAAACAGGTTTAACGTGGCTCTGGAAAGTTTTGATCTTAAGCAGCACATTGATTCACCTACTCGCATAACAAATAAAACTGCCACACTAATAGACTTAATCATAACATCGGAGGAGACGAATTCTTGCATATACCCCGTACAGAATCTGTTTACAATTCATCTGATCATCAGATTGTTTTTTGTAGTCATGATCTATTGAAAAATCAGTCAGATTTTTCAATAGTTCATATCAGAATATTGAAAAATCTACAATAAAACATTTAAATCGAGATGCCTCAAGAATGTAGATATGAATTTATTAAATGAACTTTTACAATTGACCCCCTTTTACAATTGGGTTTTTTTTTTCAGCATGATCTGCATTTAAAAGTATTATATTTTAATAATCTAATAATTGAATTATTTGATACCATCGCTCCTATTAGGGCGTGCAGTATTAAGGAAGTCAATCCTCCATGGTTTACTCCAGTTAAAAATTTAGTCGATATGACAAACAAGGCACTTCATAGGTATAAAGTTGGAAAGACTCCAGAAGCATGGAAATGTTATAAAACAATTATGAACGTTACAACAGGTGCAAGAAAGCGAGAAAAACAGAGTTATTTAGATTTTTGTGTAAAATCTTTTGGTAGCAATAGCAAATATCTGAGTCTGCAATAGCAATAGCAAAGTCTGAAAAAGTGCGTCCTAAATGCCTAAAGCAGTGCTACAGATATAAAGAACCATCTTTTAAAAACAGGTACTAATCTGTCACCAGATTTGGAATTATTAAACTTTTATAATAATAATTTTAAAAAATCCATTGTCGACGAATATACTATTTCCAAACATTTACAAAGAATAAATACTAACGCAGCTGGATCTGATGGGATAAATATTGAAATTATTCGTATATGTTCATGTTTGCTGGAGGGTCCTTTTCCGGATATATGGAAAATATCTAAAGTAATACCATTTCCAAAAAAACCAGATATAACATCTTATAATGATATTAGGCCAATATCGATCTCGCAGTCAAAGCTCTTGGAAAAATCTTGGATGAGCAGTTAACCAAGCATATTAATGAATATAACATTCTTCCTTTAAGGCTGTCTGGTTTCCGTAAAGTATCTAGTTGCACTACTGCTTTGCTGGACCTAATTGATGATATAGGAAGAAATAATGATATCGGCAGAACACCTGTCCTAGTGCTATTAGATTACTCTAAAGCATTTGATAGAGTTAACATTGAACTTATGGGTGCTATTTTTCATTTTCTAGGTATGTCGCAGAATGCTAGAAAATTGATGGTCAACTATCTTAGTAACAGATATCACTTTGTAAAAACCGATGACGGTGAATCTCTCTAAGGGCATAGCAACTGCGGAGTTCCACAAGGCTCAGTTCTGGAGCCTATACTGTTCTGCATCTATACATGTGCCATTTCTAAAAGCTTAAAATATTGTACTCCTTATATGTATGCTGATGATACACAGTTACTCTATTCCTTTCCGTCTTATGACTTTAATAATGCTAATGTCTTAAATAACGAAGATATTTTAGAGCTAGCAGCGTTCTCGGACAGACGTCAATTATACGTCAACAATAAATTCAGCAAAATGTAGTGTTATGGTATTTGGTAAGGATCGACATAGGATAGGAAAGGAAATTATTATAACGGTTGGTAATACTGTATTGCAGAATGTGCACAGTGCCAGGAGTCTCAGAATGGAGATAGACGCTGACTTGATCTAAACTCAAAATAGCTTATTAACTATTTCCCCACAAACATGTCCTTAATACCAGTTTGAAACTGAGACTTTCAGAAGTAACTGTATTAAGTCATATCATTTACTATGATGTGCTTTATTGGCCATTTTTAAGTACAGTTGATGCTAAGAGGATTGAGCGATTGCAGAAATCTTGTTTGAAGTATTCATATGGAATACGGAAGTTTCAACCTGTATCCCATAAGCTGGTGTCATTGAAATGTTTATCTATGTTATATAGAAGGCAACTCCACGCGGGCTGTTTATTTCATTCGATATTGTGGTACAAAAGTCCTCTATAATAAGATTAGATTTCGATCGGATGTGCACAGTTTGAATACTAGATTTAGGGGTTGATTATCGCCACCTATGTTTTACTCTGCGCAATTTACGAAGTCGTTTTCATATAATATATATAATGTGTACAACGATATACCTCAAGACTATAAATACTTTAAACCTGTCCGATTTAAAAAATGTTATTACAACTACTTATATGAAAAGCAATTGGAAGCAATATGCCTGCCTAAATGATTAATGATTTTGTCTGTGCTTCTATTGTCTTGACACCTCTCTTCTTTTCAATGACTGATTTTTTTTTTATTATTTGATTGTATATGATCAATAATATATTTTTAAATTTTCACTTATTGCCTATAAGATTATTATATGTAATATAGCTTAGTCTATGTGTAGTATGGGATAAATAAGAATTAGGGCTGAGGTTTCTAAATCAGTACTTCTGCCACCTAAGTCATTTTGTAGTGATTTTTAATGAGCTTTCAATTATATTGTAATATATTGCTGTTTTCTGTATTGATCATTGTTAAATGTACTGCAATGAAATATATAACTGATCTATTATATTGTAATGTATTGCTATTTTCTGTATTGGTCATTGTTAAATGTACTGCAATAAAAGTATTATTAATATTATTAATATTATTATTACTATATATATATATATATATATATATATATATATATATATATATATATATATATATATATATATATATATATATATATATTAACAGTAGCCAGAACATGAACAAATTTATTCAAAGATAACTTTCCTTGAAGGTTTGTAAATTATAGTCAATCTGTCACATGGTGCATAAATATAATGAAGATATCAGAAAAATTAATGCAGTTAAGTACCAAACCAAACTATAACTTTTATCTTTAAAGGTGCCGCAGCAGGCTACCTAACAAAAGTCATAAAAATATTTCTAACACCAGCTCTAAACAACATATAGGGAATGTTTTATTTGTGGACATATTCTTGTTCAAAACTTTCCTGTGACCTTTCTTTCCATTTTTCGTAATTTCCCTAGCCGTAGGGAATTTTTCAGGAATAATAAAAGTCATTTGTTTCGCAACAAAAAATAAAGTAACGAGGATGGAAGGGACCGGAAAATATGGAAAAGTTTTATTCTTGTTTTTTTATTTTTCGCCTAATGGAAAGGTTTGATGTGGAAATCGGAATGGTCTCAAGTAAACAGAAAACTTCGTAATATATAAAATACAACACCTTATTTTAACTTTGGTACAAAGGGAGGTATTTTTGAACATTACAACTACCATTTTATGTGTAAAATTGCATAATAAATCATCATGGAACGTTTAATATCATAGCAAATTGTAAAAACAATTTACTATAAAACCAGTGTTCTGTCCGCCAAACTTATAGAGCACTTCGTAAATCGTATGGTGCACAATGGAGAGGTGTATTCGCCGAATTATGTTGCTCGATATTAAAACAAAAACAGGACAAAAAACTGTATGTTCGAAACTAAATTACTTTAAAATAAAACTATAGTTTTATACGATTTTCATTGAATTATATTATTCGCCAACACAGTGGCTTCTTCAGATGTTGAGTATAAACTGAAAAAGCCACTGTATTTGCGAAACATGTCAGAATAATATAATTCAGTTCAGTTAACGAATATCGTATAGAACTATATAGAAAATCGTATATAAATATCCAAATTTATCAATTTGTCGGAACGATTTCAAGGAAGTTGGGCTTTGTTATTGGACTACGTGGATTATTTAGTTCAGAATTTGAATAACATTGAACTGGAGAAGACGTGGTTCCAACAGGACGGCACATATCTTACAGCCAATGCAACAATCAATTTATTAAGGAAACAATTTTGTGAGAAAATTATTTGTAAGTATGGACCTGTTAATTGGTCACCAAGGTTATGTGATTTAATGCCTTTAGATTGTAGTCTTTGGGGCTATGTTATATTTTGTATCTATTCTGATAAGCCAGCAACTATTGACGCCTTGGAAGCCAACATGACTAGGATAGTTGCGTACATATGACTCCAACTGCTTGAAAATGTAGTCGGAAATTGGATTGACCGAATACGCTTTCTCAGAAGTAGCCGCGGCGAACATTTGTTCGAAATAATGTATATATATATATATATATATATATATATATATATATATATATATATATATATATATATATATATTTATATATATATATGTATATATATATATATATATATATACATATATATATATATATATATATATATATATATATATATATATATATATATATATATATATATATATATATACATATATATATATATATATATATATATATATATATATATATATATATATATATATATATATATATATATATATATGTATGGGACGACAGATGGACCAAGGCAATCCTGGAGTGGATACCGCTTGATCGCAAACGTCCGCAAAGAAGACCGAAAGCACGATGGATTGATGATATCGTTAAGTATATTGGACCCGAGTGCCAGAGGAAAGCCCAGGACCGTGAAAGTTGGAAGCATGCTGAAGAGGCCTTCATCCTGCAGTGGATCGACACAGGCTGATGATGATATATATATATATATATATATATATATATATATATATATATATATATATATATATATATATATATATATATATATATATATGTGTGTGTGTGTGTGTGTATGTATGTATTCAAGAAAATGTTCTAAATAAAAAAAAAACTACTTTATTTAGATTTTACTTTTGAGAATAACTAAAGAAGACATGGAGTCAAATCAGAAAAATATGAGTGATCCAACACATCGAAATTTCTAGTTAAAAACTAGAATCTAGTTAATTTAGGAATTACTCTAACCTTTTCTATCAGTCTAGTAAACACAACGATCATTCTCCATAATTCAAATAGTTATTGATAATCTTAGATCATCTTATTGCTCTCTCTATTATCACGGAAGCTTGCAAACCGTTTATTAGAGGTCACCGTCATAATCAACTATAAAAATTACAAATAAATAATATAATAATGTCGGCTCACTGGCGTTTTATTAATGGGTCGCATGGTTCACACCACATGGTATGGTACAACATCTCGTTTTCTGTTTTCCTGTGACAAATTTTGTAGAAAGTTTTTCTTGCGGCAAAACGCTCTAGTGATATACAACGCGTCATGGCCGAATATACTTGCCTGTTTTCCGTTTGTTAGAGAATGAATTCGTAACCAAATAAATAAAACATTTGCTTACATGACAGAGTAATGACGGCGATTTCAGCTGACAAATAGTAAGATGGTCTGATTTAAAGGCACATGCATATGTATCTACTGATTCCAGTAAATATACGAGATGTGTAAATAAATTAATGAGACTGATGGCGTAGCGTTTGATTTGACAACTAGTCACTTCTCCTTTGAAGGGTAAGATGGCAAACATTTGATGGGCCTTTAGTATGAGATTGAACTAGCCAAAGTTACTTGGTGATACGTATCAATGCTTTCCATGACCAGATTTTTCTTCTGCCTTCTGAAAATAAATGACAACTATTTCCAGCAACGCTGCGCTATATGTTTTATTTCAGATATAGGTACATTGCGGCGGAAACTTTTTAAAAGTTTCAAAAAGCCTTTGATAACCAGTGAAGCCAGTGTTTTGTCAAGGGCCTAGGTTTTCAGATAGTTTAAAGCATTTTAAGAAGGCTGCAACTCGATTGGAGATAAACATCGCAGAGGAAAGCGTTCAACTACAAGAAGTAATGAAAATGGCCGGAGAATCTCGAATATTGTGCATTCTGATACTTGTTTGATAGTCAGAATGAGGGGAGATGAGTTGAATTTGACAAATTTTGAATAATGAAGAAAATCTGCGTGAAAATTGTAAGGAAAAACTTTTCGCAGAATCCAAAAAAAAAAGGAGAGAAACATATCTTGACTTTTAGAGGCGGATTGAAAATGACACTCAGTTTCTGGAACGTGTCATTACTGGTGACGGATTGACAGCGCACCGTCGAAATTGTTGTCATTCATTTTCAGAATGCACTAGAAATATCCGTTTCACAGAAAGAAGTGCTACCACCAAATAACTGGGACCAAGTGGAAGAGACTGCCTTCCCTCCAAAAAAAAAGCCACAAGTCCGATTACTGTATTAACACACCTCGTATTATCTTCTATTACGTATCGTTGCGATTGGAAATATTTCACCAAAAAACAAATATCTAATGTTTACTGTATCTAAACTTTATAGTTTTACAATAAACTCTTACACTTATAGAAATTGTACCAAGTGTACATACTTATGGTTTATTATCATTTTATCGTTATTTATTATAATTTTATAATTCTATTATAATATATAATATATATGTAAGAAACCTTTTCTATATTTTTATAATTTCATATAATCGTTATAACGAAACGTTGAACATAATAACCTTCATAAAGTAGATCAATTCTTCTATTAACCTTTGGTGTGAAACACTAAACTCGAAGAGATTTACCACTAAATACCAAATCACTTTTTTTGAAACTTCTCGACGCACGTTTCGCTAACCATTATCAGGAGATGATTTAATCTCCTTAAAATTAAAACAAATCTCCTAATGATGCTAACATGGTTAGCGAAACCTGCATAGAAAAACGCACGTTTCAAAAAAGTGATTAGGTTTTTAGTGGAAAATCTTTTCGAGTTTACTCTACGAAGTAATTAAGTATACTCTATATCTTGATACTCATCTTAACAATTAATCCAATTCAATTCCGGTCATAGATTTATGATATGTGACTAAATTAGCATACTCTATCCAAAGGAGAAGGTGATCAATTAGAAATAAAATACAAAACATTACTAATTTAAGAGTTAATATTTGTTTTATATTTAATTAAAGTATACTCCTTTTGGGTCAATAAAATGCTGCAAGTCGTAATTTTTTACAACATTCAGTTAGTGTGGCGCGATGTAAAGCGAACAAGATGCAAACAAATTTAGAAATGCCAATGATAGCTCATCGATGAGAATGGCAGATACACAACGATCATTTCGAACAGCCAATTTCATTATCATTTCTCAACTCATTTTTTTTTAATAATTCATTAATTTATAAGATTATTTTTTGATATATAATATTTACTACGTAAACATAAAGGTGATTACAACTTTTATTAATTATTAAAAAAAGTTATTTTAAATTAAAAAACCTGCCTGCAAAACAATATTTCATATCTTAATTATATTTGTCTTTGCCATTAAAAAAAAACAGTTATTTTAGTCTTTTTAGCCTTTGACAGGCTATTTGCTAATTGTTTTATTTTAATTAGACGTCTTTCCGACAAAGTCGCTCTGAAGGATCAGGCATTCTATATGTTGATAGTGCTTTGCCTACAATATTGACGTTATGTAATGGATATCGCGTTTTAAGTCCACCAAACCAAACCTCAGAAACGTATAAATTAACCGGTTGTTCACTAGATGTAACTAAAGAATACTGATACAATTTATTGGCTATTTCTCTTACTAATCATGGAATTCTTTTTCATATTTACCTACAATCCATAAACTTAAAGCTCCATTTTTTCTATAACCGGATCTCTTTTAAACTTATAAAATATGTCAAAAAATATAGAGCTTATTTTTGCCTATGAATTCTCAATTGGTATAGCTGTAGATTAGTTTGTTTCGTAAGTACGAACAAGAGAAGCAATATAACATTTTTCGTTGCGTAACTCAGAATCGCGTTTAAATAAGTATAACACTTTTGAGAAGTTTTTATTCGAATGCGTCTTTAGTCAACTGTTAACGAGCGCAGCCATCGTGTCGAAAGCTTTTTCATATCCAAAACATAGCGTAAAATGTAATGGATGCAATCTACCGAGATGTTTACAATGTCAGTAAGCTTGAGTATCTTCACTAGGTGAGATAGATATACGACCATGTTTATATAAATAAAAACAAATATTTGTCATTGATAATGGTTTTATTGTTTTTCAAAATATTTTCCGCGATTTTCATAATACTTTTTCTATACCGATTGAGGTATCTCCAAAATATGCATTTTGAACGCATCAACCGCTTCTTCTGGAGTCGAAAATCGTTGATCACGTAATTTATTCTTCACAGCCGGGAACAAAAAGAAATGATTGGGTGCTAAATCAGAACTGTACGGCAGATGGCCCATCAATTCCGGTCCGATGTGTGAGAGTCACGTTGTTATGGTGGTATAAGAATGATCCTGCGTCGCCGGTTGTTTTTTCTTATTTCTTCAAATACTTCTGGCAACTAAATGGTTGTGTACCATTTAGAACTGACCGTTTTACGATTCTCTAGTGGCACTATAGAATTTGCTATTTCGACCATTTGCTTCGCACTGCTTCTTGCGCTAACAACTTTTGTTGAATTTGTCTCATTTTGAAAGGCCCATACAGTCGACCGACTTGCGGGCTCATAAATCTAAGATCCGTCACCTGTGTAGATGTTATATATGGCTGTTAACGCACCATGATTGTATTTTTTAAGCATTTCTTTGCACCCATCGACACGAACCTTTTTTTGAGCGATTGTCAAATTATGCGGAATCCAAGGCGCACAAATTTTTTTCACCGCTAAATGTTCATGTAAAATTTTCTGTATGTTTGCCATACTAATGCCCAGGGATGCCTCAATCTCACGGTATATCACATGACGATCTTGCTTTATCAGTTCGTACACAGTATCGATGTTTTCTGACACAACAACCGAGTTTGGACGACCTTCTTTAAATTCATCCGTGAGCGAATGACGACCATGATTAAATTCACCAAAGCAGTGATCACCAAAAATCGAATTGTGTTGATCGACGCACTGTTGTTTAGATAATCCACGTGGAAAGTCGTAGTAAATCATCACACAAAAGTTCTCACGAGTTATTTCTATTTTTGACTGAGATGAAATGTTCAAGTCACTAAACAACACAAATAGCGTCCGTATGACAAAACGTTCTGAGTACGTATACAGTCAACAATGTCAAACTTTACGGTGTATGTCAGATGGCGTCTAACAACATCATTGTTAGGAAATCCGATACATAAATAGCAACCCTCGTATTTGTAAACCCGTCAGGGTAAAACCCATTGAAACAAAATACTTTAAAACAGTTCAAACTTGAATTTTATACATTGTCTATAAAATATCAAAACTTTTATTTTTAAATTGTTTCGTTACTCTATCACCACAAATAAACAAACCTGATCCTAATAAATCATCATCATGCTTTCGTTATATTTTCGCCATCTCCGTATCAAACCCAGAAATTTTTTGAACCTCCTTTGTATAAGGCAGTATATTTTTTCTCATATTTAGATTTAAAAGCAGTAAAAACATTACTTAAACGGTACTTCAGTCACTTCAGTATAACATAGCTCAGAAACAATAAAATAATTGACTGGTTCTGAACATCTTCCATCAATTTACACAACCAAATCGCCCGATTTTATCAATCGGATCAACAATTATCCAAAAGATCTAATAAACTTATCAAAACCATTACAGTTCTTTTTTATATTTCTTATATTTTTGAATATTTTTATTAGAATATTCTCAATTTTATTATTAAAAAGACATCGAATTTATATATACACTTATTAAATACGGTACAATATTCAAATAATATTAATTTTTAAATACAAAAATATTAAATAATACATTTATTTTTTATATATATAATACTTTTAAAATAGCTAGTAAATGTTTCGAATGCATTTCACTCGACCAAACAACTACTGATCGCATAATAAATAAAATATATAACACACACAAAGCAAAATAAATATTTTAAAGTATACATGTATTTAGAAGGTAAAATAAATAACTAAATGAAATGGGCTTCGCCACGGTTTCTTCGGCATTTTCCTGGAATTTCCATAAACGTAAATAACATTTTTTTCTGAGGTCGAAAACTTTTCGGCAGTTATGGTTTTCTATTTTTATTAACTGGCAAACGGAGCTTTATAGCGACCGCTTTAAAACAAATGGTGTCGTTTGTAATCATTATCAAAGATTAATAGTGCTTAAGCTGTTTTTCCGCCATAGAATAAGAAAAAACGGAAGCTTTTCTCGCGGTTTATTTCAAGACGTTTTCCCTTATACTTTATTCAATTAATTTGTCACTGGAAAAAGGAAAGGAAAATTGCTGCGGCAAAATGAAGAAATTTTAATTCAGAAAAATGAGTATCAAAAACTGACAAAACCAATTTATTTAATTTAAAAACAATTTAAAGTGTATATAGCAAACTACTAAATGTATTTTTTTTGACAGAATAACTTTATTATAATTAATGATATCATTAAAAATCATTAAAGTTTTATATTTATTTGAATTATTTTGTTATTTATACGGTTCTGAAAAAAAATAAATTTAAATTTAAAATTCTGTCTGAAAAAAAAAAAACTTAAAAAACTGATTTTTTTCATTTCACCTGTTTTTGAAACGTACGTTTGAAACTGTAACTGTGTACTCTGTAACTTGTCAAAACTTCGTCAATACAATATTTCATATCTTAATTACATATGTTTGTCTTTGTCTCTAAAAAACATTTATTTTAGTCTATTTAACCTTTGGCAGTGTTTTGTATCAATTCATAGAGCTTGTCATAGTTTCAACTATTCAACTTTTTATTTAATTACTGTTTACTAATTTAATTAGATTATTCCTTCCAATAAACCCCACCGCTCGTCAGGATCGCTCTACAGGATCAGCCATTCCATCTGTTAATGCTGTTTTGCCTAAAATATTGTGGATGTCACCAGTGGCGGTTAGTCCATAAGGGCACGTGGGCACGTACACTTGTGTTTCTACACAGAAAAGTGTTGTGCATGATACTAAGCAAGATAAAATTTTTGGGTGCGATGCATTTCCCTATCACCATTCCAAAACTTAGTTATACGTGTCCCACCTGTTTTTTTTTCCCACGAACCGCCGCTGGATGTCACATTTCAAGTTATAATATATATATATATATATATATATATATATATATATATATATATATATATATATATATATATATATATATATATATATCGGACCGTGTCGATCCACTGCAGGGTGAAGGCTTCTTCAGCATGCTTCCAACTTTTCTAATATACTTAACAATGTAATCAGTCGACCGTGCTTTCGGCTTTCTTTGCGGATGTTTCCGATCAAACCGTATCCACTCGAGGAGTGTCTTGGTCCATCTGTCATCCCATCACCTCGCTATATGTTTCATATAGTTTCTATATATTCATGTTTCATCTCCACTTATCAAATGGCGAAAAAACACTCTTAAAAGTGTTTCAGTCAACAAACAAAGTATTTCAGTCATAAGTTAACAAATAAGCAAGCATGGAGTGAAAGAATTTTTCAAACCAAAAAAGTAGTGTAAATGTTAACAGGGTCGGTCAAGAACTCTACAATATTAACAAGCTTCCATCAATTTTACTAAATATACGTTTAATTTCAGCAACCCATGAATCCTCTAAACTGGAACGACATTTAATTTCAGCTACCCGTAAATGCTCTAAAGTGGAAACTAACTTTCTTGTGGGTATTGCGATGTGAGTGTCCATGTTTCACTTCCGTATATCACAGCTAGGGACGCACTGATCAAAGACTTTTCTTGTTAGGAAAACTGGGAATTTGCTTATAACACTATGTAGAATTTGCCAAATACGTACCAGCCACATTTAACACGCCTTTCCACCATCCCGGACAGTATCTCCCTCCATTGAAATCATCTGCCCGAAATATATAAACTGGTCCACAATCTGCAAATCCCTTCCTAAAACTGAAATTCTCCTGTCCTCAACAAATTTATTAAACATATCCTGACTTTTTTCAGGTCTATTTTTAAGCCAAATGCTTCGCCAGCCCTTTGCAGCTCTTTTATTCCTCTTTGCAGCTCCTCTGGGTCTTGTGAAAAGAGAACGATATCATCTGCAAATCTAAAATGGTTTAAGATTGCACCATTGATCTTTACACCATCCTCTTTCCAAACCAGATTACGAAATACTTATTTAAGGCAGGCCATGAAAAGAATAGACTCTATTGAGTTACCCTGCCCTACAACTCGCTCTGCATTAATTCCTACTTCAAGATCAAGGTGGACTGTCGTTGTATTTCCATCATATATCGATCCCAATAGGTTTACAAATGCTTTGTCTAGCCCCTGGCTAATCCATTATGGTCTGCTTTGATATTGAGTCAAATGCTTTTTCGTAGCCAAGCACAGTGGCATGGTATATTTAATGAATGTACAATTCAAATAGACAAGCAATATACCCATTGTGCCTTTCTATGATCATCCATTAATGGAAAAGAAGTTTTATTCCAAACTAACAAAATTATGAAAGCAAAATGTAATACGAGATGTATTTCAAGAATAGATAGATTAAATTATATTTATTTAATTATTATATATTAAATATATATTATATCATATTTATAGAGAGATTTAAAAAAATGCTTAAAATGGAGACCTCCTTTTTGCTGACAGTACAACATTCTATTATAAAACTCTTCTCTTACCCGTTCAAATGTTTCCGCTGAAATTCAAATATATTATTTCGTAATTATCTGCTTCAAACCTCTATGTTATCGAGTTGCGTAACGTATACCTTAGAATTTATATACCCCCATAAAAATAAATCGTTAGATCTGGAGATCGAGCAGGCCACTCTATTGTACCCCATCGCCTTATTGGAAACTGTTCATTCTGATAAACTCTTACTGCACCATAACGCCGTACAGAAGCACCATCCTGTTGAAAAGTCACTTCCAGATCTTGAAATTCATAAGAATTTTCCTCTAGAATCTCTAAAATTAGCAGTTCAATAGCATTTTCCAATAGGTCCAAATACACATCTCCAGTAAAATTTCGATTAAAAAAAAATTGGTCCAACTATGTGATTTCCTAAGATCTCTGCCCATATGTTGACTTTTCCCGGAAATTGTGTATGGTTCTCACAAAAGAAATAAGGATTCGATTCACTCCAATACCTTACATTCTGATTATTCACATTGGCGTTTATTTATTCCTTCAGTTTCTTGGGCGATTCTTCCAGATATCACTTTATATAATTTAAGTCTGCGATTGGGGCCTTCTTCTGTGAGCTGCTGCATCCTTTGCAATTCGTAGGGGTGAAATTTTTATTTTTTTACAAATACTCCTCAGACAAATGCAGTTTGAGATGTAGATTGTATAGGATTCACGACTGTTTTAGCAACTATATCTATTTGTTACTTGTCTGAAATACCTGGGCGACCAGTTTCTTTTGTACCATCAATAGTAGCCGTTGTCTGAAACTTCTGCATTAGCTGTCACAAGTATGCTCGATAGACAAGATGATCGGCATATTGAAGATTCGTTCAGCTGCAACTATATTTCTTTACAGTCAGACCCTTTTTAAAAATCAAACTGATTGGCATTTTAATATTAAATTTTATCGATTTTTTCAAAAATCAAATGACAGACATCAAAATAAAAACAACGTTTGTATGAATATTTCAAACCGCTTTGAAATGAAGTATTACTAGCGCACTTGCCATTTAAAAATAAATATCAAAATGGCGCCACAACGCCATCTTTGATAATTACATCACTGCCTATTCAAATTCAAGATCAATTTTCCCGGTAAAAAACACCTGAACAATGGGCAAAGAGAGATTGAAAGTGTGGCAGGTGGTTCCACCCTGTAGGAATCAAGTGTCCTAAGTATAACCTTCAAATTCTTGAAGAGTAGCAGTGAAAAAGTTTAAGGCATGTCGACATAACGCTGAGAATTCATCGTTACTGCGCGGCTTTGGTGGTCTTCGAAAAAAAATGGGCTTATTATTCCAGATATCGACATCGCAGCCCAAACTGTGACCTTCAAGCTATGCAGAGACCTTTCATATTTCTCTTTAGGGTTTTCTTCACACCATTAGGGACAATTTTGATTATTGACATGGTCATTAAGATAGAAATAAGTTTCGGAATTGTTATTACGGTAATACTCGCGCACACAAACAACACTCCCGTATAGCACTGCATGGTGACTAAATTTTCCCGAGCCGAACTGTGGTTTAAGACCAACCCCACCTTTCTACCCCTCCTATTGGGCCACCCTGTATGTAATCGCTCTTCTTTCTAATGTTATATATTATATTCCCTGATGTAAATTCACTCTGCAAATCTACATACTGCTATAATCAAAAAAATAAAGCGACTTTTAAAATAGAATACTGGATAGGGTTATCCATTTCGTGGTTCGGAAAATACAGCCCTATATTTTGACAACTGTCAAACTTTAATGTCACCAAAGTATGATTTATTTAGTTTAAGGTTTTCCATTTTACAATATGGATCGTTTATCCACCGAACAATACGATAGAATTGTTAAAATTTTTTACAAAAATAAAGATTCTGCCGTAGTTACGTTTCGCGCCTTACGAGCAGAATATGGTCATCATAATTCTTCTTCTGATTGCACAATTTCCGACACAGTAAAGAACTTTGAAAATTTTGGGTCTGGTATGAATGTGGTAAGACATGTGCATCATCGTAACGGTCACACGATGGAGAATATCGCTGCTCTTAGTGAAAGTGTGGTTGAAGTCCCAAATTTATCGATTCCTCGGCGTTTACAGTCTGTTTTAGCGTATATAGCGTATTTCGCATCTGGACTTGCATCTCCATCCTTACAAAGTTCAACTCATGCAAAAATTGAATCCCGTCGACTAGGGATTGCGCCAAGCATAAGCCGATGGAGTGCTTGAACATCCACCTGATTTTTCGAATAAAATCTTTTTCAGGGATGAGGCTCATTTCTCACTCAGAAGATACGCAAATATGCAAAATTGCCATATATGGGGCTCTGAAAAATTACAAGTGATAATGGAGATTCAATAGTCCACTGAATCTGCAAAAGGTCACTGTTTGCTGCGCGTTATGGTCTGGTGGTGTCATTGGTCCGTACTTATTCGAAAACGAAGAAGGAGTGACTGTTAATGTTAATTCTAAGAGCTATAGCCGTATGATAACCGACTATTTTAGGCCAGAAATTTGATTTTTGATCTGAGCGATATGTGGTTCTAAAACGACGACGCCACAAGCCACACATCACGACCAATTTTGGCTTTATTGCGCGAGAAGTTTCTAGACCGCGTAATTTTGAGATTTGATGATATCAATTGGCAGCCATGATCATACGATTTGATGCCGTTGGACTTTTTTTGTGAAGCTACGCGAAATATCGGGTTTAGGTAGATAAAGCATTATAGAGGATATATTGAGGACAAAGTCTTGAGCAATTGAAAACCAACGTTAGTCAAGTCATGGCCGAGATACTAGCCGAAATGTGCAGAAAATTTATCGAAAATTACCTCAACAGGATCACGTGGTCACGTGGTGGACATTTAAATGATGTTGTATTCCACACTTAATGGTAAACTCATGGTAATCTTCAAAGTCTTGAGCAGTTGAAAACCAAAATTCGTCAAGTCATGACCGAGATACCAGTCGCAATGTGCGGAAAATTATAAGCGAAAAATTAGCTTTTAAACTCGATTTCTGATGAAGATTACCTTGAAAGTTACCAGCAAACTTTTTTGAATGATTTCGATGAACTTAAAATGGTTAAAACTTTGTTAAAAGTCACATGGTGCCATATATGGTGAAAATAATGTTTGTTGAACGATATTTGTTTAAATTTTAGCGAAACATTATTGCGATAAGCGATAGCGATAAAATCTACATTACCACTAATAGTTAATGGACTCAGTACAAGATTCTGGATTTTGGTAATGATTTCTACATTGGTTGACGGGAAGATCTACCTGAACCCGGTTCATCTTCAATTGCTTCTTTACCATCACTAAAGTCCGTGTAGTTTTTAATGCATGAAACATTTTAAATTCATCAGCAGAAAAAAAATAGTTTTTTAGCCAAAATTAAGCCAAATTTTCTCCTTAATAAATTGGTTTAAAAAATTGGCATTAAAAACAATTACAGAAGACATTATAATTTCTAACTTAACAAGCGAGATCATTTAAAACGTCTATTAGATGTTTTTAACGCGTTAAAAGTTTTAAAACCAGTTTTTCTTACTTCTTGATCATACAAGTACGTACATTTCAAACATAGAAAATTCTTTGAGCCGATTGTATGCTGCAACAAACAGCGAGTGTGAGCTACACGTACAATTTCAATCAGTTGTCAAACAGTAGAAAAAATCTCTGTTTCAACTCACTAATGTCTAAATCATTTGATGCTGGGAAACAGAAACACAAGTGTTCCACCATCCCAGGTATATAACGTGACTGCAATTAGCGCGATTTTACACTTGCCGTATTTTGCCTTACTTATTGGCTGCATTGCACCAACACAAAGCTGTTAAAAAGAGACAGACACCTACTAATGCTTGAAATTACTAACTGACCTATTTTATGTGTAAATTTCCTCGGAGACTAATTTCGTTTAAGTGTTTTATTACTAGGGTGCTAGACGTATTTTTTTCAATTTAATTGTTTTATTTTAAAAGAAAACAAAGAATGTTTTCATGTTTATTACTTTATGCAGTTGTGTTGGTTAAAAGAACATAAATAATTCATGAAACACATGAATTTAATGTACATAACTCATAGTAACCTATTTTTCAAAATGCAATTTTCATTTTAAAGCACAAAACCATTATAGTTCTCAAATTAAAAAGATGCGGGACTGATACATTGTTGGCCTTAATACAGTAGTCATTGATCGACAATTGTTTTCCTTATTTGATAATTTTGTTTTTGAAACGGAGAGATTTACCACAAAACATCAAATCACTTTTTTTAAACATTTCGACGCGTGTTTCGCTAACCATGTTAGCATCATCAGAAAATTATTTAATTTTATTTTAGAATTGGATTAAACCACCTCCTGATGATGCTAACATGGTTAGAGAAACGCACGTCGAGAAGATAATAGAAGTGATTTGCTGTTTAGTGTAAATCTCTTCGCGTTTAGTGTTTCACACCGAAAGTTCCAATAAAAAATTGACCTTATAACTAATTTTCCACCCACACCAAATCGCATTACAATTACTCAACGCGGGTTTCATTGATGAAGTTAACACCATCAGGAGGTGATTAAAAAATGTGTATACAACTTTATGTCCATGAATAAAGTAAAGAAGGAAATGTAGGAGATTGGCCCTTAGTTAAGCCATATGTTCTTTAAATCTTATTACTATTGCATTTTTTTTGACTATCATATTTATGATTACAATTATTACATTTTATTTCATAAATCTCCGATCTTTCATTTTTTTAAATATTGTTTTTAGGATTATCCAACAACTGTAATTTATTACTGTACTACAACTGTATATTTATATACTAATTTTATATTAATTTCTGCAAATATTTTATCATGCCAACATGTAAATTAAAGTTTATATTAGGTTGATGCAAATTGTTGTTCTATTTTATGCTGTAAGAAGGTAGAATATTTTTAAATCATCTTCCTAAACTTTTGTTTTTTTGATAATTCATCTATTAAATCTATTAAATGTTCAGAAAAATATAAGCCTTTTCTTGTCTATTTCGAACATAAGTATATAAGTTCTTTCATTCCCAATACAAGCCTTCTCTTGTTGAAATATATTTTTTGTAAGTGAAAAATTAAGTAAGTCTTTGCGACAAACAAACAATGAAAGAAAATCTTTCCATCCTTTCTACAAATCCTTTTTTTGTTGAATTATCATTATTGACATTACTGGACAAAAGTTTTAAGTGTATATCTTATTTTATTAAATATTTAAATAAACAAAGATTTATATCTCAATATCCACTATATTTAAAATTGTACGTATATTAATTGTTTCAACAAACAGTGAATGACAACACAGAATTGAATGTCATTAAACACATCGCAATAAATAACGGATACGACTCAAGCATTTTAAATAATATAATGAATAAAAAATGTTATCATAAAACTATTAATTTAATCTGATCCTGTCAATAACAGCAAGACTTGTTACTGCGTACAAAAGAAATACATATACAGGAAAAATTACCAAATTAGTTTTACTAAAAACAATAAAAATGAAAGAAATAAAATTATAAATCAGGAATTTATTTAGGTGAGTGCGGGTCGTGTCCAAGAGTATGTGTGGGATAAACAGGAAGGTATTTTTCTACTATGCTCAATGCACATAAAAGAAGTTATCCTAAACAGCAAAATAATTCGCATAATACTAACCAGTTCAAAAAATTATATCTTTTGGAGAGCCTAGAAAATAATTCATGGTTATCATTGTTAACGTTGTTAAATATCGGGTCATCGTTAATAAATTTATATTGCCCTCCTAGACATTGAAAAAAAGGATTTCCCCACAATCATATTTTATTAATATTATTAGGTAGATGGGCAGTTTAAAAAAAATGTTTTTGGGTTAGAAGCACATCAACAACTGATAAGGCTATTTAGCGATAGGACCTTAACGTGGGTTCCGAACCACGGTCATCGGCTACCAAAAACCCTGATTAGCGCCCGCCCTTCGGGCTACCTAACTTGGTTGTGTACGTAACGTTAAGTATGTCGAGAAGCCTACCATCTGGCGAGTGACCAACGTAGAAAACCTATCAGAAGACATCCGACCTTACCCAGCCTGGAACTGGCATTACTGAGGGGTGATTCGTTGTCAGATTTTACACTTTTACCTAGAAACATTCCCAAGCATTTAAAAAAAGTCCATAACTAGTACGAAAAGCGAACCCGCTGCACGCTAACTCTCGCATCGTCCGGCTGACGTCTTAAACATGGCTCCTACGTGAATAATTTAAATTATAGTTACTTTTCTTACTATTAGTTATATATAGTTCGTATTTGAAAAAGAAACTGGTGTGGAAACAATTGTTATACATACAATTTTAAATATAGTGGAAATTTAGATATAAATATATGTTTATTTATTTAAAATGAATTGCCATCACGTATCGGCTACCTCAGTTAAATTGAGCATTGAATATTTATTAATCTTAATCTGTATAAGTGTAAAATATACCTGTAAAAACTGTTTATTACTACAACATTATTAATGATATGATCGATGTATTAGGTAATTGTGTCATTCCATACCAAGTAATTAAAAACTCGCCTTGATGTTTGAAATTCGAAAGAATATCTTGTGAAAATAAACAGGGTGGAGATAAATCGAAAATAGTATATGACAAGGTGGTTGTTCAAGTCAATATAGGGCATTTATTTATAACATTAAAATATAAATTGTTTCGAGGTGTTCAAATGTGTATTCTATGTTATGAACAAAATATTTTGAAGCAATTAAGTAAATTCCAAATTTACGATTCAAGACAAATCGTGAATTTTCTCTGAAGGTGAAATTTACTCATAATAGTTTCTCAAAAAAATTAAACTTCGAACAGCTTTGTTCAAAAATTGGTAAATCTTGTCCAGAACGAAGAGAGGCAGGTTCCGAATAAATTATCAGAAGACAACAAACATAATTCTCGTGACATCACTGCCTTTTTGCTTTCAATGTTCCGGAAAACGGTATTGCTACGGTATGATGATTACAAGTATAATAAATCCTGGATTGGCCCCAATCAACCCCCGTTATCATTCGATCGATATTAAAGCGCAATATCTACGTAGACAAAGTTTTGCTCTACAATTGATTAAATTGGAAAGGTGTGTTGTATTACAAGTTATTTTATTCGGGTAATACAATTAAGGAACGCATCTATCAACAGCACTTAACCAATTTAAATAGTAACCAACCACAAGTCGTGAAAGTGCCTCAAGACCATATATTTTCGTTAGGCTCGGAAGTTTTCTCGTTCGCGACGTTTAACCTGAATATTGCATCTTCCTCACATTGTCACCTCAAAGAGTGTGCGCTTCTATCATCAACAAATTCGCAGTTGTCAAAAAAATGACGAAAGGCCATCATTAAAAAAAGAGATTATTTCCCTATTTAATATTTTACCTTTGTTTTAAAATTAAGATTCACTAAGAAAATGTTTGTTAGAAAAACTTTAACAGTTTCGGATATATATAATACCATAATTTAATAATATTTATTAAAGCAAAGTTTTAAATATAAATAACAATTAATAATTTTTTTAGTTGCTTTATATTATTTATTAAAATAGATTTCATCATGTATATTTAAGAATTGTTAAGCATTTAACTTCGAAAATCTATAATTTAAAACATCGATCCAAAATTTTCATTTTTTAGAAATATGTATATTGTCATCATATTCCGCAATCTACAACTTCAGCGCTTAAATCAGTTACTATATATGTATATGTTGCAAATTTTTGTTTACAAATCTCCCCAATCAATTCTTCTATTGGAACCTTCGGTGTGAAACACTAAACTCGAATAGATTTACCACTAAACACCAAATCACATTTTGAAATTTTTCGACGCGCGTTTCGCTAACCATGTTAGCATTATCAGGAGATGATTTAATCTAATCTAAAAGTAAAATATGTTCTATTTATATAATAACCCTACCTGATGAAGCATGTACAAATCATAAACCGTGAAGTTTACTGAGCCTTTCATTAATAATTCTTCCCACAATATAGATAGTAGAAATTTAAGACTGGTAAAAAGTGTAAATAGCAATAGGGCTTTGAATGCATATGAAATCATTCAAATAGAAAAATGTAATAAAATCATAAACAAAGATAAAGGACCTATTCCGTTGAGTCAATTTTTTCAATTATTAATGAAAGGCTCAGTAAACTTCACGCTTCATGATTTTTACCTGCTTCATCAGGTAGGGTTATCATAAATAGAACATAGTTTAGTTTTAAAATTAAATTAAATCATCTCCTGATTATGCTAATATGGTTAGCGAAACGTGCATCGAGAAGTTTCAAAAAGTGATTTGGTGATTAGTGGTAAATCTCTTCGAGTTTAATCTCCCCAATGTTTTTTTTTTTTTTGAATGCCAAAAAGAAATAATATTCACCTGAAACAAAATTTACAGAATATAAACTGTAGTTGGGGATTTTAAATACCAAAAAATTTGGTTAATAGCGATTAACATAATGCATGGAAGTCATTTGTCAGACTTTCTCTAGCCCGAATTTTCTTTGAGATTTCAAATCAGTAATTCAGTTTGTAATACGCAATTCAATACGATAAACTTGGCGGTTCGTTTTTATCCCTTCGAAGCATTCCACGTCAAAAATTTATCAATTCCCCTACATACACCAACTTTGACACAAAATTTCAATTATACTCAACATAATTAAATATGTAAAATTGATACATTAAAATAATAATAAAATATTTCCGTTCAATTTAAAATGGTTTCTGGCACTTTACATTATTTAATTAAATTTAGGCATAAATAAACGTATAGTAATTTTATCGAAAATCAACCGCCATAATTTTAATATCCTGACGTGTAACGTTGTGTTTGCCATTGAAACAATGTAACTTGTTAAATTAATCGTTATGAAAACATTGTTTTTGTTTCGATTCAGAGAAATTTTCAGAAAAAAATTAGAATGAACTTATATTTTTTCTCCTTTATTTGGGTTTTTCGCCACTGTGTAAAACTCAAAATATATCAAAAATATTCTTCTTATTTAAAGAAAGAATCACTGGGTAAAAACAAAAAACCAAACGGAGACAAATTTCTCAGTGATTCGTTTTTGTAATAAATTTGCCTAACGAACAATATTTTTAAAGATATAAAAATGTTATAAAAAATTTACAAACTTTTAACGTTAACGTTTCGGAGGGTAATCTGCCCCCGTTTTCAAAACTGAACTAAAAAATAAATTATATTAATTTGTAATATATAAAGTAACGAGTGAAAGTAAATATATTTTTTGTATGTCAACGATACTTACATTGACAACAATGGATTTTCATGACAGTGACATACTACCAAAAAATATATATAGGTAATGTTTACTGTGTGATTGTTTATTGTACTGATTGTGTATTCAAATATTTAAATGTTTTTAATTGTATTCTTTAGAATCGGGAACCATATTGAATTTAAATCTACCGAAGGCATAGCAATACAGTTATTTTTATTTAAATTAATTATAGCGGTTTCTTTTAATCTTCTGTATTTTGTTACCGATTCTTTTAATACCGTTTTGGAATTATTCTAATTGATTTTATGACCCGATTCCCATGCGTGTTGACAAATTCTAGATTTATTAAAATCGCCCTTTCTAAGAAAGTTTTTATGCTCTTTTAATCTAACATCTAACGGTCTAGATGTCTCACCTATATAGAATTTGCCACATTCGCAGGGAATTTTATAAACCACATTTTTGGTATTTTGTTGTATATTGTTTGGTTTAGTACCCCTATATATCAACTATGACTTCTTTATACGACATAAGACGATTACCATCGGAACTATTATTCCAAAAATGTCTTATTTTAAAATCCAATTTTTTCATTTACTTGTCTAAAAGGCTTGTATAGGATACTCAGTTTATCGTTTTACCTATCTCAAGAAAGTCAAACCTGAACAGGGTATAGCCGGATAAACCTGCCGAATCTGCCCCCACGGCGTTTTTACCGACACTTGTGGGATGATTCTGGTACCAAAAAAAAAAAATCACATCAAGTTTCAGGTTTTAGTCTCAAATATTTTCCGAGTTGTTTAAAAAAAACTTATTTTTGGTTTTTATTTTTTTTTCTATAGCAAAAATGAAAATTAATAAATGGTGTTTTTAGCCAAAAACTAGGAAGTAAAAGACATAAAATTATATTTTTTATGATTCTCATATATAAATCCAATTTTCTATAAAACAAATAAGATAAACACATTTTTTTTAATTGTGTTTGATCAGACATACAATCACCAAATTTTAAGAGAAAACGTCTTTTATTCTCTTCTATACTCAGGAGTTTTTACCGATTTGGTGCAACATTGTGAAAAAAATTAAAAACTGACTTTTTTGGAAAACTTTCAATTGAAAGGTTGAATTTTTATTTTTTTTATATTGAAAAGAATTGATAACTAATATTTCAGATAAATTTTAAACTATCCGATGGCGATCAGTGACTACATTTGATGACAGTTTTGACAACAAACGCCATCTATCAGGAGCTAAAAGCAAAATTTTCATCTAAAAAGCGTTTTTAGTATAACCTCAGCAAAAAAGAGAAAGTAAATGAAAATGTCTTGATAAATACACAGGTCAAAAAATGTAAACTTTTTGAGGTGACATGGGGCTGAAAATAAAATGACATGATGATGAAAAAAAGGTAGTTTTGAAATATTTTGTAGTCCTGAATCCGAAAATGATAAGCTAGTTACTGTAACACATAGAATTTTTTTGTTACAGGGAGTCGGTAGTGGGGAAAAAAAGGAGACGACATATCTTTACAATCTAATATTTATTTAATATAAACATGTAAAACGTATGTAATGTAAACACATGAATGAGGATTATGTGTATAAAAAATATATTACATGAGATGTCATACAGCTACAAAAACATTCCCTTTTCCTCTTGTGTACTGTAGCATCATTTCTTTTTCAAAACCAGCAATAGTCGCCCAATATAGATGGGATCCTGCGTTCCTGCTATCTTGTTTCCATCCTCCTAATGGCCTGGAGAGACCTCCCTCCTTCTTCGGGGCTTACTGCACCCAAATTTTCCGGAAAAAATTTAAATGGGAATGTAAAAAATGCATTTTTTAGTATTTCATAGGCTTTCAAGAGTTCATCTATGAGGCTTTTATAGTTCTCTATAAATCTTTCTTGTTGTTCAGAAATCCTTTCTCTACATTTACAAAATAGTTCCAAGCTGTCAATTCATTTTCAATTAAATTTTCTTGAAAATGGAAATCACCTAGAAACATCCTTATTTGAGGTCCAATAAATGTCTTCTTTTAATTTTGCATCACTTAGTTGAGGAACTATTTCTTTTAGGTACTTGAAACCATTACCTTCTTTATCCACGGCTTTGACAATGTTTTTCATTAATCCAAGCTTAATATGGAGAGATGGAAGAGCGCCTTTTTTTGGTTAACGAAGAGGGCTTATTTTATGTTTGAATTACCAGATTCAAAAGAAGATCTATGAGGCCAATCCTTTTTACTATAATGTTCTTTTGTTGCCCTACTGCCCCATAGACACAAAAACATAGTTCACGTTTATAACAAAACTTATCCGCAGGATTTTTGAAAATCGACGACTAGAACTTACCATTTTATATAAAATTGACTTAAACACTTGACTATATTGTAAACGAGACAGAAACGAACTATAGAAAACAACAAAATGCCCTTAAAGGTTTTTATAATTCCTACATTGTCCAGTCCAAAGTCAAGTAGAAATAATTTCAATAATGAATTTTAAAAAATCCCTGTTGGATCCCTGTTGGATTAAAAAATCCCTGGCCTGTTAAAATTTGGTGATTGCATGTCTGAAGGAACACAGTTACAAAAATTATTTTAGTTTTATTAGTTTTCTAGAAAATTGAGTTTTTATTTGAGGATCATAAAAAATTATATTTATGTCTTTTACTTCCTAGTAAAAAATCATAATTTGATAATTTTCATTTTTACTATTCAAAAAAATAGAGACCAAAAATAAGGTTTTTTTAAAATAACTCGGAAAATATTTTTAGATTTAAAGCTGAAACTTGGGGTGATTTTTTTTATATGTTAATAAAATAATCCCCCAAGTGTCGAAAGAAAACGCCATGGGGGAAGATTCGGTATACTTATCCAGCTATACCCTTTCTCTTGAATTACAAAAAAAAAATAGATTTCATAACCTTTCCTGACGATGACAGATTTTTGTTTCCTTTGATCCGCTTTCTCAAAGTTCTATATATTATTTTTACTTCTTTTTCGATTGTGATATCTAATGGTGGAGTAATGTCTCAACCATTGTTACAAAATGGCGTTGTTTTTTTATTCTTATTAAAACGACCCAAAAAATTATTGACAAATTTAAATTCGAATGCCTTATAACTGAATTCACATAACAGTGTTCATAAGAAGAATGAAATATTCAGTACTATGTTTCTTTTTTCGATTTAATAGCGCTATATATGCCATATCTATGTAACCTACGAATTTAAAAGGATTAATATTACGTCAAGTACGTTACGTTATTGCCACCAAAATTATTGACTCGTTTAAGTGCTGCTCAAAATTGACCATTTTTTTTAAAATAATTAAGAAATATCGGTCGAATTTAGCCAACTGAAAGATCATAATATTTCATCGTGAAGACGCCAGATCGTATACATTAACACTTGACAAATACTCTTGTAAATTGCTTAAAATATTTTAGTAACAATATAACTTAGACTGTCACTTTTTAGAGGTTTGAAAGACTATCTTAATAATAGAAATTTGCCAAGTTGTACTTATTAAACTATACCAATTAATTCAGTATTTCGATAACAAGGTTCTAATTTTCTACAAAAAAAATGATTTGTGATATAAGATATATCAAATATCAAAACCGTATATACATAATTGACGCCTTCCTAAATTTGTATATAAATAGTTTTAAAATGTATTTAATTTTTTCCATACAAACTTAATTGATTTTGTTATCGGTAGGGTGCAGATTCTTGCCCGGGGTCAGACCAGGCCACTACTTATGTGTTCAGTGATAGTCGTACACTACAATATATATATATATATATATATATATATATATATATATATATATATATATATATATATATATATATATATATATATATATATGTATTTATATATATATATATATATATATATATATATATATATATATATATATATATATATATATATATATATATATATATATATATATGTATTTATATATATATATATATATATATATATATATATATATATATATATATATATATATATATATTGGGGTTAGTTCCGCATCAGCAACTGAGAAGACTATTTAGCGACTGGACAGACAGCTTAACGTGAGTTCCGAACCACGATCATCAGCTACCGAAAACACCGGTTAACACCCCCCTCGGGCTATCAACCCTTGGTTTTGTGCTTAACCGAAAGAAGCCTACCGACTTAGAAACTTAGAAAACCTCTCAGAAGGCATCCGGCCTTACTCAGCCTCGAACTGGCGTGACTGAGGGGTGATTCCTTGTCAGATTTTACACTCTTACAAACATTCACAAGAATTATAAAAAAACTTTTTTCCTTAGTACGGGAATCAAACCCGCTTGTGCATGAAGGTCATGCCATCTAACATAAGTAAATTTATTTTGTTAATTTTTTAGAGCCGAGTTTACGACAACATGTCAGAAACAATTAATGACCTTAAAAAAATAGCAATTAAAGTTGTAATCAAGGTAGCAGTTCTAACGGCATGACAAAAAGTCAAAGAATTTAAAAATTAGCATTAATATTCCTAGACACCTTCATGCTCGTCATTCTGCTCCAGATATAATTGCAATTAATCATATTTTTAATGAGGAAACCGCAAAAAAAATTCAAACAGTTCCTTGCGTTATATTAAAAAAAGGGAAACTTTAGCATAACATATGCAACAGGGAGTAAGAGAAATAACTTTCGAAAATTTAACCAACATTCACATTGTTTGAAGGAAAAAAGTTCCTTACAGCAAAGGGCAAAAAACGTATGGGTTTTTCTGAGAAAAAGAGAAAAGCAAAGTTTTTAAATCAACAATCTAAAAGCTATGATAAGAATTACTTTAAGCAAATATGAGTAAAAGCATATTTGGCAAATAATAGTTGGTTATTATTTAACGAATAGATTACAAATAAACTAATGGATATTGCTAAAACATTTTTTTTTTAAATTGAGAAATGTGCATCAGCCAAAATAGAAAGGAAACGTCGCTCTGACTAATTGAGATGATTCCCAATTTTGTTGATGATTTTGTTTGTTGATGACAAACAATATTTCAGTGTGTGTCAGTAAACGTAGTCAGGCTTTCCCATTTATCTTGCGGCTTCAGGTGTGGCCTTCATACCGAATATCTAACTCGCTATAAAGCCACAGCAACCGCGAAGCCTACGCCAAAGAAGGCGCACTAGCAAAGCTATTCCGGCTCCCCTTCCCGGTGGTACTCATGATACATCAGCTTCCTAATCAACATTGTTCCGTCCAACAAGTAACCGTCCAATTTGCTTTCGCAAACTGCACCTTACTAATTTCTGTCAACGCCTGTTGTCTAGGATGGGGTAGTTCAACACCAGTCTTATAGATGTGTGTCAGTGTGTATATTTAAATTCCCTTTAAAACCACGTTATATTTTCTACGCGAATATCGCGATGTGTTTCTTATTTACGGAGAAGTTGCCGCCAACCAGATTAAGATATATAACAGGACTTACATAACGTGCTAGTAAAAATTAAGTGTTAAAACAATGCCAAGATTGACTCAATTGACTCAAATGTGGGACATTTTATTTTATTTTTGTAATATAATTAATTATGTGTTTATTAATATAACCTAAATTAAATCATTTAAATCGAGTTATAATGTGATAAATTAGTGCCAGTAATTTCTCCTTTGAAATTAATCAACCTGTGTAAGTTTTCCTTTTTATTTTTTATAAAAGAAAACAAATTTATACTGAAACAAATAGAGTAAATAGTAAAAAATTTTACAATTTATTTTCAAACAATACCTTAAGAGGACAATGAAACAAAAACTTAACTGAATAATCGGATATCTATAATTTCACCAATAAAAAAAAATTTCAGAATTTCAGGTGTGAAAAATTAGTGCTAGTAATTTCAACATTAACATTAAACGCCATGATTGTACAAGTTTTCCTTTATTTTATTAAAAAAACAAAATTTATGAAGCGTGTGAAATAAATGGTTATAAAAGTATTGCATTTTGTTTTCGAATAATACCTTAAGAGGACAATGAAACAAAAAAAAAATATTTTGGCAAATTCCCCAATTATTACGAAAAAAAAAAATTTAAGCACTGGCCTGTTTTCCGTTTTTGAACGGAAATGGTTGCATTTTAGATTAATGTATTAAGAAATTTTTGGGTTCAAAATAATGTAAAGCATCGATGAGTCAATTTATGAATAAAGATAATTTCGGGATTCATACTAATGTACCAGAATAACCAGTGTTTATTAAAGTTTCATATGTTAAATCGATCATTAGTTTAATGTATTTCAGCGATTGACTTCACTGTTTGTGTTAAACAAACAACACAGACGAGCATACAAACACAAATTACGACACATATTCGATATTATATGCATGAAATTGAGGTCTGTAATTACCATCGTTACTATTTATTTACTGCTGTTTTGCATTTGCGTTTGTTATATTTGATTTGGTCGAAAGAAAAACTGACTGATATTGACTGTGACATATGTGGAAATATAGTGAATATCAGTGAAGATCGACCTGTTCATTGAATTTTATGCTAATATGAGATGCAATCCAAATAAAGCTGACCGTTTTTCTAAATACCTAACGGGTCTTTCAAGCTGCTAATTTTTTAAATTCTTGAATAAGACACAGATGGTGTTGTGACTTTGTCTATGCCTTGTCTCATTTCAGAATGTATGACATGTAATGTAATGACATTTATAATGTAATGACATGACATTTATAAAAATTGAATTGTACACAATGCTACAACGCGTTCAAATTGTTAAATTATTTTTTGAAAATGGCCATTCAGTGAAGAATATTTTTAGGAAACTACGTGATTTACTGTTTGTTAAATCGTCCACCTGAAACACTGTAATTCACAAGAGAATATTGATTTGTTGCTGAAGACCAAGAAATTTCCGTTAGTTGACGTTCGCAACAATTTCGAATCAATGAGTTCACAACATGGCGTATTTTATGAAATCATTTAACTCTGAAGGCATATAAGGTTCAAATAACACAAGAATTAAAGCTACTGGATTATACAAAACGTCGTGCATTTGTCAGTTGGATCAATGTACAAACAAATTATTTTTCTGAAAAAGCATCGTATTTTCATGAAAAAACAGCAAAAAAATTGCCGCATTTGGGGTGAGGAAAATCCACGATTGATTCATGAGAAACCTTTGCATCCTAAATAAGTCACTGTTTGGTGTGTATTATGGTCAGGAAGTGTAATTCTTTCAGAATACTGCTGGTAAAGCTGTAATTGTGAATGGTGTTCGATATCGCGAGATGATAACTGGATTTTTTTAGGCTGAATTAAATAATATTGATTTGGAGGATATCTGGTTCCAACAAAATGGCGCTACACCTCACTCTGCTAATGAAACAATTGATTTATTGAGAGAAAAAATTCCTGAACGCGTTAATACATGAAACGATGATGTTAATTCGACTCCAAGATCATACGATTTGACACCATATTTTCTTTGGTCTTACATACAACGCCAGGTCTATAAGAACAATCCACAATCGATTCCTGAACTGAATGATGAAATTTTTCGAGTCATTGGTGAGATAGAACCACGGTTATGCCAAAATATAATCCAAAATTTTGACAAAAGAGTAAACGTCTGTGGAGCTGCAAGAGGTGATCATTTGGCAGATATTATTATTCGTGTTTAAATATCATACATTATACACCAATTATTAACAAAAAGTTTATAAACAAAGACTAATATCTAAAAATTTCCACCATATTTAAAATTATATGTACGACAATTGTTTCGACAAGCAGTGCCTTTTTCAAATACAAACTATACCAAACTAACAGTGGGAAAAGTAACCACAACCTAAAGAGCCCATCGTCCTAATAATACCATAAAACATGATAGCAGGGAAATCCATTTTTTGTCAACGTCTAGGACAATATAAGTTTAATAACGGTGAACCATTCAAGTCTAGCTGGTCATTTAACAAAATATCCAAATTTTTTCTTTTGTTGATTTCTAGGCTCTCTAAAAGATTTAATTTTTTGGATTTATTCTCATTATGTAACATTATAAAATTGTCATTGAAAGTATGCTTTCCTAACATTAAGTGGTTAGCATAATGAGAATTATTTTGTTGTATAATATAACTTCTTTTATGTTCGTTGAGCCTAGTAGAGAAATATCTTCCTGTTTCTCCAACGTAGACTTTTGGACCCGCACTTAATTAAATAAACTCCTGATTTATCCAGTTTACTTGTTTGATTTTTATTGTTTTTCATGGGGCGTCCTAGACTATTGTTTGTTTTGAAAGCAATATTTATATTGTTTATTTTGGATAAATATCTCGACACTAATTTGGTAATTTTTCCCGTATATGTAATTGTTTTGAACGCTGCATTTTCGACATTGACCGGATATATTAAATTAATGGCTTTATTATAATTTTTTTATTAATTATTTTATATATAATGTTTGGGTCGTATCCGTTATTTACTGCGATCTGTTTGATGGCATTCAATTATTTATTATAATTATCTATTGACATGGGAATATTTAATAATCTATGTATAAAAGAGTTAAATGCTGCCATCTTTTGTGCAAAAGGATGACAAGATTTATTGTGTATAACTAAATATGTATGTGACGGTTTATGAAAAATTGCAATTGTCTTTTCTAGTAATAGTTAAGTCTAAAAAGTTAATACTATTATGTTGCTCTTCTTCAACTGTGGATTTAATGTTTGTATGGAAAGAATTTATGTGAATTTATTTGAGAATTTTATGGACATTATGAATTGATTAGAATGTCATCTACATATATGAACCAGTAAAATAATGATTTAAACAAGTCATGTTGATTTATAAGATAAGATAAATTTCTAAGTTGTCCATAAAAATTTCGGCCAGTAAAGGGTTCTCCATAACCAAACCGTCATTAGAAACATAAAATGAATTATCAGATTCAAAGTAATTTTGATCCAACGTAATTAACAGTATGTAGCTCTAAAATTTCTTGTTTTATTATTGAATTAGTTTTATTTTTGAGAAGCAATTTGTCAACTAATTCTATTAATTCGTTTGGTGGTATACTCAGGAATAAATTTTGTACTTCGAAAGAACTTTAGGTTGCGTTTACTTTTCTCACTGTTAGTTTAGTATGGTTTGTATTTGAAAAAGGCACTGTGTGTTGTAACAATTTTCATATATATAATTTTAAATATAGTGGTATAGATATAGACATTTTTTGATATTAATCTTTGTGAATTTGAAAATGAATTTCCAATCTGAATTTCCAAATCAAGTATCGGCTACCTCAGTTACATTTAACAAAAAGTTTTTTGAAATCAACTTTCAATTCAAAAGCAAATTTTCATAAATTAAAAAGCCTCTCAATTTGAAAGGCCCTTTATATATCGCGCTTTATATATATATATATATATATATATATATATATATATATATATATATATATATATATATATATATATATATATATATATATATATTGTGTAATTTACATAAATTAGTGAATCCATCACTGTATTTGAGAGATTAACTTTTACACTAATAAAAAATCGACTTTCTATTTTTTTTTTAAAAAGCCCGTTATTTAATATGGAATCCGTATGATTTCTCGATAAATTAGTTGTTAATAAATAAAAAGCAAAACACACCAAAGTTAAATACCGCCACCAACTTCGCTATTAGTGTTACAACACAGCTAGTATTAAAGTTAAACGTTTGCCTTTAAACTGGATTATCCCGGATACTAACAGTTGTTAGTCTCATAACATTTGCTGATTTCGCATACGTAGTAACGTACTATTAAAATTAACAAATGAATAGAATACTTTCGTGATGAAAAATTTTATTATATATTTTGCTTAAGGACCTGGAGCACGGGTGAATTTTCTTTGGATTAATTTTCTCCACGGATCCATTATGCAATTTTTAGTGCATACCTTGTCGTGCGGTCTCGTGCAGTCTGACTGTTGCGCATGCTCACCGCCAAATGGCGTGAAATCCATATGATTGTAGCCACCACTCAACATAGTTGATTTATATGGGTATGACCTTAGTCGTATCTCCATTCGCTCTCCTGATCAGTCTCGGGAGATGCTTGCTGATGGTTTGGAGGCGGATGAAGGAATGGTAGAGCACTCACGTGAAGCATGGGTGCATTTTCTTTGCTTTTTAATATCGTTCTCCACGGGCCTATTATGCAAATTTTCGTGTATAAATAGCGACAATTCTACCCACTCAGCTCAAAGGTATTCACGTCGCGTAAAATACTGGATAATAACAATATAATTTTTGTTCAAAAAATAAAAGGTCACCTTGACTAATTGAGATGATCCTTATGACAAAGGCAACAAAAAATATTTCAGTGTGTGTCCATATTAATTAATTCCATTTAAAACCAAAAATGCATTCTTTACATGCATATCACGATATGCATTGTATTATTGTACGATATGTATGTACGAGATGTATGTAATATGTACGATATGCATTGTATGGAGAAACTGTTAACCAACCAGATAGGAAAAAACCGGGGCTTTTGCAACGCGTTCGGAAAAAATAAGCCAGAATGTCGCCAGACTTATATAAACTTAAATGATGGACATTTTGGACATTCAAATTAATAAAATATTTAAGCATGTGCTTCTCGATCTTTTAAAACATGTTATTGTGTGAAGAATTAGTGCTAGTAATTGCAACTTAATTAAACGATTTGAAACGAAACATAACAAATTTTATTTTTGCATTCACTTTTATAGATATAAAATGCCGCAATTTAGTGTCCCTTTTACCATAATTAAAAAAAATGTCGCGCCAGTCGTCTTTAAGACTGAACGACCAACATAAATCACGCAAGCCTGATAAATAACTTCGTCCGTCAGCGTGACAAGATCGGCGCACCCCGCCGACTCTAATCGCATTTCGACTGAAAACAGAGCCCCGGCCCAGAAACAAAGAAATAAGCGAAACAAACGCCACCAACGCCGCTCCGGCTTGCTTCCAGGATGCAACCGTTCGGCGGCAAACTGTAAACTAGTTTATCAGAGCGGGCCGCGCTCTGGGGGCGCTTCATTTGTTTTATAAACCGTGATAAACGGCGCAGAGAGGGGGGTACTGAAGAGTGAAGGGTGCCAGCGAACGAACGGCGGGCGTTTCGCTTTTGTTCCTTTGATCTGCACGATGACAACGTCACTCTGGATTTATTAGTTTTGTATGGTGGTGTCATGCGCGACCTACGGAAAAATTGTATTGTTATTGTGCAGTATTTTACGCGACATAAATACATTTAGGCTGAATGAATAGAATTCCCAGCATTTATATATTGACTTAGTAAAGGGTAATTGCATTTTTTTACAATGAATCGGGAAACTCAATATTTTATTTACAGGATCAACTTTTAAAACCTTACTATATTTGATGTGTTGGTGCGGTACCTAAGAGGATCGTCCGACAGAACAGCAGCTAAGGTGATTGAAAATTCAACAAGAAATTGCCCATCAATTTCGCCAGTCCAAGGTTGAGTAGATGTGTAACAATAATACCCGAGTAACTTAAAAAATTAAAATTAAAATAGCTCAAGATAATGATTTTTCTTAGCGTATACATTGACCAAAAAGTAAGGTGCTTTTAAAAAGAAGCACAAAGTATTTATTTATGCATCCAAATTGTTTTGTCTCCTTAAAAGTAATTACCTGTCACTACAATATATACTTATTTCAACATTTTTTTTCTAGTCTTTGAAACGGTTTTTATAGCCGACTTTTGATCTTTCTTTGAAAACGATCAGTGAACTCTCTTGAATGTCTTTTATGGACTCAAAACAGCGTACACAAGTAGTTTCTTAACTCAAGGGAACAAGAAAAAGTCACATGTTGTCATATTTAGTGAATATGGGCTTGTGGAATAGTATTTGGTTGACTTTAAGTAAAAAATTGACGAATAATTATTACGGTGGGCGATGGTGAATTATCTGAACTACAGTGAAACTGAAACCACAGCGAAAATTTCATATTTGGATCAAAACTGACTGAAAATGAACTTTCGGTTGTTCATTATTTATATATATTATGAATTTCAACTTGATAACAACCGATAGGATAAACAATATTTCCAGTGCATGAGTTCAATGTGCTAATATATTAAAGGAAAACGAAAATACTAAATGGTTTCAGAAAATAACGTGACACTTTCTTTAAAAGTGAAAACTGACCCATAATGTGTATCTCATCAAAGTGAAAAAACTTTCAGTTAAATTACAATCGTGGACATTGTGTTTAAATGTCACAAACAAACACCATTACTATTATATAATGTATATTCAATCGCCAAATATAATTTTTTAAGTTAAATTTTTATTAATTTTGATGCCGAATTTTAGGTGACACATACACTAAAGATTACCATATATTAATTTAAATAGAAAAATAGTTATTAAAGTGCATGGAACATAATGTTAATTCGTTCTTATAATATTTCTGACAGATATTGAAATATGTGAAAAGCAAAGTTTATATCATAAATATATATGTTCATATATCACTATAATCACATATTAGTAAATCAGAAGAATAAGGCGTAATGTGTTCCAGAATTTTCGATAGTTTTTGTAGAATAGACAGAATTGTCTGTGCGTAATAGATAGTATGAAATATTACATATCTAATCTCTATTTCTCACAAAATTTATAATTTTTTTATAAAGTATACTTAATAAATTCTTTTTTCTGACAGTTTAGCCATGTTTTAGCCTTAACTCACAAACAACACTGGTCAACAAATTATCAACTTTTTATTCATGAAATAACAAACTAATTTCGAGAAAGCATTAAAAACATTAACAGTGGTACTATTTTCATGCTCTAGTTAGATCAGGTTTTTTGTGAGCTGCAATAACAAGATTTATAACTTTTTTTTTAATTAATAAATTTTAATCATCTTAAAAATGTAAGCTTCAAATAGTGCAACGATGTTATTACAATAAAGGAGATCGCTATGACCACTAAAACACTGTACAAGATCACCGTGACGGTTTCGAGAAACGGTAACCTTTATGCCTTTTGTTAAATGATGTCATTGCTTCAGATGCGAGTCAAGAAGTCCTGCTATAGATCTAGGTCTCTAACCAAGTCATTTAATTCAGGTTGAGTGGCTAAATGAGATTCTGATGAGTAGAGAATAACGAAGTCCTGATCTGTTGGGTCGCCGTTTTCAGTATCATAGTCGGAATCGTCAAAAGACTGGAGGGACTGGATGATTGAGGTCTTTGAGCTGACATTGTACTAATGTAATAACATTTTCTTTTTTACGGGTATTGGGCCCTGATGTTGTATGTAACACAGTCCTTTTGTTCTTACCATAACATTGATGTTGCGAAAATTCTTACCACAACTCGAGCTTATTATGTGCGGAACCTACTGTTTATCTTGATTTTTAACTGCGACATCAAAGTAAAGTTCGTATGCCCGACTAATCGTGGAGTTATTTTTTCATTATTTTCTGTCGTAGTAAAATTACTACACATTTAACAAGAATTGTTTGAATTACTTTTGCAAATGCGAGTCATTATTATAATGATAATATTATAACTTAAATGCAGAAATATTTAGAAATAAATCAATATAAATAAAGACAAAAATGTAAAACCATAAATTGGTTAAAAATTCACTTAATATACTATTTAAACTATTTGTTGGCAAAAAATATAACAAATACAGAGGTATACAATATACAAAGATAACATGTAAAGCAACAACATGCAATAACATGTAAAGTTCAAGAATATTCCCGATTAATATTTCAACCTGCATGACTAGATAAAGTCGATCTAAGTCAGCTGTGAAACTTATGTTGTTGATAGGTGTTACCGTGTACTTCTTGATAATTATCATTATCACAAGTCATTATATGTGGCCAAAAACCTTGTTGACCAGTGAAATTAAGCGTACATTACATTCATTGTTACTTCACAAACAACCTCTAATGCAGATATAGATATACCGGAATAGATATACACCTATACAAAACAAAGTGACTTCTGTTTTAAAAATTGCGCGCTTTACGTATTGATATAGACATTTAAAACACTTGGTATTTGTTTCACAATATATTCAAGATATTCTCTAACATGTTTCGGCCTCGCGACCATTCTCAAAGAGAGTTATGTATAAACTTTCACCAAGAGCCAACCGCGCAATCAATCAAAACTATTGATATAAACATTTGTTTATTTAAGTTGGCATGACTGTCATTTAAATTATACAGATGTTCAATCAATGTTATATTAAATCAATCGTTAATTTAAAAATTATAACGTGTTCCTAAGTAAAAAAAGTTGTCTGTAATTTTTTAGAATGAACAAATTTATCGAAGAGTATAAAAATTGCATTAAACTTTATCTAAAAAACGAAATTACTTTCGCATTATCAATGTTAACAAAGTGTTAATAAAGCAATAAATATAAAAAAAAATGTTTGCAAATGGTACACGAATTTTAGTAATAGTAGAGAAGCAGCTGTAGATGAACCTTGTTCAGGAAGACCTTTAACATCAACGAATGAAGAAAACATTACCAAAATCAACCATATTTTTCTGAGTAATCGCCGATTAGGTATTAAAAACATTGTAAATATTAACGTCCAAATTTGTGGTCATGGTTTTTGTAGCGCCAGCTTTTTGTTATATATCAATTACCTAAACTCGAGGAGATTTACTAAACACCAAATCACTTATTTAAACTTCGGGGTGCACGTTTTGCTGATCATCTTAACACCATCAGGGGTTGATTCAATCTCTCTCATCATCAGACGATGATCAGACGGAATAATATATTTATCATTCTAAAATGGCTGTCGAAACATGCGCCGAAAAGTAAAAAAAAAAGATTTGGTGTTTAGTAGCAAATATCTTCAAGTTTAGTGTCCAATAAAATAATTGATCAGACAAATAGTATTCCGTAAGCACCAGATATGGCAGCATGTTGAAAAAACAAAAACTGAAAAAAAACGCTGGAATAATGTACTACAGTGAGAGGGAATTCATTAAAATTTTAATAAATAATTAAATATTTAGTGTTTTATTCAAAAAGTTACATTACTTCTTGATTATAGCAGGTGTGGCGGTTAATAATACTTTTTTTTCTTAAAAACACGTTTAATTTGGGATAAAGATTAAAAATGGTGTATTCAAAGTATGCACTATAGCTAGCTGCACATTTTACGCATCTCTCTGACAATATGTGGATGCCCTCCCAGAAAAACCGTAAACGTATCTTTTGAGCTAGTCCAGTCATAAGGCGATTTCTTTTCGATGCGTAATTGTTGAAGTGTTTCGTGGAAAGTGCATGACACATCAATTAAAACAAGTGGTAGTCGAAAGGAGTCAAGTCTGGTGAGTAAGACGGGTGAGGCAAGAGTTCCGAGCCAGGTGCAGAAATGGTGTCTCTGAGTGCTTCCGCTGTGTGTGATGGGGCTTTGTCGTGCTACAAAATTACTTGCCTATGTTTTGTAGCCATTCTGGTCGCTTTTCGATCAATGCATGGTTTAAATTGACCGTTTGTTAACGGTATTATTCTGCGAACGGTAGTAACATCATTCGGTCTTGCGGTCGATGTTTATTGTCGTCCTGGGTCAACCCAGGATTTTCACGATCCGATGCAAAAAAGTATTTCTTTCATGCTGAGAGAGCAAAATTTCCCAAACCGTTTTCCGTTTGTCCGTCTGTGTGTGGTTCAGCTGATGTGGCTTTTTTGCTGATGTGGCTCTTTCCATGGCACGCAGACGATCACCAATGGTTTTCGCGACCAACATTTAACCTCTCTGTCATTTGCTGTTGAGTTTGCACATCATTTCCTTCCAAGAATACTTGCAATTCGGCATCTTCAACTTGTTTCGGTTGATCTGGGTGTTCTGGGCCTTTCAAGTGGAAATCACTACTTTTAAATGGTCAAAACCAACGCCCACAAGCGTCTTTCGTTGGGTCATTGTCACCGTAAGTTTCCACAAGTATACGATGACTTTTACTCACGTTTTTCTTTTGATTGAACTAGAAAGGCAGTCTGTGCCGCAAATACTGTTTATTAGGCTTTAACTTGACATGTTTACTTGACACTAACTTGAAATCATTTAAACATCAATGGCGTTTTGAAAGGTACTGTTTTAGCAACAAAATGATATAATATGTTAAACTGTGAACAGACCTTAGTTTCCAGCGTCGTCTCTTAAAATAATTAAGAATTATTAACCAGCATCTGGCAGTAGTGCACAGTTCCTAAGTACCATAAGCTAAAGAAGTCCCAGTTGCAGTAATATTTCTTACAATATATCCTGTGCTACCTATTTTTAATTTTTTTGATCTGCACCATAAAATAAGCTGAACAAAAATATATTTATATACTAATATATTGTCATTGTGTATGTAACTGCATTAACCAATAATAAGTAATAATGTGTTCAAATATTTAAGTGACTTTAAATAACTTAGATTTTAGAAACAATAACAATATAACTACTTAGATTTTAGCGCTTAAACTGATATGGCCAAGAGATATAGAATCAAGAAGTTTCCATACGTTTTTAAAAGTGAAGACGATTTTTTTAGTAATACAATAGTAGTTAAAGGATTTTAACAAAACGATGACCATTTTAAAGCATCATTAGATAAGTAGATATTTAATAATAAAAATATTATTTATAATTTATAAAAAAATAAACTCCTTGTTGAAAGGTGGTATACCATATTATATTATAAAAACATAAACGTAAAGTTCTATAATTTTCAGTAAATTGAGAATAATTCCAAGAACTGCCCAAAGCAATATTCCAATTTCCATAATTTGATACTAATACCTAACAAGAAAATATATGTTTTCCAATTTAGAACAATCGGTAACTAGTGTGGCGTTAAAATCGTAATACAATATTTTATTTATAATCCCTCTCCAAATTGAAGCAATTGGACCCATAATTTAGGACTAAATCGAAGGTTCAACTGCTTAAAACAATGGCTCACAGGCGCTCGACATTAAACTAATTCTGTATTAAGGACCATTCCAAATTGGGAAGTATTTTCTTAAAGGGTAATCAGAAACACTCGCCGACTATTATCGGTCTAACGTGTACATAAAGAAGAATAATATTTGATATAACAACCGGAAACACTTTTTGTATTGTTTATTCCCTCAGTAAGATTATAGACTACAGACAATAGATGATAGAGTTATTTATATACTTATTTTTAATTAACGGAGATCGTAATTGTATATAATAAGAAAAAATATATTTTTTAAAAAGCAAAATAAAATAAATAATTAAATAAATAAATACAAAGTTTATTTAGCATATGCAGCTAATAGTAACAAAACAAAGGTAATACACAAGAAAAATAAAAGTATGAAAAATTCTAAGAAATTGTACCAAAAGAAAATACAATGAAAAGTAATAATTAACAGTGCTCAAATGATAAAACGCTCTATTGCTTCAAATAATAATTTAACAGTTTATTAAATACATGTACATTAAGAGTGCTCTCTCTCTCTCTATGTGGGTGGGCAAAACATTGAAGGGGCAAACACCTTCCCAAAACAATATCTTCTGGAGACTAGTAGTTCTCTGAATTGGTACATCATAATTGTTCTTAGAACGGACATCGTAGGAATGCATGTTTGCTCTTTGCACCAAAAAAATATTCAAATAATAGGGCAACAAATTATGTTTTATTTTATATATCAATCGAATGTTAGCCCCTTCAATGGCTCGCGCAACAGAAAACCAAGCCAATGACCGCAACATTGCCTCTATCGGTATATACCTATTATAATTCAATAGTACACGCACAGTCTTATTCTGCTATATTTGGAGTCTACAAATACTCTCTTTATTACATGATATGAGCACAGACATACAATAAGTAAAACGGAGCAAAACTGTAGTATTGTATACAAACCTCTTCGAACAAGGTGACAAATGTGACGATATACGACTAAAGAACCCTATTTTTTCCCAATCTTTCTACATAGATAACTGACATTATTACAAAATGTTAGCTGAGGATCCAACAGTACTCTCAAGTATTTAATTTCATTTACAATTTTAATATGACAATTGTTTATATTTATTTTCAACCCTAACTCATTAAATTTTTTGCAGTGGGCTTTAGACCATATCACCATGCACCTTGTTTTCAGTTCGTTTAGTTTAAGTTTATTTTACATAGTCATCTAAATAATATTGCGAATTTACTATTCAACGTTTCGACCATTCTGGCAAATTTTAATTTCCGGCAAATTTTATCCAGACAAAGATATGGGAGTATCATCCGCAAAAAGACTAATAAAGCACTTATCCAATATTGTAGAAATATCGTTGACATATATCAAAGACAGCAACGGGCCCAAATCACTACCCTAAGGAACTCTCCAAGCACTTTCTCTCTTTGCCGACACTTTTCCCTCAACTCTCGCCTTCTATGGATGTATGTCTGTTGAGTAACTCTTGATCAATTTCAAGGCTTTTGATCTTACACCATAACTTACTAGTTTTTTACACAGTATATCTCGGTCAATAGTTTCGAATGATAGCTTTAAATAACACACTAAGCACAGTTTTTTCGTCCTTTATATCGTTTCTCCACGTTGCGCATATGCATGCGCAACGCACTAAAGTGCATACACCAGTATGCACTAAATAGCCGTTTTACAAGAATATTTTATCCTAAACCCTGATTGAACAGAAAATAATAACTCATTAGCTTCAAAATAAGTTCTCAAATCTGCACAGCACATACAACAGTCTCGATGATTTTATCAACAACAGGTAATAAATTAATTGGTTCCTTAGGGTAGTGATTTGGTCCCGTTGCTGTTTTGGATATATGTCAACGATATTTCTACAATATTGGATAAGTGCTTTATTAGTCTTTTTGCGGATGATACTCCCATATCTTTCTCTGGATAAAATTTGCCAGAATGGTCGAAACATTGAATAGTAAATTCGCAATACTATTTAGATGACTATGTAAAATAAACTTAAACTAAACACTGAAAACAAGGTGCATGGTGATAGGGTCTAAAGCCCAATGCAAAAAATTTAATGAGTTAGGGTTGAAAATAAATATAAACAATTGTGATATTAAAATTGTAAATGAAATTAAATACTTGAGAGTACTGTTGGATACTCAGCTAACATTTTGTAATAATGTCAGTTATCTATGTAGAAAGATTGGGAAAAAATAGGATTCTTTAGTCGTATATCGTCACATTTGTCACCTTGTTCGAAGAGGTTTGTATACAATACACAGTTTTGCTCAATTTTACTTATTGTATGTCTGTGCTGATATCATGTAATAAGGAGAGCATTTGTAGACTCCAAATATAGCAGATTAAGACTGTGCGTGTGCTATTGAATTGTAATAGGTATATACCGATAGAGGTAATGTTGCGGTCATTGGCCTGGTTTTCTGTTGCGCGAGCCATTGAAGGGGCTAACATTCGATTGATATATAAAATAAAACTTAATTTGTTGCCCCATTATTTGAATATTTTTTTGGTGCAAAGAGCAAACATGCATTCCTACGATGTCCGTTCTAAGAACAATTATGATGTACCAATTGAGAGAACTACTAGTCTCCAGAAGATAATGTTTTGGGAAGGTGTTTGCCCCTTCAATGTTTTGCCTACCCACATAGAGAGAGAGCACTCTTAATGTACATATATTTAACAAACTGTTAAATTATTATTTGAAGCAATAGAGCGTTTTATCATTTGAACACTGTTAATTATTACTTTTCATTGTATTTTCTTTTGGTACAATTTCTTAGAATTTTTCATACTTTTATTTTTCTTGTGTATTACCTTTGTTTTGTTACTATTAGCTGCATATGCTAAATAAAATATGTATTTATTTATTTTATTTTGCTTTTTAAAAAATATATTTTTTCTTATTTTATACAATTACGAATAAAATATACTACAATCTCCGTTAATTATATATAAGTATATAAATAAGTCTATAATCTATTGTCTGTAGTCTATAATCTTACTGAGAGAATAAACAATACAAAAAGTGTTTCCGGTTGTTATATCAAATATTATTCTTCTTTATGTACACGTTAGAACGATAATACTCGGCGAGTGTTTCTGATTGCCCTTTAAGAAAATACTTCCCAATTTGGAATGGTCCTTTATACAGAATTAGTTTAATGTCGAGCGGCTGTAAGCCATTGTTTTAAGCAGTTGAACCTTCGATTTAGTCCTAATTTATGGGTCCAATTGCTTCAATTTGAAGAGGGATTATAAATAAAATATTGTATTACGCTTTTAACGCCACACTAGTTACCGATTGTTCTAAACTGGAAAACATATATTTTCTTGTTAGGTATTAGTATCAAATTATGGAAATTGGAAATTCCATAAAATGAAAATTATAGGATTTTAGGTTTATGTTTTTATAATATAATATGGTATACCACCTTTCAACAAGGAGTTTATTTTTTTATAAATTATAAATAATATTTTTATTATTAAATATTTACTTATCTATTGCTGCTTTAAAATGGTCATCGTTTTGTTAAAATTCTTTAACTACTATTGCATTACTAAAAAAATCGTCTTGACTTTTGAAAAAGTATGGAAACTTCTTGATTCTATATCTCTTGACCATACCAGTTTAAGAAAGAAAAACTCTCTTACTACATAACATGCACTTATAGATAGATCTCTACCGATACCTCCAATATTATGTTACACTGTTTATTTCCTAGGAATATATTTTCGAACTACTTCGATATTCATATCTGTAATTTTACGAAAACTCTGATTTTTTATGCGCTCTAAAAAGTATTATATATGTATGTGTATATATATATATATATATATATATATATATATATATATATATATATATATATATATATATATATATATATATATATATATATATATATATATTTATATGTATTTATTAAACATTTAATAATAAATATATATTATGATATATTACTTAGTAGAAACTACATATAAAAAATACATACATACATACATATAAAAAATATAAAAATATTTATAGACTGTTAAAGTATAGATGTTTAAAATATTCTGGCAGGGTTGTTTATCGGGTTTTCTTGGTAATTAAAATATCTTGGAAGTAGAAATTCAACGTATCAAATCCAAAGCTGGCAGGTTGCGCTTGCTGCACAAAACGTTTTAATTTCTTCGTCACATTAATTGCCTGTTGATATGTATGAATAACCTCTTCTTCCTGCGTGTGTTCATCATCTTTTTTTATATAGGAACCTCCAGACATACCGAGTCATCACTTTCTTCCAATAGTAAAGCATTGCCTATAGTGAAAAAGTCTCCGATACTGCCATTTGTTCCAGTGCCAAAATCATCATTAGTTTTCAATTCATCAGCATCCGAATCTTTTACGTTTTGTGACGGATTTTCATGTACAGAGTTACTATGTATAATTTCAGATTTGCAAAAGTAATTTTGAATTTTATTCTTTGATATCAGGTATCATGCATTATAAATTTGATAAATTGCACCTAAAATATTTTCTTTGAGAGTTGTTGAGCTGATTCAGCAGTATTAATGGCTAATGATAGTTTTTTTAACTATAAAAATTCTATAAAAAGTTTAAAACTTTTAATAATGCTCTGGTGTTGAGTTTGACACACAGACGTGCAATTGGAAGGTAAAAAATGCAACTCAATATTTTCTAATTTTACGTCTCTTGGGTATGAACACGCATTGTCTAGAAATAATAATTTTTTTTGTTTCTCACATTTCAATTTTCATTTTTTCATTTTTCATTCTGCCATTAGTTCCCCAGTCATCCATGCTTTTCCGTTCAATCTCCAAATAACAGGTAAAACGTTCAGATTAATGTGTTTCAAAGCCATAAGCTTTGCGGTTCTTCCCATTAACAGCGGATTTTCTTTTTCTTCATTCATGTTGACACAAAATAGTATAGAAAGCATTTATTTCGAAAGTTGCTTCCAATGCATTTTTCGCGTCTCAAAAGTAATGTTTTATTGGAAAGTGCACGAAAAAATATCCCCGTCTCGTCTGCATTGTAGATATTTTTCATAGATAAATAATCAAGGGAATCGTAGTAAAAAACTTGGTTACATCATGAGGGTTTACACTCGCAGCTTCTCCAGATATGGCCTTAAAAGCAATATTGAGCCTCGTTCGAAATTTTTTCGAATGCGAAGCCCCGTCTTATATGCTTATGCGCATGTTGAAGTTTTGTTCTCAAGTAGCTTGTTCAAGAGAGGGATTAACCGGTGATTGGACTGGATTCACGTGTCCGTGTTCGGCCAAGAGAAGTATCAATGAAGAAGGAATTAATATGATGAAGTCAGTACTGACAAAAGATGTCCGTAGCAGGAGGTTTCACTGTATATTAATGAATAAATACATTTCATTGTTTTTTTTTTAATTATTATATTTATTTACTTCACACAGCCAATACCAATGTGACAACATCGCGTGAATTCAAATAGTAACAAAAACTATTTCAGTGTGCCGGTGCATCTATTTATGAATATCATGTGCTTCTTATTAACGCAGAAGCTTGTAGTAAAAAAAATGTATTTTTGCTGCTGCCGACCAGACTAGAGTGCCAGAACTTTTCCAACATGTTCCGGAAAACTGAGGTAAAAGTCAATGGTTAAATTTTCACGTTATTGCTTTATACGTTATTTGCTGTTATTTGTACCGGGAAGGAGCCCCACCAGTCCAAGAAAATCTAACACTAGATATATACGCCATCCGACGGGAGGTCGGCGCAAAACATGGGTTGTTGGCTGTGGATAGGGTCTTCCTATTTTTGATGGTATGGTATATGTCGGCGCCCTGAAGAGTCTGAACCTCGAGAGACGAAACATATGTCATCCAGTTGAAGGGATAGGTGGGGCTCCTTCCCGGTCAATCAACCAACAAAAGTGTTCATTTAGGCGGAGACGCAGGTTGTTGTGTGTTCCACATGAGATTGTGGAACCCAACGGTTGGGTGTCTGATGACACTGAACTACTGCTGTCTCATTGGACGCAGTCCAAGAAAATCTAACACTACATATATACGCCATCCGACGGGAGGTCGGCGAAAAACATGGGTTGTTGGCTGTGGATAGGGTCTCCCTATTTTTGATGGTATGGTATATATCGGCGCTCTGAAGACTCTGAACCTCGAGAGACGAAACATATGTCATCCAGTTAAAGGGATAGGTGGGGCTCCTTCCCGGTCAATCAACCAACAACAGTGTTCATTTAGGCGAAGACGCAGGTTGTTGTGTGTTCCACATGAGATTGTGGAACCCAACGGTTGGGTGTCTGATGACTCTCAACTACTGCTGTCTCATTGGACGCAGTCCAAGAAAATCTAACACTACACACATATATATATATATATATATATATATATATATATATATATATATATATATATATATATATATATATATATATATATATATATATATATATATATATATATATATATATAGCTTCCTAAAGCTCCCACCCTTCGTACCCTTCGTCCATGTCGCAGGAAGCGGACAACGGCTGAACCCGAACGTTTATTTCAGGAACAGATGGCTAACAGGGCTCTGGCAGAAAAAAGACCCAGGTCGCGTCTGCAGGGGCAACAACCGGCAACCTGGTCGGCGTCTGTTCACCCAGAGGATGCGACCGTACACTACGCTCCAGGAACTAACAATCCTTGGTTCTTAACTCCCAGTGGAAACACTGGACCCATAAGGTTATAAGCAATCATGACTCGTGCAAGTAATAACAATAATACCCCAGGTGGTAACCAATCCACCCGTTGACAGACGGCAACTGGGTGCTCGGATTCTGAGGACCTAAACTTTCTCGATTTCAAAAAAAGTCGGAGCCTTCCGGCAAATTTCCACATAAAACTCCTACATACATTGGCACCTTCAACATCAACACGCTGATCCAACCAAAAAAACTTCACAACCTATATTCCGAACTTGACAGGCAAAAGATAGTTGTGCTTGGCCTACAAGAAACACGCATCACGGATGAGGACACGGTAGACTATGGGAACTATCGCATATTCAAAAGTAGGACAGACAAACGAGTCGCCAGGGGTGCACCGCTTCTGGGCATGGCCTTTGTGGTACATAAAGGGATAGTTAACTCTATTAGGGAAATCAAGCCCATAAACAATAGCCTAATGACAATGCGCATACAGTGCGCAAATAAAAAATACACCATGATCAATGTACATGCCCCCACAAACGGAGACAACAAGAAAAACCCCAAGTCTACAGAGAAATTATGGGCAACACTACAGAAGGTCATGGCAAAGGTCCCAAAGGATGACGTCAAAATCTCACTGGGTGACTTTAACGCGCAAATCGGTAGAGAAAAAATCAATCAGAAAACAGTAGGCAAATTCCCCGGTCACAAATTTTCCAATAAGAACGGCACAAGACTCATCGAACTATGGCAACAGAATAACCTTAAGATCATGTCAGTATCCCTAAGAAAATCTCCACAAAAACAGAAGACATGGAGATCGCCTATAAAACAGATTGAAGAATTCCAAATAGACCACGTTGCCATCTCATACCCACAACAAAGAGAGATCCAAGATATCCAAGTTCGCAGGGGCGCGAACATTGACTCAGACCACTACCTAACACGAATCAAAGTCAAGTTCATCCCAAGGAAAATTTATCACAAGAAAGCACATCTACAGAAATTCGACACAAAAAAGATCAAGGAATCCAACATAACAGAGGAATGGTAAATGGAACAAGCAGATACATGAAAAAATTTCACAAAAAAATTATATAAAAAACACAGGAACTGATCCCATTGAAAAACAACACAAAACACCCTTGGTGGGACACGGAATGCGAAAGTGCATTGCAGGGATGCAAACGAGCATTTCAGGAGTACAACACTAAAAAATCTTCAGAAAGTCAACAGCTTTTTGACGTGACTAGAAAACAGACCGCAGGGCAAACTAAGAGGAAGTACATGAAGGAACAACTAGACCCTATAAAGGAGAATTTCCGCAATTATAACACGAGAGACTTTTATAGGATTTTTGCAAAAGAAATCCGTGGATACACACCACAAAATATTTGCTTCAGAAAGCGGAATGGGAGATTCGCGCTAACCAATCAGGAGAATTGTCAGGAGCTGGCACACTATTTCTCTGATCTCCTCAATTGCCCTGAACGCGACACAAGATTCCCCAAGGAAAATTTTATGCATACCCACTCAGAAACACCACCACCAACACAGGAAGAAATCCACAGGCACCTACCCAAACTAAAGAATAACAGGACATCAGGTGAAGATGGTATCACCGCGGAACTATTGAAAAACCTCGGACCAAATTCACTGCAAGAACTTACGCAAATTATCACGAACATTTGGCAAACAGAAAAATTACCAGATGATTGGAAATGTGCTCTTATCCACCCGCTGCACAAGAAGGGAGACAGAACAGATGTGAACAACTACAGAGGAATCTCGTTACTATAAGTCACCTACAAAATCCTCTCAGCATGACTTCTCCAGAGAACACAAGAACAATTAGAACACAAAATTGGCGAGTACCAGGCAGGCTTTCGCCCTGGTCACTCATGCACTGAACAAATATTTAACCTAAAAACTATACTGAAATACAAAGCTATCAGGAACGTCCCAATCATCTGCACGTTCGTGGTGCATCGACCAAAAATCTTTGTTCAACATCCTAGAAGAACAAGGACCCCAAAACGCTACGATTAATCAAGCAGACACTGACTGTCACAACCGCTAAAGTAAAATTTATGGGAGAAATTTCTGAACCCTTCCTGATTAAAACTGAAGTACGCCAAGGAGATGGGTTATTCCCACTCCTCTTCAACCTGGTCCTGGACAAAGTCATAAAGGAATAGGAAAAAGAACTGAAAAATCAAGGACTCTGGAAACCAACACGACTCGGACGATCCAAAAGAAAAATAGAAATATTATGCCTGGCTTTCGCAGACGACCTAGCCATACTCGCAGACAATGAAAAAATAGCAACCAAACAGATCGAAGTCCTCAAGGAATATGCAGAGAAAGTTGGCCTACAAATTTTCTTTCAAAAAACCGAATTCTTCTGCTCAAAATTGGATGTTCAAAATTTGAACACCAAATACGGCAAAATAAATAAGGTCACTCACTTCAAATACCTGGACGAGATCCTCGAACCCACATGAGGAGAGAAGATAGCACAGAAGACTCGATTACAGAAGATGAAGAAGGCATACGGCAAGACACAATATCTACAATATGAAATGTCTATCCACAAACGCAAAAATAAGACACTACATCACAGTAATCAAACCAGAAGTATTATATGCAAGCGAGACACTTACACATCATACAAAAAGCGGCATAGAAACCATACTAAAAGAAGAACACAAAATTATGAGGAAAATTCTCGGTCCAAAACTGACAGAAGAAGGATGCAGACTACATTCTCGAAAGACCACCGAGAGAATGTCCAACGTAGCGGCGGACATCTTCTATGGACATATCAGTAGACTCCCACCGACAAGACTCACCAACAGAATTCTTACATACATACAACGAGTTAAGTCAACAGTACCATAGATCACACAATTCATAGCTGATCTGGAAAAGCCACAAATGGGTCCGACAGAGATTAGGGATAGAAGAACGTACAGAAACAAAATATGTGGAACGTTGCATCAGAGAGAGAAGTTTCGAGGAGATCGGAAACAAAGTGGACGGAGGAGAGAAAGAGAATCCACGGAATATACGCACCTAATAATAATAATAATAATAATAATAATTAGGGGGCAGGGGGCGGTTAGTCCGCTTGGTGAGTGGCGCCACCACCTTCCCGAGCTGAGAGGAGTAAACCTCTGAAAAAAAATCCCCAAGCTTAAGGTGGAAATCCATCGTGCCGAGGAGCTGAATGGCACAGGGTTAAAGTGTCTCTAACGATGTCTCCGGATACCAAGCGCCCTCCGGTAGTAAATAGCTTTCCCATGGTAAATCGGGGCTCTGCCTTGGGTGACCGTTTTTCCCTTGAACCCAAATATATTTATGGAGAATAAAACACATAATATTATACAAGGCGGTAGGGTTTTGCGTACAAGAACCCTTCGGAACCGTCGGGAGGATTTGTCCGGGGTTGGTGAATCTGGAGCGAGTGGCGGTTCCCAACTCTATGGCACCACAAGAATGGCAATGAAAGAGGCACTCGAACAACAATTAGATCATCTAAGTCTAGTAACACCAAAGACTTTACTACAAAATCAACAGAGAGCGGAAATTAATAATGGAGTAGAAGATCAAAATACCCCGGTACTTGCTGGCTCGCCCCTAATAAGGAAGGCTGTCACTAGGACCGAACGCACTCCACGTATCAGATGGACACGCGAAATGAATATTGATGTAATGCGTGTCTATTACTACGTAAACCAGTGCGGAGATAATCCGCTCCCTGGATGGAGGCATGCACTCCACCAAGAATATAAAAAGAGGTTCCCTGAAACTCAGCTGTCGGAACAAAACTTAGCCGACCGCAAAAATGTAATTCTAAGGAAAAACTATCTAACCGAATCGGAATTAATGAACATCAAGAGAGAAATCGGTAATGAACTACATCAAAACATTACATATCAACAACATAAGGAAGATACTATAGGACGTTCTTAACTCGAATACAGAGGAGAAACAAGTAGAACAAACTCAAAATGTATCACCAGAAGCATCATCGTCTAAAAATGAAGAATCAATCTCGCAACGTAACTTTTCTAACATACGAGAGAAGTTTTACAGCAATTTGGCCAGTTTTACTGGCTCAAACCCATTGAATAGACCAAAAATTCCAGTACTGCGTAATATTGCAAAATCACGTATTACTCTAATGCAGATTAATAGGGTTTTGGAATCACATCTATCTGGTATGACAAATTTAAGCGATATACATCTTGCATTATATTGTGCAGCAGTGACTGTCATCGAAATTTCAGGTCAAAAGACTTACACCCATAATGCGGCTGGTCGTAGTATCCAGAAAAATACACCTGTCTGGAAAACGCGCCTTGAAAACAATATCATTGAGTTCCGGAGGAAAGTTGACATTATCTCAGATTATCTTTCTGGTAATCAGTCAAATAAAGTAGCGAGAAAAGCAAAAATAATTGCCAATAAATCTGGTATTGACTTCGATGATTCAAACCTGACAGCAAAATTGTTGGATCTAAAAGATCGGTTTAGGCAAAAAGCTAAATCGAAAGGAGCCAGGCTAGCAAGATATAATGAACTAGAAAAGCGAAAACATCAAAATTCAATATTTGCAAACAGCCAAAAGAAATTTTATAGACAACTCGAAGCAGAAGGTAACAGCAAGTCAGAACTTAAGAATATCGATGTGTCTTCCTTTGCGGAATATTGGAGATCGGCTTGGAAAAAATCAGACGGCTACGAAAAATTGGCTCCTTGGGTTAAAACCATTCAAGAACAGACAAATGCTCTCCCAGATATGGAGTCTAACGATTTCACAGAGATTGATATTTGCACTGCTGTCAAGAAGACTCACAACTGGAAGGCGCCTGGACCAGATGGATTGCATAACTTCTGGATTAAAAGCTTTACAGCCGCCTATCCCGTACTTGCAAATGCATTTAAAGAGGTTTTAATAAATCCAGACACTTTCCCTGATTTTCTAATGGAGGGCAATATATACCTACTGTTCAAAAAAGGGGACGTTAAGCAACCCAATAACTACAGACCAATCACATGTCTGTCAGTGTTATATAAACTGTTCACAGCCCTACTCAATGAAAAAAATCTACCAACATTGTGATAAAAACAACATTTTTGAAGAAGAACAGAAAGGATGTATAAGAGCAAGTATGAGCTGCAAGGAACAATTGACGATCGATGCTGTAGTTCTTGAGCAAGCGCGAAAAAGAAAACGCAACTTAAATATCTGCTATATAGACTACAAGAAAGCATTCGATAGTGTCCCTCACGATTGGCTGGTTGAGGTTCTGAATTTCTATAAAATTAGCCCCCAGATTATTAATTATTTAAAGTGCCTGATGGGGAAGTGGAAAACGAATCTTTTTGTCGGCCAGCAATGCATTGCTGCTACAAATATCGAGAGGGGAATTTTTCAGGGAGATTCCCTTTCTCCAATTTGGTTCTGTTTAGCATTGAACCCTTTGTCCACACTACTCAACAACAGCAATATTGGATATAAACTTAACATGAGGAATCCAAGAAAGGTCTCTCATCTACTATATATGGATGACCTTAAATTATATGGAGAAACTAGAGAAAAATTAAACTCATTGATAAAAACGGTTGAAACATTCAGTAGGCATATCAGAATGTCATTCGGACTGGACAAATGCTCTACCATTAGTATACAGAAGGGAAAGGTTCAGAGTCAGCATTCAACACTTTGTAATATACAACAACTAGCACCAGAAGAATCCTACAAATATTTAGGAATACCCCAAAAGCATAAACTTGATCATAACCAGTTAAAGAAGGACTTTTCCACTCTATACCAAAAGAGACTTACAAAACTTTTAAACACCAAACTGAACGGAGGAAACCTCATTAGAGCGATCAACGGTTGGGCGGTGCCAACTCTGACATATTCTTTTGGCATAGTTAAATGGTCAGAAACTGACCTTGATGAACTCGATAGGTTGACGCGCCGAACATTGACAAAGATCCGATGCCTGCATCCAAACTCATCTACGAAAAGACTATACATCCCAAGAAAGTTGGGGGGGTAGAGGCCTTGTAAACGTAAAAAATCTCTGTCTCAATCCAGAAAATAGAATGAGAAAACGCTTCCTTGATTCAAACAGTACGTTAATGAAATTGGTTGCAAATGAGGATCGGGGTTTCACCCCACTGAACCTAAATAAACAAAATCGTATTGATAGCAGAACAACACTCACGGACTGTGTTCGAGAATGGAAAGGACAAACATTGCACGGAAGGTTTCCTAAGTCACTCGAAGATGACACCATTGACGAACAATTGAACATTGACGAACAACAATCGAACATTGACGAACAACATTGACGAACAGTTGTTGACGAACATCGGTCAGCCACAACAGTGGCTGACCGATGAACTCTTGTACCCAGAAACAGAAGGTTTCGCGATATCTATTCAAGATAGGGTAACAAGAACAAAAAACTATGAAAAGCACATACTGCATTTGGACGTAGTCGATAAGTGCAGGAAATGCGGTACTTTGGGGGAAACAATTGAGCACCTTATTGGCGGTTGCCCGGCCCTTGCTCCTAATGCTTATTTAGGACGGCATAATCAGCTGGCAATAATTATACATCAACAAATTGCAAAAAAATACTCGCTATTAGAAAATGCACCTCCTCCATATTATAAGTACTCGCCTTCTCCTGTACTTGAATCATCCGATACCATTCTTTACTGGGACAGACCAATCACTACTGATCGAACGGTTGATTATAACAGGCCGGATATTGTTCTAATCAACAAAAAGGACAAGAGGGCTTTTATAATTGATATCGCAGTGCCACTATCTCACAACATTAGAAAAACTGAGATAGAAAAATCCACCAAGTATGAAAATCTGGCATACGACTTGAAGAACCAGTGGAAACTGAGTAAGGTAGATGTAGTGCCCTTCGTTATATCCGCCGAAGGCCTGATAAGTAAGAGATTTTCAAAGAACCTCGAGAGCCTCGGGATCTCGAGATCGATTGCCATAGTGGGACAGCGTGCCGTGCTCTTGCAGACGTGTCACATTGTTCGTAAGATATTATGCTAGGGTGAGAGGAGCTGAATTGCTTTTTCATCTTGGCATTGGAATACCGGCCAGCATGAGCTGAGATTCTACAGTAAGGATGAGCAGAAGAATAATAATTATATATATATATATATATATATATATATATATATATATATATATATATATATATATATATATATATATATATATATATATATATATATATTTAAAATTATAAAATTTTAACGAGCCACATTCAACTTAAACATAATCTGATGTTTACTAGGAGTAAACTGCTTTCCAATCATATAGACCATCATGTCCACCTATACAAAATTTAAATTCATTACTAGAGCAAATAGAATTACATTTCCGGTTCGATTCAGCTCTACGTCGGCATTATTCTTCTAAGTAAAGCTTTTTATGATGCACTGTAAGGGGAAGTTTCCCATTAAAATGCGGTAGGCTCGCATTCCAATCGCAAATAAATGAGGATTAACGGGCATTCTCGAAATAATTCTACTTGTAGCTGCAAAATGTTCTGTAATGAGGTATCTGCCTGTTTGACAACTGATATCGATATTTCCTAATTGCTTAACACTAAAACACACTTACTCATTTAAAACTGAAATTAATGGTATTAACACTTTTTATGCACAAAGAAGTTTATCTACTATGCTTTTTTTTCTGGTAAAGTTGACGTAGCATGGTCACCTACATTTTTCAAAATTACGTTCGTGAAATAAGATAGCTGAATAGAAAGTAAGAAATTTTGAATTGATTTGCCAGTTTGAATCGGATTATTTATTGTCTATGATTTCATAGGGCTGTAACTTCTGAGTGAATAAAGATCGACCTACCAGTTTTGTGCTTTTTAGTCTTAAAGTTAAGCCTATTCTAGGCACCTAAAATTTGAATATAACGAGACGGAACAGCCTGTATGTTTGAAAATATTACAGAAATTAAACATTTCATCACATTCACAACAATTGGTGATTATTGAAACCAAGGTTTAGGCTTAAAACTACAAAAATTTGAATTAATTTTATTAACAATTGATGTGGTACACATCAAATTTTATGACATTATATTCGAAACATTTCGGACAACTACTCAGCTTTCGAATTTAATTAAAAATGAAAAGAGTAAACATTTTATTTAATTAAAATATTTTCACAAATCCTTATTGGAGACCCTATGGTACATTTAGTGGACTTATTTATACTTGAGCTTTAATTTTTTTATTACTAATTCATGTACAAAATGCTGTTTATTTATGATTCCTATTTTGATTAAAAAACTCATTAACTTTGATTAAAAGGGATGTATCTGAACCAGAGTTCATTAGTAAAGTATTAGCTTTTCTAAGAATAATAGGAGTACTTAAGAGAATATAAGCCTAGAATATAATAGGATGGTACTAATAACTCTGCAGTTAATGTACCTACATAACGAGAAAAAGTTCATTAACGTAAAAATATAGTCCCAGTATCTAAACTACTAGAGTATTTCAGTGTTGAGGTCTGTTTGAATTAATTATTATCGTCCTTTAATAAAATATTTCAATTATTTCCTATATTTAGCCAATCTCATTGCACTATTCCATTCTAAGTTTTAATTAGTGTCCTAACTACTTGTTTATCCTATATTCCTCTAGGCGCCCTCGTTCTCTGATCATAACTTTCATGTCCCACACATTTATGCATTTATTTTTTATATCTATTCTCACCAGATGTCCCGACTAACCAATCTGCCTCTCTCTCCCTTATAATTTCTTTCAATTCTTTACTTTCCAGTTCCTTTCTGATTTTCTCTTTATTTGTTCTGTAATTTTTCGACATTCCATTATCATATTCAGATTCCTCATTTTGCATGATGTCAACATACTCCTATGTAAATCAGACAATACTTACAGAAATACCATTTTATAAACATTATAAGATAATAACTCTATTACTAAAATTAATATCCTCTAACATTAAACGCTTCTATATCTAGATTATAGAGGTTATGGAGATGGACGGTCGAAAGCGAAAACAAAATATTAAGAATGTTTTTTCTGTAGACTTCATTTTTATTAATGAATCGTTTAAGTTATGCATTATCAAGTTCAGTGGTAGTTTGTTGGACTGGCTTAGATTATAAAGGGTTCCTCAGAATGTTTTTTGTTTTTGTTTTGACTGTAACGCGATAAACACAGATAGTGGAGGGAAAGGAGTGGTGTCAAAAGCTTGACGAGCTTTTTAAGTTTAGTAGCAATGTATCGTTTACCGGGACCACAGCGCACATTTTGCGTGCGAGCGTTTTATAAAAATAACGATTCCTAGACTATTGTTCGACATCTGTACAGGACACATTTTAATTTAGCGACTATGAGAAATGCATCAAGTGCGAATATAATCAAGCACTCGGTGCACAAGTTTGAAGAGACTGGAAACACAATGCCGGATAAAAACAACAAAGGACATCAAGAACGAGCACGAATGTTGTCCGAGTTCCCCACTTTGTTAGAGACAATCCACAACAGCCTATGACTCCCAGCAGCTTCTCTATATTTGCACAGATCCACGATTCATCGCATTATTCGCAAAGATTTACATTTCCACTACTACTAAGTTGTTATTGTGCAAGAAATGAAGCTCCATGCTCCAGCCAAAAGAGTCGAATTTGCAGGACTATGAAAAACCGTTTTACGAGCTTCAATAACATATGGTTTTCTGATAAATCAAATTTTCACATCAAATACCACGTAAATAAACAAAATTGCAGATATTGGTCTCCCAACAATCCAGTAGCACTGCACTAGAAGCCATTACGCTCGGCTAAAGTTGTCGTTTGGGCTGCCATATCAAGCGAAGGAATTATCAGCCACTACTTTTTTGAGGTTAACAACCGCAAGACATTTTACCAACAAGATGGAGCAACTTTCCACGTCAATGATTATTTAGCAGCTCTTCATGATTTATTCCCTGAAAGAGTGATTAGTCGCCGAGGGGACATCAACTAGCTACCGAGGAGTCCGGATTTATCACCTGCTGATTTTTTCCAATGGGACTACTTAAAATGTAAGGTTTTCAACCCATTACTACCCAACTTAAATGTTTTAAAGCAAAAATAACTGACGAAATCCACGCGATTTCAAGAGCGATACTCTAACCAGTGATTGAAAATTTCATTTCCAGGCAAAAATGAGTGTGAAGAAGCGGATAGTGCGCATTTACAGATGGTTGTTTTTCATAAATCAAAATTAAAAAACTACTTTTTCATTTAACAGCAATTAAACAGGTTTGAATTCATTCTGATGTTTTATTTTTAAAGTATCAAAAACGAAAAATTCTGAGATACCCTTTCATTCATTCATTCTGAGATACCCTTTACTTGACGGTAAGAACTCGGCGTAGTTGTATTGGGGGATATTCATCACGCGAGATTATCGTTAGCTCTGGCGTAGCTCAGGGAAGCCATTTGGGAACCACCTTATTTAGCATTTGTTTAAATGATTTAAGTTTTCAAATCACCAACTCATATTTCTTATTTTTCGCTGATGATTTAAACATTTTCAGTGCCGAAAATACATTGGCTTTGGAGGTGGATCTCGATAAAATCAGTAATTAGTATGTGAGTAATAAAATTCAGTTAAATATCAAAAAATGTAAACAAATTACTTTTAATAGAGGTATCTCCCCTATCCCGACTAATTATTCTATAAGCAACACTGTTCTTAAACGTGTGAATTATATAGGGGATTTCGGATTCATTCTGTATACCAGGATGGATTTCCACATGTCATATTACAACGATTTTAACAAAGTTTATAAAATGTTGAGAATGTTGTTAAATTTTACACAAATTGGACCCCTCAAGGTGTGTATGGTTCGTTGAAGAGGCAGGTGTGCTGGGACTGGAGACTCTGCCTCTATGTACAGATAGTAGATCCATTAATCGGATTATTGACTGCTCTTACTCGCTTAGTTTAATAAATATAAGGGTTCCACCAAGAAGTACTAGAAGCTCAATTTTATTCTCTACGAATCGTCACCGTTGCAATTATGGAAAATTTCGAGGATTGTCTCTAATGAAAATAAGTGTAGTTTGAATTTTTTTGGCTGCTCTATGGCAGGCTTTAAGAGGCATTTAAAATATATTAATTTTTATGCTTAATTTAAGAAAAGTGTTGTTAGTTATATTCTTGTATGTAAGTGTGTCTTTACTGTGATTTGTATGAATTATGAAAATAGGCATTGCCCGTCAATAAATAAATAACTATTTATTCTATACGTTTAATCGCTAATATTAAAGTTGAAATTACTAGCACTAATTTTTCACACCACGGCACGTTTTAAATGATGATAATACATAATAAATTAATACATAATTACAGATAAATTGTTTTATTACATTAAAGGTTCAAAATGTCTACCATTTCAATCTATGTAAGTATGACAGCATTACAACCTATTTTTCCAAACACATTGAAAAAGTTTTAGTTGGTCCTAGTTAATTCGGTTGGCAGCAGCTTCTCCGTGCTTTTGGCGTACAAAATACAATTTTGGTTTCAAATGTAATTTTTTTCAACACCATTTTTCGTGGAGATCATCTAGTTCCATTTTTATTTTGGCTGACCAATGGCCTGATTCTTATTATTTAAATTTTTTTTTAACAATGTTAAAACAACAAAATATAACCACAATAATAACCAACAACAAATAATAACCTAATATGATTTGCCAAATATAATTGCCATTTAAAAACTATTATATTGTATTAATCTTTATGTTTAATTTTAGAAACGTATTGTTAGTTATATTATATTTTTGTAAGTATAGGCTTTATTATAATTTGTATGATTATGAAAATGAGTGTTGTCCGTCAATAAATAAATAAATAAATCATTAATTAATTAATTAAGTAATGGATTTTGTTTGCTGTATTTTTTCTCAGTTGATTTCCGCAACAATTTTTCCATCCCCACTAATTACCGAAACGAGATATTTTATTCTTTCGACTTGGTGCAGTTCGCCATAACCGTTACTCAAAACTATTATTTCCTATTTCTTTATACTTATCACCATTTTATATTTCAATAATTCAATTTTCCTCAAGGATTTTCCATCATGATGTGCATAATACAAGGTCGTTAGCATACAACAACTCCTTAACTTTTACCGATTTTATTTTCTGGTATCATAAACTATCCCTTTAGTCTTGCTTCAGATTACTCACTGACTTCACTATTTCATCCATTGCAACTAGAAATAACAATAGGCTCAATATTCTACCTTACGTCCTTTTATAGTTACAAATTGGCTAGTATTGTATTTATGTATTCTAACAATATTACTCGTTTTCTTATATATACTGTATATAGTCTATATTTTGGTACAAAGTATTACTGTTTTTTGGATCTATGGGATTGGCCACATACAACTTTTTTTTGAACCTGGTAATTCAAACATAAAATATGCCCCCCTTGTTAAGTCAAAAAAGGTACTTCTTCCGCCTCTCCATATTAAGCTAAGACTAATGAAAAATTTTGTCAAACCATGAACAAAGAAGGTAATGGTAGTACCTAAAAGAAATATTTCCTATATTTATAAGGACTATTAAATAAGTGATGCAAAACTAAAAGAAAGATATAAAATAAAAATGCTTCTAGGTGATTTTCGTTTTCAAGAAAAATTAAGTGAAAAGGAATTGGCAGCTTGGAACTGTTTTGTTAGTGTACTGAAAGGATTTGGATTTTCTAGATTTCTGGGCAACAAGAAAGATGAAAACAATAAAAACCTTTTGATGAACTCTGGAAAGCCTATGAAATACTGGGGTGTCGCATGTCGCATTTTTACACTCCCATTTGGGTATTTTTCCGGAAAATTTGAGTCCAGTAAGCAACGAACAAGGAGAGAAACTTCACCGGGGCATCAGTACGATGGAAGGGACGCTAAAACATATCTATGTTGGGCGACTACTGCTGATTTTTTAAACGAGATGATGCTACTGAACGCAAGAGGAAAAAGTGAAGGTATTTGTCGCTGTATGACATATCATGTAATACATTTTTTATTCACATAATATAGTAATGTCTTTGCACAGATTTAACACATTTTACATGTTTATATTAAATAAATATTAGATTGTCAAAATATGTCGTCTCCTTTTTTTCCCCCATCACTGACCTCCTGTAACAAAAAAACTGTACGTGTTACAGTAAGTAGTTTATGATTTTCGGATTCGGTACTACAAAATACTTCATATACACCAATTTTCATCAATGTTACCTAAAAAAAGTTTAAATTTGTTGACCTGTGTAATTCTTGCATTTAACAGGAAAAAATCATAAACAAGAAAAATAATAGACGATAGATGATGGAATAGAATGATGGAGATAGAATGAAAGGTAATTACCTGAAAGGTAAAAAAATAGAAAATTTATATTTTTTACAGTACTGTTTATGACTTATATAAAGCAGCAATATTAATGTGGCGTTAACGTTATAACGGAACATCTTATTTATAATGCCTCTCCAAATTGGAGCAACTCAAGGTATAAATTAGGACTAAATCGAAGGTTCAACTGACTCAACTAACGACTTAGAACACGACATTTAACTAATTGTGAATTAAGGAGCACATTTCGAGTCGGATGATATTTTCTTAAGGAAAGTAATCAGAAACATTCGTCGAACATAATCACGTCATATATATATATATATATATATATATATATATATATATATATATATATATATATATATATATATATATATATATATATATATATATATATATATAAAGAAGCATAATGTCCCAAATAAGAAGAGGAAACAGTTTGTATTTCGTCTGCTTTCTTGGCAAAAATATACATTTTTACAAGCTGATGCATGTGTGCATATTCGTTGGATGGCACGTACGCAGTTCGGATGAAATATCTGTTTACTCTTTGTATTTTGCTTTCATGTCCTACATACAACAAACGTGAAGGCGTCATAGGTAATATTATGTTTAAATTATATATTTTTCATGCATATATCATGAGATGTAAAATTTATATTTATTTGTACAGGATACAGGAGGTTTTAATATTATAATACTGAATGCAGCTGTTATTTTTGTCATAGTTGTTAATGGAGGGTGTATAACAAAAGATATTGAAAGTTTTTTGACAAGGATTTTTAAAACTTTTTTGATAAAAAAAATAAAGTTATTCGAAAACTAAGTATTCAGCTTCTTGTTTAAATGTCCAATAATGTTATATGATAATTGTTTACTTTCAATAACAGCAGGTCGATTAAACTTGAAGAGATTTACCATTAAACACCAAAACACTTTTTTTAACTGTTCGACGCACGTTTCGCTAACCATATTAGCATCATCAGAAGATGATTTAATCAATAACGAGATTAAATCATCTCCTGATGATACTAACATAGTTAGCGAAACGTGCGTCGAGCAGTTTAAAAAAGTGTTTTGGCATTTAGTGGTAAATCTCTTCAAGTTTAGTGTTTCACACCAAAGGTTCCAATAGAAGAATTGAGCAGGTCGATTGTACTTTAGCCACTAGCACATTTGGAATTAATTTTAATAACCGCCTTAAACAAAGCTTCACACTAATAGTATCATAGAGTCAAAATGCTTTTTTCTGTAGCCAAACTTTATAAAATGGTCGTATTTAGGAAATTTTATGTATAATAAAGTCATTATTTTTGCTCATATGTGTGGTGTAGTACCAAATTCTTGACATATACCAGATTCCTATGCTTAATGATAATAAAAAGCGGTACAAAATAGCTAGCTATTTATAGGTTCCTTATATACTTTGTGCCCTTGACCTCCTGTTTACCCTTTTGAGCTCCACCAAGTTTAAGTAAGCCGTCCTCTGATGGTTGTCTGTTTGTCCAGACCCTAACGCATTTATCTAAGCCATCTAAATGGCCTAGATAAATTTGGAAATTCTAGATGACACCCTAGTGTATTTTTGGGATGGTTGGTACTAACTAATATTCTTAATAATGTATGATAAGAATATATTCCACTCGGTCTGATGGGGCTGAGCTTGCTGAATGTAGCCTGGTCTCGGTCAACAATCTAGGACCCACAAACCGATCCCCGAGAATTGGCAAATGTGGTAGGCCAGTGGGCAGCAAACAAACACACTCGCAGCTGCGAGTACTACAAAAAAAAAAAACAAAAACCAAACGGGTCGAACTGCTTTATCAAAGTCGGAATAAAATCGTCCGTGTGGGACCGTAGTGGGACTTATGCGCGTACACGCGTCTGCAAACTCTGTACTGCACCAACTGTGAACTCTTGGGTAAAAAGGGGGGGGGGCCTGTCATCATTGAGACTAGTGAAGAGACTAACCAAATAGTTAACAAAAGAAAGTGACTAGAGAGAATGTCTAGCTGCCCCTTTTCCCTTTTCATTCCTGTTCGAGAAGTCAGGGCAGCTAGAACCGAACCAACAATGAAAATACTGGGACCGTGCAGAGGTTGCCAAAATTATCAAATAATTAACTTTTTGAACCGTAACAACTTCAATTTTCACTATAAAAAATCATAATCATCCTACAATATACAAAGTATGATAATCCTTCTAGTATCATCATACAGTTTTATTTTTCCTAATGCACATCTATTCATGAAAACGGGTAATCTCGCTCAGGAAAATGTCACTTGGAAATCCGAAAATCTCGCTAGTTTGGTTAATTTTAAGTTGCTAACTATAAAATAGCCAAGCAGTTTTAACCAAAGCAAACCTGAATCCATATAAAAAATGCACTCATCGGTCTTAATAATTCTTGCTTATTAATGTTTTTGTAATGTAATATTGCGGCATCGTAATAGGAGCCATATTGTTGTTAAGTAATGAAATTTCCTCAGGACCATCTTGTATACAACTAGCTTCAAAATGTTTAATTACCTTTTATAGATTTGCTTCACTAGACGACAAATATTACGTAATTTACTAAGAACATATATCGGTAAAAATAATTTTCATTATAATATTGAATTGATATCGTATACTATATCATTGGGTAGATAGCTCATTATGAATGGTAACAGTTCGATTTCACAAATGTCAAGATGAAAAAATAATTTTCTAGTATATACTAGATTATATAAATATATATATATATATATATATATATATATATATATATATATATATATACCAGGTGTCCCATTAAGGATGGATCGCGGCCGTATCTTGAAAACTATTTATCCCACAGCTTTGGAGAAAAAAAATTGTACTAAAAATGATGATGAGAAATTCACCAAAAATATTTTTAAGCTTCTAAAATGACTGCAAGAGGGCGTGACGAGCTAAACATTTTAAAAAATCATTTTTTTTGTATATTTTTAAGTGTTAACCGAGTAAGAAAAATTCTCAGTTATAATTAGCAAACTGTCTCCTACAACTTTGTTTTATGACATTTTGTCGTAACTTCGCGAATAAAGAAGTGGGGGGGGGTTACCTATTTAGATAAAAAGTCGTCTAATGTCCGTTTGCCTAAATCGATTTTCCTCAATTTGAATTAATTTAAAAGGCAATTGCTGGGACAATCAGATAATCTGGGAGATAAATTATTTAGTTTATAAATGAAACCGCGAGGTGGCGTTACATTCAACAATAGATTTTTTGAAGTTTTGTTCAGTTTTTTCAAATGGAATGGTACAGCTTTTATTACATGGCTAGAAAGGTAATTTAAAGAGGAATCGTCCAGTGAAAACCCGAAATCGATATCTCTGACATGTCAAGAGATATTTCGATTTTTCTGAAAAAATCAGTTATTATTTCACTACTACCTGCATTAAGTTAAAAAAATATTAACCTAATGTTTGCCTTCCTTCACACTTTACCCAGGCTTAGGACTGGTCCAAATTCTTCGTGCCATATTAATTTGGAGCGTGTTTAAAGGCCAACGGGCCAACAACGAAGATAATAATAATAACAAGAGTCAATTAAAATTAACAGCACAACAGTCTAATAATTAACAGAATTTAAACTTTAACGCCTTTCTAAATGTTCAAAATGCCTTCCATCCTTAGAAATGCAAAGATTTATTTTTCGACGAGTACTAAAAACGGCAGCTTCTATTTCCGCTCTTGAAATGCTGGTTATTGAATTATGAATTTTTCCAATCATGTTTTTTGTGTGGTAGGACGAGTTTGAAAAACAAGATCTTTTAGTCTTCCCCACAAGTAAAAATCGAGGACTGTCAAATCCGGTGAGCGCGCCGGCCACGAAAATAAACTACCCCGTCCTATCCAACGATTTGGAAACGAAGCATCCAAGAAGTTTCGAACCACCTGCGAGAAGTGGGCAGGGCATCCATCATGCTGGTACCACATTTGCCTTCTTGTTTCCAACGAAACATCTTCCATTAGTTCTGGCAGTCCATTTTGTAAAAAATTTAAATATGTTTCACTATTCAAATGTCCATTAAAAATAAAGGGACCAGTAATTTTGTCTCCCAAAACACCACACCATACGTTCACACTCCATCTATTTTGGTGGTTGATTTCTGTGGTGAAGGCATTTTGAACATTTAGAAAGGCGTTAAAATTCAGATTCTGTTAATTATTAGACTGTTGTGCTGTTAATGTTATTTGACTGTTGTTGTTATTATTATCTTCGTTGTTGGCCCGTTGGCCTTTAAACACGCTCCAAATTAATATGGCACGAAGAATTTGGACCAGTCCTAAGCATGGGTAAAGTGTGAAGGAAGGCAAACATTAGGTTAATATTTTTTTAACTTAATGCAGGTAGTAGTGGAATAATAACTGATTTTTTCAGAAAAATCGAAACATCTCTTGACATGTCAGAGATATCGATTTCGGGTTTTCACTGGATCATTCCTCTTTAAATTACCTTTCTAGCCATGTAATAAAAGCTGTACCATTCCATTTGAAAAAACTGAACAAAACTCCAAAAAACTATTGTTGAACGTAAAGCCACCTCGCGGTTTCATTTATAAACTAAATAATTTATCTCCCAGATTATCTGATTGTCCCAGCAATTGCCTTTTAAATGAATCCAAATTGAGGAAAATCGGTTAAGGCAAACGGACATTAGACGACTTTTTATCTCAATAGGTAAAACTCCCCCCACCCCTCTATTCGTGAAATTGCGACAAAATGTCATAAAACAAAGTTGTAGGAGACAGTTTGCTAATTATAACCGAGAATTTTTCTTACTCGGTTAATGCTTGAAAATACACAAAAAAAAAGATTTTTTAAAATGTTTAGCTCGTCACGCCCTCTTGCGGTTGTTTTAGAAGCTTAAAAATATTTTTGGTGAATTTCTCATGATCATTTTTAGTACAATTTTTTTTTCTCCAAAGCTGTGGGATAAATAGTTTTCAAGATACGGCCGCGATCCATCCTTAATGGGATACCTGGTGTATATGCTCAAAAGATAGCGTAGTAGGGCTATGAAGAGAGATATTTGAATAACAGAAATCGTTCATCTGCACGTCCACGTACCTCTACTCGTTTCAAATCAGCGTTGCCATCACGTCGAGACAGGTACCTCCCAGGACCGATTTCTGGCCTCACAGCCATCGTCAGCTGGGTTCGAGGCCAAGTTCCAGGTTCTGGTAACTGCAACAAATGAAATCCAGGTTTTTCGCTCAACTTCATTTATCGAATTTACGCAGGCAGGATCCTTAATCAGTTGTCTTATTTGTGGGTCGTCAAATATTCCTTCTTAAATTTTTTCGGTACTCAACTGAGACATTTTTTCCCCTATATATGCAAAGCATGACCCATTCTTATCAAGAGCCTATACAAACTACTCCATTAGGCCCAACTTGATATAGAATAAAGATGATGCTCTCGTCCAACTAAGGGGACATTAATGACATTCTTTTCCCTAATGTCCATGTTTTCTCTCTTAGGCCACTCTTTTTTAACCCAGTAGTGTGTTTTGACTCTGCTATCCCAGAAGCACAAGAAGCACGGATATTTGGTTTGGTGTACACCATAAATTGTTTTGCCAGAAATCTGGATGATAATATGTACAATGCTCTAATATATAATCCACGATTACTCAGTACAAGATACTAAATTTTGGTACCATCAAATCGCCATCATTACCATCTCTCCCATAACTAAAATCCTTGTACTTGTATCTCATTTTTTGGCATAGCTTCATCGTTGTAACACTTTGAATGCAACACATTTTGAATGCATCAGCAAAAGAAATATAAAAATGTAAATAAAATAAATATTAAATAATAATAATAATAAATGTATCCATTTAAAAAAAATCGGCGACAAAAATTTCTAACAATTTCAAAAAAAATAAAATTTCTAACTAAACAAGCGAAATGATATAAAACGTCTGTCCGATGTCAAATTAAAAAAAAAACAAATGGTTATATCGATACGTAAAGCGCACGTATTTTTAAGTCACCTTACGTTTTGACCATAGTAGTAAACAACATCCGTATATATTTATAGTACACAACGTGTATATTTATTTATGTTTCTTGGTCCTGATATGCAATAATTTTAATTAGTCCCATCATAACTCACTATATGTCACCTAATATAAGCCAATACAGATCTGCGATCTAATTCAAGGTAATAAATCTTTTCACTTTCACCAATAACAGATAAATTACTTCATACAGCACCAGCTTCTCTAATGTGACGCATATATTAAACAACGAAAAACATTTGACGCGTAAATTCAGGGTTCATAGTATTACACAAGCATTTTTCCAATGCAGTTTAAAAAAGGAAAAATAAATCTCAATTACCCATAATCCGCTAAACCCTCCATACAAAAGTTGTATAAGCACTAGAGAATTTTCGCCAGTACAATAAATTTAAACTAACGTTTAATTTTCTATATTTAAGCTCCTTTTTTTCGGAAATACTACCGTGGTCGGTAGTCTCGGGCTTGGAAAAAGAGCAAGTCGACGTACTTTTATTAACTTACATAAAATTCACACCTTCCAACCAAGTCTAATATCGGATTACGTCTTAGACCATCTGCTCCACTTTATGACTTTAATATTAGTGGGTTATTTCCATTAAAATGGAACAAAAAATAAATAGCAGAAAGAACTTTATGTGTTAGGGTCTTGTTTTCCAAATTGAAATAATTGCCCTATAATATATTTTATGACCCTAAAAATTTATATATTTAGTTGAATACTTTTATGAAAAGTGTGGAATTTATTAATAGTTCCAGTTAACATTAAAAAAATAGTTTTCGTTAAAAAATTACTTTTAGATAACAAAACTTTAATGAAAAATTTAAAACACTATTTTTTATTAATTTAACACAAAACAACTTATCTCAATTTCATGGCTGAATAAGATATAAATTATTCTCCTAAAAGCTAATTTAGAGCAGTATCCCATCAATTCAAGCAAGATCCCATCAATTAATTTACTCCGTAATATGACGTAACTGCTCCACGTTAAAAAAACCGTATTGTTCTTAACGGAATAAAAAATACTTTAAAATAATAATATTATTATTATTCGAACCACTATTCCATTATTTATATGCAGGACATAGGGTGATTGTGCTTTACATACAATATACATGTGTGGTTTATAAAGTCCCTAGAATTTTTTCCATTTTTCAGTCATGTGGAATATTCCTTAGTTCCTCTGCGATTATTAACTTTCATGTGATACGCGGTGTATATTTTGTGCTTTTTCTGTATGAATTCCATAGTAGAGCTGAATAATGCCGGGCAGCTTTCTTTAGAGTATGATCTAACCACTAACATTTCCATATTTTGATATCTTCGTTTATATCTTTTTATTCAGTTATTTGCCATGATGCATTATATTTCTAATACATCTATTTATGAATGTTTGGAGTTTTCTTCTGATTGTTACCCATCCATATATCAAATTCACCACTTATAAGGCGTTTAAAGCATCGTTCACAAGTTTTTTGAGTTGGATCAGTTCACCATAAGCTTTAACAAACAATCATGGTAGCTGAGAACGATGAAACATGGCTGTCTTCTGGAGAAGATACAAAATAACAATTTAACAAAAATAACAATTTAAGAATATTCATCAAAAAATGTAAAGCATCCACAAAATTCATCAAAAAAATAAAAAAGATAAATCCGGGTTATATGGTATCAACTATATTATGGATCAAGTTCGAAAACGCATATAGTATAAACAGGTAGATCTTTCTTGAATTGGAACATGAAAAAATTGTCTCTATCAGGAGCATAATTCCAATTATGCCTCACATCTGTTAAACGAAAATCATCACTTTAACACTGATTTCAAAATACTAAATATACAAGATAAAAGCAAAAAACTAAACCAACTGCAGAGTTTAGAAATATAGTTTCTCAAAGATACGAAAACTTTTTTGTATTTATAGCCACTTCAACATCGAAAATATTCAATTTTGACGATTTTGTTACAGGGCTAGCGAAACGCATCAAATATTAAGAAGAATGTGGAAATTTTGCTAAAAAGTCTTTGTATTAAACTTTTATAATGAAATTCCATCAAACAGAAAGAATCCCGTACAATCCAAAAATATCCGAACAATACTTAATCTGAACGATATTGAAGGAGTATTCGGTGATCCAAAAGTACTCCAAAAACAAGAGATTGAACAACTTTATGGCACAAGTTACCCAAATGTATGTATTTAATAAATCAATAATATTAATAAACTAATTGAATGCAGGAACGCAGGTATGACTCGTCCGAATAACTAAATATCACTTTTGGATAATAAAATTCTAATCCTGTACACTTTCGTTATTACACCCTAGATAAGCCTGATGATTTAGTCAGGTCTTGTTACGATCGAAACCACCATGTGCAAAGCAAATCTAGATGCAGCGTTTGACATTGCCTGGATGGCATCTATCTGCCTGGCACTAACTGACTGATAGCGCCTTCATATTTACTATTCTGCTTAGGGCAGGGCCGAATTTATTAGCGTGATATACTTATTGGAATTTATGATTTCGCAGCAGCGCTAACTGACGTTGAATCAGAAGCGATTATATCAAGCAATTCTACGGATAAAAATAATTAAATTTTTAACAGATATAATTTTATACCTATATTGCAACTTTATTTTTAGTTAATTAAATATACCAAAGTATCACAAATATATGTGCGTTTTTGAGGAATTTAGTTATTCAATATTTTTTGAAAAAATACCATTCCTATGGCTCGCAAATGCCGATTAACTGTAGAGTGTGGTACTCCTAATTCCTCTGAAAGTTTCTTAGTACTTGTTAGTACTAATCTTAAAATGACAGCATAGAGAGACCGTGAATGACCTAATATTTCCCTAACTTCAATACTCATGTCTCACTGCCGGAACTTTTTTAACCGAGCTGAAAGGTGCGACTTGATATAACACCTTCCCATCTACATCACAAATCTCACAAGCGGCGTCAGTCGCTTTGAAGCCTTTTTTAATATAATGTCTTCAAATTGCCTTTTTTTACGAATAAATTCAATCATTTTGACGTTTGACGTCCACTGAATATATTTCGCAGAGGAATCACCTTAATACTGCAGAGCGAATACTTGCTTGTCAGAGCAAACGACAAATCATTTTTTCGGAAACAAAATTGTATTGATTTTTGACAACTCTAAAACACCCGGTCAGTACTTACCTTCCGTGCCCGGTCAAATAATACTAGTAAATAATACTAATAAATAGTCAAATAATACTAATAAATAGTACTAGTAAATTGCAGCCAATATAGTTTTGTCATTCGCTGACTTAATGTTATCCATTGTACAGGGTTGGTCCAGATTCACTCAAATCAGAAGGTGTTGGAGGTCCTAGACAGCGCCACACTCACACAAGATATCCGCTCCATCCGGAAGTAGTCCCCACTTCTGCAAATTGGTGTTGCATCCTGGTACGCCCACCCTCAATCAGTTTAGTGATCTCCACACTGCGTAAGGTTATTCGCTGCCGGGTAGCAGCTCCTCCTTGACCTGGTGGTTCGGATGGTTTAGCTGATTTTGCCATCTTATAATACGGTCTGCAGCCGGTGTCCTTTCCAGCGCTCGTGTTCTTCTCATAAAGCTCTTTCTAGATTTTAGTAGCTGAGGTGCAGTAAATATCTGAGATATATATATATATATATATATATATATATATATATATATATATATATATATATATATAAATATAATATAATATATATATATATATATTATATATATATATATATATATATATTATATATATATATATATATATATATATATATATATATATATATATATATTCTATTTTACTTTCTCTTCATAGCGACCCCTTACGTATATTGGGCGGCGCTATGAGTGTTAACGAATATAGGTATAGGTTCCCTATTGGGATCGATCTCCGACATCCCGCTATGATACGTTCGCTCCCGCTATGATTCATTCTCGGGTCTACTTTTGACCCGCTCTAGACTGGCGCCGCATATTCTGAGGCGGACAACCATAGAGCCATGATCAAAGTACTGTGCGGGTGTGCACTCCAGGATCTGTTTTTTAGTTTTCTGATTATATTATTACGGGCGCTAACCTTGGCCTTGGTGTTCATGCAGTGCTGTTTTTAGGTCAGGGTACGATCTAATGTGACTCTCAGGTATTTTGGTGTTGGATAATGCTGGGCGATGTTGGGCAATGTTGAAATCGTTTATCCCTTCGTGAAAAACGTAGACTTACGTTTTACTCGGGTTGGGTTTTAAGTGGTTGGCCTCATAATAACTGGATTATTCGTCCAAAACTTTACCCAGACAGTAAGTTGCTCTTTTGTTTCATGCTCCTACGAATATATCCTAGTTTCTGATATTCTGTGACGAAGTTGTAAACCAAATTTGTAATTCGTCAACCGAGTCCTTGAACATGAATGCACCAATATATAAAAATTGTAAGTTCTCGCTGAAATTCTGCAAACTATCTAACAAACATAAACACTGTTGCTACAACTGTTGTAGAATGGTGCTTCATCATAAAAAAAAACATAATATTTTTTTTATATTTTTACCATTGGCAGTTAAATACATTTAAATAAACCAGGGTCTAATTTTTTAATTATCAGTGTTTAGACTACTGCTTCGCCTTTTGTATGTAATGGTGAACCAATGGTTTATCTACTGATATAAAACGTCGAAGAGAACCATAAGAGTCTCTAAGTCTAAGTTCAATAGTGTTGAGTATTCAAATTCATTTGAACGTATACTTGGTCGATTGTTAACAAATACGGCACCCATTGAGCAGACATATTTTTCATACCAAAACATCATATAAAAAGTAATGCATACGATCTCTAACGATGTTTAGAATGCCAGCAAGCTCGCGCCTTTTCAGTCAGCGATGATTTTATACGACATTGTGGATTTTTGTAAGGATTTTTAAGTCATACCCATTGGGCGCAAAAACAAAGCAAAAGACTCTTTAAAAATGTTAAATGCCTTACTCTAGAATCTACTCTGTGATAACTCAAAATTCAACTTTATTGGCATTTCAGAACATGTCAAAACTATTTTTATCATACTTGGGCCATACATACCGCCAAGTTTTTGATTGATGCTCGTATATAAGAAACTACTAAACGCCTTTTTACGAGTCGGTGTTATTTACTATTAAATGTAGCAAATTTATCAATGGAAAAGAATTTTTTCCAGGTATTCTACAACAACCAGAATGAAGAATGGTTACTAAAAATATGTATAAAAGTTTTTTAAACATAAGTAGCGTATATCAAATTTTAATTTGTTTTTGTCATTATATTAAAACAAACATTTGTTACCAAAATAGCAGTAAACTTTATTTCAACATGCAAACCTTTATTTCGCTTAAAAAATGAAATTTAAATTTTACATTTTCATGCCGGGAGAAAAATGCGCCAGCAAAACGTTAAAATCCCATATTTTCACCAACTCTCGCAATTGAACCAAAACAAACCACCATGTGGAATTTTTCACCTGGATACGATGTTTCAATTGAGGATACCGGTCGATCTTAATTCCCGTTTTTGTTCGTCGAGAAGGGTGCAAAATCAATTCAATGGGATAGCTTTTCCAGTTATGCACTTGTTTTTTAAATCTCGTAAAATGGGTTCAAATTGAATGAATCACTACAAAATAAATCTGAAAAAATATGTGTAGGTTTATTTCCAATTTTATTGTAAATTTTACGTGTTAGAATTGATTCGAATTTGTTTATCTAGGAGAAATAAGATAATAAATATTGATTTAATGTTAACTATCAGCGGAATATTTTAAATTGATTTTCTGTTCATTAATCTGCATTTAGGTAAATAAAGCAAAAATAAATAAAAGAGTGAAAAAAAAATATTTGCAGTAGTGTGCAATACTTCTAATTCAATGAAAGTTTCTTAATGCTTGTTCTAGGATCTGCAGTCACGACTGCTCTTACAACATCGACATGGTAACACCGCGACACCGCGGACGGCCTAATATTCCCCTATCTTCAACACTCATGTCTTCCTCCAGGAAATTTTTGATCCAGAGCAGAATGATGCAGATTCATACGGCACCTTCTCCCTCTACTTCATAAATCTCAGGAGCGGCGTCAGTCGCTTTGAAATTGCATTATTTCTCGAGTTATTTCGCGCATTTTAACATTTTTCTTAAAGGACGGCGACTTAATGTTTCGCAGTGGAATCACTTTAATTCTAAAGACTATTAAGTTAATTTTTCAGAGCAAAGAGTTGAAATCGGATTAAACATCTGAGGAGCAAACTATAATCCTTTATTTATAAACAAAAGAAAAAACGCAAAAACTTAATAAAAGTAAGAGCATTTGTTTTTTTAAAGTTTAAGAACGACGAAATCATTTTTTCACAGACAGTATTCTTTATATATTTTTGGTTTATTTCATGTGTTTTTTGTAGCCTTTTGTAGGAAAATAAATAGTTTCTTCATAAGTACTGCCGAAATTTAGAAAGATATAAAAAAGAAGAAAATATAAAGAAAGAAAAAGTAAAGTAAGTAAAGTGTTAGGGTTAGAGGCGCATCAGCAACTAGGCTATTTAGCGACTGGACCTACAGCTTAACGTGGGTTCCGAACCACGGTCATCAGCTTCCGACAAACCCAGGTCAGCACCCCCCCTCGGGCTAAAAAAACCCTTGGTTATGTGCCTACCCATAAGTCTATCAGGAAAACTACCGACTGGCGAGTGACCAACGTAGAACACTTCTCAGAAGCCATCCGGCCTTACCCAGTCTTTAACTGGCGTGACTGAAAGGTAATTCGTAGTCGGATTTTACACTCTTGTCTAGAAACAATCACAAGCATTTAGGAAGTAAACAGACATAAGAAAGAAAGAAAAACAACCATCCGAGCGCTGGAATCGAACCAACAACCGCTCTAGTGCGGTTTCGGCACAGCCGTCCGCACCAACGCGCACTCTCTTACCGTCCGCACCACTCTTACCGTCCGCACCAACGCGACTGGCATAAAGAAGGAAAAAAGTTTAACGTCAAAAAGCCCAATTCTTCTATTGGAACCTTAGGAGTAAAACACCTTTTTTAACTTCTTGACGCCCGTTTCGCTAACCATGTTAGCATCATCAGGGGATGATTCAGTGTGATAGATTAAATAGTCTCCTGTTCAACTTCATTTTGATAAATGATACATTGAGTCCTCTTCTGATAATGCTAACATGATTAGCGAAATGCACATCGAGATGTTAAAAAACTGATTTGGTATTTTATGGTAAATCTCTTCGAATTGAATCTGGTAGATAATTAATTAAATAATCTTCTGATGATGCTAACATGGTTAGCGAAACGAACGTTGAAAAGTTAAAAAAGGCGATTTGGTGTTTAGTCGTGAATCTTTTCGAGTTTACTTTTTACATAGCCCGATCGAAAACCATGACAAAACTACAACAAAACAATAAAAATTGCAAAACCATTCATATCATTGTTAATCATTAAATGAATGACCATTGTTTATAAATCGTTTTTAGAAGAAAGCTATGACTGACTGAAGAGAATACAACATACATATGACGTGGATTCGGTTGGAAAATATTGCAATCATTCATGTTGGAAAGATGCTAAAAAGGCCTCTATTTTACAATGAATTAATAGTGACCATCAGTTTTTTTTAGCTTTGATAATAATATCACATATAAAAGTGACGTTCATAATAATTGTAAACGTATCAGCTCTTTTTTAAATGATATTTTTTCGACTGAGCAGACAGAACAAAAATAGTGTACAAATTAATCAGTTTTGAAAATGAATAACACGAATTTATACGGTTTTTATACCCCAGCTGAAAGTTGTTAATTATTGTTTATTTAGGTAGGAGTTATCCAGAAAATATAACGAAAAAATTATGTTACGTCTGCTTTTAGAAGTATTTATTTTCTTAAAAATGGAAAAAAAATCTTAATATTAATAATAAAAAAAAATAAAAATTACTAATTTTTGCCTTTCTTTTATAGTTTTTTGAATTGGTTTCCATTATAATGGAACAACCGCAATCTCCTAACACGTTTTCATCCCAAAATCCTTGATGTCGTTCTTCGAAAATATTTAAATCTTGGTGAAAACATTCCCCCCATTCGACAGTCATACTTCCTAAGTTTTCAGGGAAAAAACTGATACTGAAATAGATAAAAGGTTTTCAAACTGAAGATATTTTACAACTTTACGGATCTGTGGGCCAACAAATATCCCCTCTTCCAGTTTTGCTTCTGTAATACTTAGAAAGATTTTTTGTAAATACAGGAAAGTATCACTATTTTTGATTAACGTCTTCAAAAGTTTCAGAAGTTCCAATTTAATTTGTAAAAGGGGTAGAATAATGTCTTTCGGATCTGCCAACGACTCATGTTTAATGTTCATTTTGCCCTAAATATATTCGTTCCGCATAGGGTATTCGTTTCTTACATAACGATGCTCTCTGCTGTCCCACCTGCTGTCCTACAGACAAACGAAATAAGGGTATTTTGTGTAACCACCCTGCAATTCCATTAACAATCGATAATTCTGATAAGAAATGTTTCATAGTTTATTAAATTCATTAAAGTACACATCGTATCATAACTCTCTTTACAATTCACTGCATGTCCTATTGGTATAGACGATTTCTTATGCCCGTTTTATAATAAAACAGCTTTCAGGCTATATTTTGAAAAGTCTACGAATAAGCGCCACTGTTTTAATATAGTTTTGATTAATTACTTCAAAAAGTCCCGATATATCAGTACAATAACATTATTCCTCTTCTTCTTTGAAAAATTCTAAGTAAACTTTGCTCCTGTTTCTGGACAACGTAAATTTTGTGTCTCGTGTTAATAAATTCCATTATTGGAGGCAAAAACCAAGAAGCTCTGCTTTAGATCTTGATAGTTGTAAATCTCTTATAAGATCATTTAGTTCGGCTTGGTTAATTAAATGTGGAGTGTTTTCTTAAAGAGAGAAATTGTTAGAATCCCTAGAAATCAATTTAACTTCAACATCACTTTCATTGTCATCTTCTAGTATCTTTTGACTTAAACTACCGGGACAAATGGGATATGGAAGATCCTTCGAACGTAAAATTGACTTAATAACAGACCGAATTTCGGTATATATAATACTCGCCTTATTTTTTTGTATTATATCCCACTGTCTTTCAACATAAAACAGCCAACCACACAAAACAACAGCCAACACAAAAGTATCAGTCATTTTCATGATTACTAGGTTCTCTCATAACATTAGTGAACAAAATGGAAGGCTACGTCACATTCGTTATCTCCTCATGACTACTGGAGTAAAACGATTCTACAGCTTTCACAAAACGCATGAGGCGAGGCGCCCATTTTCATCTTGGTTCGCAACAGGTAATCCAAAATAATAAAGATATACACTTTTTAACGAATCTACAATGTGTCTTCTTTTTTTGAAAATATAAACTGTCCACAAACGTAACAAAAACGATCAGAACTTTGTTTACACTTTCTGTTCGAGATTTCAATTCAATTTGAAACAACATATTTGTTATTAAACTCAAGTCACCACGTAGGGTAGTTCAAAAAAATTGATTTGACTGTAGAAAAAAAATGTGACGTGATAGAATATTTCTGCTAACATTTTTGGGTTTAAGGAAAGTAGGTTAACATATTTATATACATTTCTTTCGGGGTATATAAAAAAAGTTAAAATTTATAAAATAGTGTAATTAATATTTTCTTTTGTGAGTGTATTTGACTTAAAATACATAATTTTTTCTTGAATAACTTAACACATCGGTCAATAAGCCTCCGGTCTGACAAATAAAATACATTTTTTTTTAAATTTTCTTTATTCATTAATATATTCTCCTTCAAGAGCAATACAGTCATTCCAACGCTTTTCTAATGTTTCTACACCTTTTTTATAAAACGATTCTTCTTTGCCTTCAAAATATTCTTCAGTTTCGGTAATTACCTTTTCATTGGAGCGAAATTTCTTTCTAGCGGACATTTTATTTAGGCCTGAGAACAGAAAATAGTCGCTAGAAACCAAATCTTGAAAATACAGTATATGAGGAAGCAATTCAAAGTGCAAATCATGCGAAGTGCAATAAATCTATGCAATATTCGCTATTGATGGTTTTTACCTTTCTCGAGATGATCGTAGAACAATATCCCATGTGCATCCAAAAAAACAACGACCATAACCTTGCCTGCCGACGGCTTTCACCGGCTGCTGTCCACTCAGCTGACTGCCGATTTGATACCGGAGTATAGTGATGGATCCATATTTCATCCATTGTCACAAACCGCATGAAAAAAATCATTTTTATTTGGCTTAGACAGCTCCAAAGATTGCTCATAATAATCAATACATTGTTGTTTTTGGTTCGCTCTGAGCGATTTCGATAGCAATTTACGCATTCCCAAATGTTCATGCAAAAACTTCCTTTCGATATCTTCATGATATCATCTACGGTTTTGCAGTTTTTTTTCTGCAGCTTTACGGTTTTGCGAAATAATTTTGTGAATTTGTTTGATGTTGTCTGGTGTAACCACCTCATTTGCACGTCCAGAGCGTTCAGCATCATCGGTGCTTGCACTGCCACGTTTATTGAGCATACCCATCATTTATAGTTGATTTTCCCAGGGCAGAGTTCAGATAATGTTTATCAAGCCATTGTCTTGTTTCAACGGTATTTTTCTTCATAACAAGCAAAACTTAATCAACACACAAAATTCGTTTTTTTTTCTATTATTTTGAAAATTACAAAAGTAACGTGACTTAAAGCACAACAACTCAGAAATTAGTAAACAAATTGTCATAAAATTTTGACACATGACGTTTGAAGGTTGGCACAATGGACCGCTGGAAAGGATTTTTCGTAAGTGATGCCAAGTCAACTTATTGACCGATATGTTAAATATATGAAAGGCAAGTATTGTATAGTTTTTTTTACTTAATCAAACCTGACTGAACTTTTCGATTACTTGTTTGATCTTCATCAACAAGATTTGAGATTTCTTCTTCCTGCCATAATTCATGGTTGTGTTACATTATGTATCGATCAATTTCTTATCAGTTACATCGTAGTTTTCTGCAACGATCATTTTACATCATCTAGATACTCGTATATGACAAATAGATTCGTTCATTAGTAAAATTGTTTGCTTATTCATTCTATTAAAATAAACATACATCGCAAAAAAGTAATGAACTTTATTTCATCTGTACGATCTTCTACCAAGCGTATTTTTGCTCCAAAATTCAAATTTAAACGTAGCATTTGCATGCCGGATACAAAACCCAGCGGCAAAACGTTAAAAACTAATATTTTTTCCCTCTCTGACTTCTGGCAACTGGGCCAAAACATAAACTATCCAGCGAAATTTTTTGCCTAGATGCGATGTTTCAATTGAGGATGTCGCTCGCTCTTAATTTCGGCTGTTTATCCCCTGACCGCATTTTTAATCCATTCAATGATGTAGCATTTTCAGTTGTGTTCTCGTGTTTTGAATATTCTCAAATTAGTTCATATCGAACCTGTCAATAGAAAATAAAACTGAAGGCTACTCACCCGTTTCATATCATAATTATTACATATGAGTTAAAGGAAATATAAAATTCTGAAACGAAAAATCAATTCAATGGGGTTGATTTTTCAGTTTTAATGACAAATCAGTTAATAAACTCGTTTAGCAGACGATAAAACTATAAAAATATTATCTAAATAAATATCATAAAATTATATCATGCTGGTAATAGAATATTTAACTAGATAATAAAACAAGTCCACAAATGCTCCAGCATACTTCCAACTCTCGCGATCCTAAGCTTTCCTCTGTCATTCAGGATCAATACACTTAATGATGTCAATGGTCAATGATGGTTTCTTCGTAAACTTTTGCGATCAATTAGTATCCACTCCAGGATTCCATTGATCCACATGTAATCCCATCGCCTCACTATATGGTCTCCCCGCCTCCTTTTCAATTCCTTTACTCTTACATTGATTTCAGATACATTTATTTATTCTCTGACCCATGTGCAGAGCTTTTGGTCCTGTCTTGTAGTATATATTTCCATTCCTCTCCATGCTATCCGAAACTTCTGAACTTAATGCGATGTGAGGGTCCAGGTTCCTTTCCGTATGTACTGGCACGACGCACTGATCAAATATTTTTTTCTCAGGCAAAGCGTCAATCATCATCATCATCATCACCAGCCCGTGTCGATCCACTGCAGGATGAAAACCTCTTCAGCATGCTTCCAACTTTCACGGTCCTGGGCTTTCCTCTGCCACTCGGGTCCAATATACTTAATAATGCCATCAGTCCATTGTGCTTTCGGTCTTCGTGGTCATTTGCGATCAAGCAGTATCCACTCCAGGATTGCCTTGGTCCATCTATAGTCCCATCTCTTCGCTATATGGCCTACCTATCGCAATTTCAATTTTTTTACTCTTCCAATGATGTCACATACTTTCGTTTGTCCCCTGATCCATGTGCAGAGCTTTCTGTCTCGTCTTGTAATATCAAGCATACATCTTTCCATTCACCTCTGTGATAGTCCCAAGTTTCTGAATTGATTGCAATGTGAGTGTCCAGGTTTCCCTTCCGTATGTCATATTGAGCAGGACGCACTAATCGAAGACTTTTCTTTTCAGGTCAAGTAGAAGTTGGCTCTTAAACTCTATGTTAAGCCTACCAAATGCCTGCCAGCCACATTTAACACGCCGTTCCACCTCCCGGGCGGTAACCTTTTACATTGAAACCTTCTGCCCAAGATATATAAAATGGTCCACGATCTCCAAATCCCTTCCTAAAACTGAAATGTTTCTATAATCAGCGAATTTATTGAACATAACCTGACTCTTTTTCAGGTTAATTTTAAGCCAAATAGTTTGCTAGCTATTTGCAGCTCTTCTATGAGCCTTTGTAGCTCCTCTGGGTTTTGTAAAATGAGAACAATATCATCTGCAAATCTAAGATGGATTAAGTTTGCAACAGTGATCTTTACACCATCGTCTTCCCAATCCAGATTACCGAATACATCATCATCGTCGATATACGAATACATCAACCTGGTGCACCCGGTTCTACATTAATTCCCACTTCAAGATCATCAAGGTAAATTGTCGCTGCAGCTCCATCATATACTGACCCTGATATATGTACAAATGCTTTGTCTACCCCCTACCTAAGCAATGCATCCATTATGACCTTCTTTGAAATTAAGTCAAGCACAGAGGCCTGCTGTACAACCTGGATGTGATCCATTGTACTAAATTCACTTTGGAATCCGGCTTGTTCTCTTGGCAGTGCGTCATTATATTTCCTTAATATTCTTTTAGATATTATCTTATTGGATGGTAGTTCTTTAAATCTTCCTGTGCTCCTTTTTTATGTAAAAGGATCACTTCTGCATTTTTCCATAAGCCAGGTACTTTTTGTTCCTTTAAGTATTTTGAGTATAATCCTGCCAGTGCTTTGTGTAAAATTCGACCACCAACTTTCAGCATTTACACTGTCCTTTCCTGGAGCCTTGCCGATTTTCATAGATTCTATAGCATTTATCATTTCCTCTACTAGGATATCTGGCATTTGTTCTTCCATGGGTATTGTTGCCTTTGATTGGTTCTGATCTTAATATAACTTTGAATACAATTTTCTGACAACCTCTAACATTTCCATCCGCGCCCTGCACCATGTGCCATCCTCACGCATTAAGGCATACATTTACATTCTTTTCTTTCTCAGCTTCCGTTTAGCCTTGTTAATTCCCCTATTTGCTTTCAGAGTTTTTTGCACAAACTGCATGTTGAACCGGCGCGACTCCTCTCTGATATGTTTTTTATAATTTTATAGAGCTGTGCGTACTGGACTCTACCAAAAGGACTCCTTGTATTTTTCTTATATATATATATATATATATATATATATATATATATATATATATATATATATATATATATATATATATATTCAAATTTCGATACTGACAGATTGAACTTACCGAATTGATGATTGCGGATCATATGGCCATAATAACGGATAAACAAAAAAACTTTCAACACAACTTTTGAACGAAGAGTAAACAAAAATAAACATGAATATTAATTTATACAAGACAAAGAGTATGATCATATCCACACAAAATAAGCAAAATAACATACAATTAAATAGAAAACTAATAGAATAAAAAGCTGCACATACCTGGGATCGACAATCGAGAGCAAAGAAAGAATGGAAGGAGAAATAAACGATAGACTGGGAAAAACTGTAAAAATGTTTAATATGATGAAGAAACCTTTTCTTAGAAGAAAAAAAACCCGATCTCCCAAAAAAATATCTCCCAAGAAAAGTGATTACAAATTCAACAGTTTCTTGTAGTGTTCAGAGAATCGCCTACTGTACAACCTGGACGTAATCCATTGTACTGAATCCACGTCTGAATACTGCTTGCTCTCTTAGTTGTGCGTCATTCAGTTTTCTTAATATTCTTTTAGATATTATCTTGGTGCAAACTTTGTACATTACTGATAGGAGACTTATTGGATGGTAGTTCTTTAAATATTCATGTGTAACTTTTGTATGTAAAAGAATCACATTTGCATTTTCCATGTCAAGTATTTTTTTGTTCTTTGAGGCATTTTAAGTATAATTTTGCCAGTGTTTTATGTAAAGTCCGACCACCAGCTTTTAGCATTTCAATAGTTACATTGTCCTTTTCTGGAGCCGTTTTTCATCGATTCTATAGCCTATGTCACTTCCTCCACTAGAATATCGGGCATTTGTTCTTCCGTATGTATCGTTGTCTTTGATTGCTTCTGAATATAATTTTCTGACAACCTCTTTTCCGCAAGCATCCTGAACATTGTGCCATCTTCAGGCATTAAGGCATAAGTTTACATCCTTTTCTTTCTCAACTTCTGTTTAGCCTTGTTAATTCCACTGGTTTCTTCCACAGTTTTTTGCACTAGCTGTATGTTGGACCGGTGGCTTCCTAAAATGACTCCCTGCGTTTCTCATTGCCCGTAATTTTTTCATTGTCAATGGTCTCACTAGAGATTTTTCTCCGTTTGAAACATCTTTTTTTTGCACAGAGGGGAATGGAAAGATGTATGCTTGGCATTACAAGACGAGACAGAAAGCCTTGCCCATGGATCAGGAAACAAACGAAAGTGTGTGACATCATTGGAAGAGTAAAGCAATTAAAATGGAGATAGGCAGGCCACATATCGAGGCGATGGGACGACAGATGGAACAAGGCAATCCTAGAGAGTAGATACCGCTTGACCGCAAGCATGCTGAAGAGGCTTTCATCCTGCAGTGGATCGACACGGGCTGATGATGATGATATATATATATATATATATATATATATATATATATATATATATATATATATATATATATATATATATATATATATATACATTTTGTGTGATTGTTTTAGTGTGTGAACTAAATTCAAATAAAACAACAACAAATTTAGATGTCTTGAAACTATTTATTTTATGTAAAATAATATTCAATGGTATTAATATTTTAAAACAATTCGGAAAATGTCCGCTGTGGCTACTTCTGACAAAGCGCATTCTGTCAATCCAATGTTCGACCACTTTTTTAAACAACTGGGGTATTAGCTTACTTAGTCTGGGATAGTTTAGCGAATATATTAAGAAGTTCAAATTCACGAAGTGCTCTAAAAGTTTGGCGCACAGTACACTGATTTTGATAATAAATTTCGACAATTTGCAAGCGTTGTTCTGATGTTAAGAATTCCATGATGATTTGACATACCATTGAGACACAGATTTACATACTTGCGGTCAAACTCACAATTTGTTTAACAGCAACCTCTATCGGAAATTAAAAAATCACCCTTTATATATTATATTTCATTAATTAAACCTTTTAACCTTTTAAACCTTTTAAATATAAATAAATTAAAGAATGACTGGTCAAGCAAAGAGAAAAACAAAGTACTGTATAACTATATAAAAATTTAAACTGGTAAAAAAAATCGAGTGGAAAAAAGTTAAAATCAAAATCAATGATGCCAACATGGATCATTTTAACTTTGCCAAAATATCATTTTCTTTTTACTTCTCCCTTAAGACCCAGAAAAATTTCGAAGAAAAATATAAAAAAATGTATAAAATAGAAAATCAATTATATCTAAAGTTAACCGGAAAAAGGCTGGTTTCGCAGATTCAGTAAACACGTTACATATTTTTATAAAATTAAAATCTACACCTTGCTTTCTACTGGAAAGTAAGATTTCCGGTGTTAAATGTGGATATCGGAATTATACCCTATTAAGATAAGGGTAAATGATAACTTTCCATCAATAGAGAAATGTTTGATGTGTTATAGAGGTGTTTGGTTTTTTCTTCTTTCGTAATATTTAAATTTAAGGATTTTTTAAAGAGTTAATTTGATGTATTATAATGTTTCATCAGTAATTAGTGATCAAGTTTAAACGTGAGTCAATCATTCTTTGATCTACTCTATAGTTTACTAAAGCTATTGTCTGTAAGTAAATTCTATAGACATTATCAATTTTACCTGTACAGCTAATTTAAGGATGTTTTGGAAATCATATCCATACCTGAAAATAAGAAAAGAAAACTATAGTATTATTTAAAGTTTAACTTCAATTTTTTGATTTAGATCAACTTAAACATGGCTATAACTGAACATTCTATAGTAATAAATATTTATACGTTGATATATTTATGTTAAAAATACGTCATAGCAGTGAACCCGAGTCGGCGCTAGAGCTCAACAAGCATTTAGATAAACAGCAGGGTAAAACTGGATGCGTTCGAAAAAGTTATCTATAATAATTGCTTACTACTCCATAAGTTTTTCGAGAGATTATATCATGTTGATAGCTCGTGAGTGTACTAGGAAAGATTAATCGGCAGTTATTGATTGTAATTAGGATATCACTTTAAGTTATAAGTCCAGTTGTTAGTCCTAGTTGCTAATACTAGGACTCCATAACTAGTCCATAAGTTTTTCGAGAGATTATATCAAGTTAATAGATCATGGGCAATAGGCAATTCTTAATTGTAATTGGGGTACTACTTTATGTTATTCCAGTCCAGTCGTTAGTCCTAGTTGCTGATCCACTTGTATTCAAGAATATTTTAATTAGAGCAGCAGTATCAATAACAAATTATTGTGCGACAAGGAAAAACAGCATGAAACTTTCAAATGTTTGAGAAAAAATAAACTGCAGTTTTTTCTTATCGCCAAGACCGTTAAAAACAAAAAACATAACATATCAATATAAACACATTTAAATTATAGATTTAAGTACATCCTACACTCAAAATCAATAGATTGCAGTTATAGCAGGCTTAGTTTCGCTATAATTAATACACTGGAATTCGGGAATTCTGGTATGACACTCTCTGGTGACCGAACCCAAAATATCTCGTTTTCGGGTCCATAATGTCTTTATTGTTTTCTGGAAAACAGTATTTTTGCCAATTTTTTTCAGTTTTGTTCTTTAATTTGAAGGGTGAATGCACAAGTGGATATATAAAAGTGTTGAAAAATTACATTAATAGTTTATTTTTGTTTTAAATTTGAAAGTTTATAATTGATTAAAAAAAAATGCAGAGGAATTTTGTGAATATGATCTGAAATATCGAGTAATTATAAAAAATAAACAATTATTTTGATGGCAGGTAGAACAAAGAGCAACAGTTTTTCAAATAGGAATATATATATATATATATATATATATATATATATATATATATATATATATATATATATATATATATATATATCTGATATAGACAAGGTTTCTAATTCAAAGCTTAGTGAAACGAAATTAAGATTAATTATATGTGAAGTGAACTTGATACACAACAAGAAAAATTAGAAAATATTCCAAAAATGATTAAGATTCCTGAAAAATTTTAAAACTTTACTTACATCATTATACAGGGTGGCGCAGAGGAAACGCTTGTTTTTCACCTAAGCATAACATTGCTTATTTTTAAGATCAGTTTTTTGTAATTACAGCCAAATGCAGTAATAATAGTGCACTTTTAAATTAATGGTGGAAAATTATATCAGTAAAGTGTCGCTCTTCTTTACGGTGGCACATCTGCAATCTCTCTTGAAAGTGAGACAATGTACATACAGCACGGATTTTCCAATGATAGTATGACAAGGTACAAAGTTATACAATAAAAGAAATGAAACTCGTTATATCTTAAATATTTATAAGGTACTATGGTGTAACAAAAGTATTTACTTTTCTTGTGGTAATTAGTTAATTATTCACTGATTTAAAAAAAAATTATACTGGGATACTCCTAATTCCCTGAGAAATTCCTAATGCTTGCTTTGCTCTTAAAAGGTCGGAAACGAGAGACCGTGGTCGACCTGATCTTCCTCTATCTTCAGAGACTCATATCTCCCACCCAGTACTTTTTGAGTCAGAACTGAGCTGTACTGATAGATGCAACATCTCCCTCTACTTCGTAAATCTCACGAGCGGCGTTAGTCGCTCGGAAGCCTTTTATAAAATAATATCTTAAAGTTGCTTTAAAAATCATTTAATTGAAATCAGATTAAATCCCAGAGGAGTGAAGTATAATTGTTTATTTATAAACAAAGGAAAAAACACTAATACTTTTGTTGCATCATTTACTATTTACTATACTATTACACAGGCGAGTTAACACTACTGTGTAACAAAATAATTGTATAGTTACTTAAATCTAAATAAAAAAAAATGTCGTTCTAATAACAATTAGTATCAAGTATTTATCGAAGTTCTATTATACACCTTTTAAAATATTTAACTTATTTTTTAACTAAAAATTTTTATTTATCCAAAAAAAACTCGAATTTCGAATAATTTTGCATACCAGATTGGGCTGAAATTTAAAATTGCATAAATTAATTTTTACACGCACTCAGCATAGAAAGCTATCCTAGTTTGATTAAAAAAAAGCAGCAATATAAGATTTGTAGTTAAGAGTATGACTGAATTTGACTATATTTAAAATATATATTGAAAATATAGTTTGACTATAGTTAATTGTACTCTTAGTGTTTCGAATATCAGTTGAAAGCTAATATCAATCGTGCTAATGATGTATAGATCCATTAAGAAGTTTTATTGTTACACGAAATCTATGTGTACAGACTAGATTTTAAAATTACTTTCTTAAACAAAAATTGTATTTTGTTAGCCTTGGTTGACGTAGCAATCCTGCCGATGCTAACAAAGCTAAGCCTTGTGAACACACATATTATTAGAAATAATGCCATTATAGGTCTAAATCATATAAAAGGCGATACCACAGATTCTGTAAATTACAGGCCTTAAGAAAGTACGAGCGAATATATAGAAAAAGCGAGTTTCCAAGTCAAAGACTTGATATTCGCTAATTGTAACAAATGATGTGTAATTAAACTATGCTCAAAATTTGAGCGAAATTATTCACCGTCTAGGTTTTCAAAAAAGTGTCATAAAAATGGTGTTTTCAACCGTTCTTATACACAGTCTTTTATGGAAGAATGATTTCCATGACGGATTTTTCTATTTTTTCACTATTGATCTTCCAAATTTATAGAATAAGAATATCACATAAAAAAGTTTAATATTTGTAGAATGTTATTATATATCAATAATATCGGGTTACCGATATAAGTATATAAATAAATGAGGTCAAATTTTTTTTTCAACTCGATTACTAATAACCAAATACTCGACCAAAGATCTGACAACGTCGCGCAACCAGCTGAAAAAAAAAAGATAGAGTTATAGCTAAAATGAAAGATTACTATGTATGACATTTTTAAATTTGAGGATAAAAAAATTATTTTTCTTGCAGAATTTACCTTTGGGTCTACAATACATATTTTTTTAATATAAATTTTCCGTAGCGTAAAAATTCTCATACATATACACAATGTACAAATCATTACTTTTTATAAATAAATAATAATTATAAAATTTGTTTTAGTATTATAAATAAAAATTGTAAATTTCTGTAAATATTTTAAGTTTTCGGGAAACAAAAAAATGCATCGTTATTATGACTCATAAGTATCGTTCGTACTTTCTTAAATACATTGTCACATATATACAAACCCTTGACTAAGATCACTACAAATTCCAAAGTTCCGAATAAGATCTGTATTAATATACATGAAATATAAAATTATATATGAAATATAAAAATTTGTTTAAAAATTCCACAGCCTGCAACAGACTTAAAGACATGAACAAATTCCCAATAAAAAGAGCATCTGCAAACAAATAAACTCTAAAGATTCGGAATCAAATAAAAACGGTAAAACTTATTAGACTCTATTAAAAAAGAAACTAGAATGCACATCTTCTGGACAAGCACCTAAAACTAATATATCTCAAAACACAAATAATGACCAACTTAGAAATTGGTAGAGGTACATATTTGAATAATGCACATATTGAAGATACGCATTAGGAGAATAGAACTGACATGGGCTGCTTTTAAAAAACATTAATATATTTAAAAATCAAGATATGATTAAAATGGGCTTTAACGAATGCGTTCTGCCCATTCTAAAGTATTGTTTAGAAATCTTAGTATTAACTAAAAGATAGTTAAACATATAAAAGTAGTGCAATATGTAATGGAAAGATAAATTTTATGATTATCATTAAAAAATAGAGACGCAAGCTTCATTACAATTATATTATCTATTACAATTATGCAAATACCAAAAATATATTTGGTGTTAAAAATATCTCCCAAAATAAAAAATTATGACATTCAGATTTTTTTAATTTTTAGCGACAAATGCACTAAAACCAAAAATTTTGATCTTACCTAGTAAGAGGGTCGTTCAATGAGTCCTTGGAAAATCCAAGGGATGGCCCTCGTAGCGTCGCAAATGGTTTGTTTTTAGTAAGTATTATTATTCACCATATTGATGTCAAAATCTCAGTTATATTCATCAAATGGTTTCATTTTTATTATCGATTGAAGCAAGAAACGTCTGCTCCTGCGTTTGCAACTGTTTATAATTGGGTAAATGAGTTTAAACGTAGCCGTATATTTACAAAAGATGAATATCGTTCGGGACGTCCAGCGGAACTGACTACTCCCAAAATGATTGACACAATCCACGACATGGTTTTAATATACCGCGAAATAGTTGAGGCCACAGGCTTATCGCAAGGTACAGTGTTTTCAATTTTGCACGAAAAATTTGGTGGGAAAAAAATTTCGGCAAGATCCTGATGAATTTCTACATCGATACATAACTGTGAACGAAACATGGATACACTACTACACTCAAAAGACAAAGGAATAATCAAAACAATGGTTTTTTGGCGAAAGGGATCCGAAGAAGGCGAAGACGGTGAATTCGGCCGGTAAGGTTCTGGCCACAGTTTTTTGGGATGCACGCAGAATCATCTACACTGATTACTTGGAAAAAGGAAAAACAATAACCGGAGAGTATTATGCGTCGTTATTACACCGATTGAGCGAAGAAATGAAGAAAAGTCGTCCTCATTTAAAAAAGCAAAAAACCTGTTCCATCTAGACAATGCTCGGGTACACACCTGTAGAGTTTTAATGGCCAAAATCATGGAGTTAAAGTTCGAATTATTACAACATCCATCATATTTACCGAATTTTGCCCCCAGAGACTTTTTTCTAACGACTTATTGAACGACCCTCGTGCATTAAAACACATCTATGATATATGTACATTATTCTATAAAGATTTGAAAAAGTGTATTATATTAAAAAAAATATTTCAATTTAAAATTCCCCCACCTCCATTAAATATCTCTATCTGTTCGAGTAATCGTTCATATTATGGAAACGAATGATATTCTTACGTGTCGAGAATAAAAAACGGATAGTGATTCGAACTGGATTCTGATCCATGATTCCGGCGAGAATGTAAAAGAACTGCAGGAAACTCGTTTCCGGAGGCATCAATTTCGTCTGGCCGCAAAAGGTCTTTGCAATAATAAGGGCAATAATTCACCCCCACGCCCCGTTCTTGAGATGCAAACGGGGTGGCTGACTGGGTAGTTTCGACCCGTTTTTCTTCCGTCATTTCATTGCTTTATTTTGCGCGCAGAGAATAACGATACCGTCAGACTTGTTCTCTAACTTTCAGTAGGTCAATTTCTTTTTCGGGATCGTGAGAACAATTCTAAGTGTCTATTTTATAGTTCATTAGGACGTAGTACATTGATCGAAATATTAAACTTGCATTCCACCTTTTAAATGTGATTTCAATTTAGTTTTCTACAAAAATTTGCTTTCCTTTTTCTATTTTTCAATGAAAATTTGGTACTGGACAAAATTAGTCAATAATACGTAAAAAAAAGCCCGCTCTATGCATACGAGACATTTCAGTCATATTTGTTGAAGAGACTTGTCTAAAGAGACTGACCAATAGAACTGGGTTCTTTCTTGGAAGATCAAGAAAAAAGGAGGTTAACTTTACTTGTTCTTTAGAAATTGTTTCTTCTCCTCCTTTAGGAGATGAGCCATCTAGAGCCATATAATAACAATAATTAATTATTTTATCATATTCGATTTGTTGACCCATATTCTAATTTCTAGAATTTCCTATCATCCAAGAATTTATAGGAAGCAGAACTCCTCTAGAATTCCTTCAAGGCAATTTAAGTCGTCCAATGTACTATAATTAAATTCTTGACAATGACAACATTCGGACAAGACAATGTCACTTACACTTGTTACATTACAGTTTCTGTCAAAGGTGATATCAGTATCCTCTCTACTCTCGTCACTCTCCCCACTCTCATCTCTACTCTCCTCACTTTCCGTTTTATTTTCTCTCTCCCCGCTATCTAATCTCTACTATCCTCTCCACTCTCATCACTCTCCTATCTACCCTCATCACTCTCCCCTCTACTCTACTCACTCTCTTCCCTACTCTTCTCTCTACTCTTATCATTCTCCTCTCTATTCGCATCACTCTCTCTACTCTCCTCACTCTCCTCATTCTCCTCACTCTGTTCACTTTCCTAAATTTCCTCACAATTTCCTTTAAAATTCTTGATTCTGATCCCCAACTTTTTGATGTCCAATAGCCTACAATAGTTGTATTACATATTGTACGTTGCTTCCGATGAACTCAAAAAATCATCTCATTACAACCATTCCCAATCAAGTATCAGAATTCTGAACAATCTACACAATCTACACACACAGAAAGATTTCATTCGTACTATTAGTACGGGCCCGGACCATCCCCATCCAGTTTCTAGCCTTACAGTCGTCATCAGCCGGGCTCGAGAAGGACACAAGAAAAGCAAAAAGCAACTGAAGGGAGACGATCAAGGCTATTCCATGTTAGCTATCCCTATTGATGGTGGATTGTAATCTCATATTAATATTTTCGGAACCGCTATGCCATCTTTTGAGCATACCTGGTACCTTTAGTCAAGGTAGTCAAGGTTGTCAGACAGCACGTTTCGCGATTGCTACGCACATTCACCATACGATAGCGTGCACTGTTTGGAATTGCAATCCCTCATCAACTGACTGACTGGCCCTGATCATCTCTCTTTCGGCTATTTTCTGTGCTTTAATGCTACGGTTTCCTAAGAAATCGTTGCCATTATCTAGCTTTAGATAATGCCACTAAAAGTTGTCTATGCAAACCAGATGGCGTTGGTTTCCTAAAGATTGTTGTGGGCGTAACGTCAAATAAAGCTGCCGCATTTACATGACGGTCATTATAACGGTGAAAATTAATTGTGGAACGTTTTTCCCCTGTAACGGTGACCATTTTAAAATAAAAAATGAGTGCACAAAGTACAAACGTAATTTGAACCAGCGAATATAACGAAATGTTTACTGATTTTGTAAGAAATGATGAAGCTTTGTATAATGTGAAGAGCAATGATTATAGAAAAGCCCATTTAACCCAAAAAATGTAAATAAACCCTCTGTAGCACGATTTCTAAATATCTTGCTCTCCTCCAAATGATAATTTTTGTCTTTCGATGATTCCTCATCTTCCAAATATAGTAATAAGTTTAGATCGTATATTCTCCAGTATAATACGTTCACTGGCTTCGTCCATCATTTTTAAGTTGGTATCTCTGGTTACAGTTCTTACGTCAGTTTTCTTACGTCCGCCGCCTCACGACTTATCACGATCACTAGATAATGGCACCGCTTTCTTAGGAAAACGTAGGTTATGATCAGCTGATGCCCGGCTGATGCTGATCTCTATGAATAAAAATCAATTGCCACATGCATGACGAAGCATCACTCGAGAACGGCTCGACCAATTTGACTGATTTCTTTTTTGTTATGTTCATAATTGTCAGGACAAAAATTTTTGAAAAATCCACGGAAAAAGTGGGAAATTTGGATGGTAATTATATATAAAAAAATATTTATGTTAAATTTTGACGTTTTGATATTTTGACGTTTTATGTAAAATGAGGCATAGTTTGAGAATTTTGGTAGTAGTAAAGGTCTTGCAACCAAGCCATTAAAAAAAACAAGTATGACATTTCGCGAAGATATTTAATTATATTTCCTTGGTTTAACGGAAATATTGTGTTATCGGTGGTGTGTTGAAAAGATTATTTTGGTGTCTTTGGAATAATGCCACCAATAAGGCGTCGAAATATAGGGATTATCACAAAATAGTCATCAAAGCTGACAAAAGCTCAAAAATGTTTTTATGCTATCCATTTTGTTGTAACTCGCCACTAGATGGCGCTGCAGGACACCAACTTCTACACCGTATAACCGATCGCTATAAAAATGGGTATACATAGATATTTGAACACAGTCAATATTTTTGTGCTATCCATTTTATTGTACTTCGCCACTAGATGAGGCTATAGCGCATCAATGTCTACACTTTAACTACATATTTCCTTGCAGTAGTTGCAAGTTTCCTTTCCTTTACAGTATTTAAATTTAAAAATGCTACCATACGATACGCAATGTAAGCTCAATGGATATAGATAAAAGTGAAAGGAAATTTGTTTTGGGTTCGTTGGCCATCGAAAAGTCAACTATATGTTGCTTGCTTCAGAGTAGGAACTCCAAAAGCTCTGTATATCTATAAACCGAATCAGAAGACCAAAAATATTGTTTATCGACTTGCGTTACGCTAGATGTTAGTATTAGTTTGAATTACTTTAAATCAGTTTAATTATATATTATATCGAATAGTTAAAAATATTCTTCATTCACGTAAATTATTAATAAAATAAAATGTACATTATTTAACATCAATTTATACTAATAAAAATAATAGAATGTTATCAATATGAGTAATCTTTCATTTTTTCATAATTTTCTACAACGCTTTATAGATTCTGCATTACATACAAACTATCCATTTTACATATATAGAGGTAAGTACATATATACTGGCAGGACGTCTGTCGGGTTCTGCTAGTATATATATATATATATATATATATATATATATATATATATATATATATATATATATATATATATATATATATATATATATATATATACAGTTCTTGATATTCGCATATTTGCGTGATATTCTTGCAGTTCATATTTTTCTACTTCACCAGCAGCCTCCTCGATACATGTTCTATTAATTTTCTTGATCCCGTGACTAGAGCAAAGCCATCTTTATCTTGCTAATATTATAAATGTAAAAGTATGTTTATCCTTCAATCGCGCTCGAACGGATGGAAAGATTCTAGTAAAATTTGGCTTAGAAGTCAACAGCCACCATAGGTCTCCCGGGATAGGTTTCTAGAGCCACAGCCGTCATCAGGGGTCATCATTTTTTATACATACTATATATTTATACAGGTTTTACGAGCCGTCACTTATGAAAAACCTAGTATGAGAAGATCTATTGTAGATGTACAATTAACGCCAACAAAAACAAGAGCAAATTGGAGCCAAACTATACTAACGAGGAAAAGGAACAAACTTATTTCCCCACCTTATTAAATATTATATTTCTCAAATACCTACTAAAGCATTAGATATTTTAAACAACGAAGGAAACGGGAAATTAAAAACTCTTTCGATATTAAACTCATTCACACGTTGAGAAAAATGAAAAATAAAATCCACTACAGGTTGTAAATCGATAACGTTCAATAATCAAAACGTATCTCGATGGGCTTTTCAAAATTTTATCGCTTTGCAAGGATTTCCATAATTGGCTCGTAAAAAGCCACTAGGCCAATAGCCTCATAAATAAAATATTGGCAAAATTTGTGCCACAAGAGGTTAACATCGGTGTAACCCTCTCTGGTTTTATAGTCAATTACCAACAAGTTTTTTTTTTCACCGGTTAATTGTGTTTTTAACCGAAACCCGCTCCCCTTTTGTTTTAAAAATATTGTTGCATTTCGAATCAAAATCATGTTAAGATTTCAAAGAAAACATTATCATTTTTATTACAGCTTGAAATGTTATATTATACTTTACATTAAGTATTTTGTATAAAGTGACATCAGTTGCTACACAGATGGAGGAGTTCAACTTTAGGTTTTGGTAAAACACAGACTACTTGATGGAGTAATGATTAAATTTTCAAAAAAAAATATATTTTATGCATTGTCTGAATCGCGTGCGTGTACTCTGATAATATGATAATTCATCATATAACTCATAGGCCCTAAAATTAGGGTTGACAAAATGTCTTAGTTTTCTATATATTATTTCGTAAACCTATTCTATATTAGTTAAGTCAGGAGATATGACTAAACATGACATCAGATATGAAAAATTTTTAAAAATTATACCAACATTATTGATGCTACTACATTATTTTAGTAACGTTTATCCTGTTAAAAATTGCTACCAGTCATAAACTTGAAGATATATATATATATATATATATATATATATATATATATATATATATATATATATGTAAAAGGAGCACAGGAAGATTTAAGGAACTACCGTCCAATAAGCCTCCTATCAGTGATTTCAAGATTTCACCAACAAGATTCCTATCAACATTTTCACCAAGATAATTTCTAAAAGCTTAAGAAAACTGAATGACCCACAACCAAGAGAACAAGAAGGATTAAGAAATTTAGGAGTGGATTCAGTACAATGGATCACATCCAAGTTGTATAACAGGCCATAGAGAGGCACAAAAAATACACCATGCCACTGTGATTGGCTTTTATCGACTACGAAAAAGCATTTGACTCAATTTTGACTATATTGGATGCATTGTTTAGCCAGAAGGTAGACAAAGTATATGTAAACCTATTAGGATCGATATATGATGGAGCTACAGCGGCAATTCACCTTGATGATATTGAAGTTGGAATTAATGTACAGCGAGGTGTACGGCAGGGTGACGCAATATCGCCTATTTTTTCTCTGCCTACCTTGAAGAAGTATTCCGCAATCTAGATTGGGAACATGATGGTGCATACTTGAACCATCTTAGATTCGCAGATGATATCGTTCTCATTTCACAAGACCAAGAGGAGCTGCAAAGACGCATTCCAGAGCTGCAAAGAGCTAGCGAACCATTTGGCTTAAATATAAACCTGAAAAAAGGCAGGTTATGTTCAGTAAATTTGCTGAGGACAGAAGAATTTCAGTTTTAGAAAGAGATTTGGAGATTGTGGATTTGGCAGGCTCAACATAGTGTTTCAGAGCAAACCCACAGTTTGCCTGAAAAGAAAGGTCTCCGATCAGTGAATGCCCCCTACCAGTTATGACACGAAAGCGAAATCTGAACACTCACATCGCAACAAATTCGAAAACTTCGGATAGCACAGAGGAATGGAAAGATTTATTGTTGGCATTACAAGACGAGACAGACAGCTCTGCACATGGATCAGGGAACAAACGAAAGGCCATATAGCGAGACGATGGGACAACAGATGTACCAAGGCAATCCTGGCTACCGCTTGATCGCAAACGTCCACAAAGACGATCGAAAGCTCGATGGACTGATGACATCGTTAAGTATATTGGACCCGAGTGGCAGAGAAAAATCTAGGACCGTGAAAGTTGGAAGCATGCTGAAGAGGACTTCATCCTGCATGTTCGTCGACACTGGCATATATATATATATATATATATATATATATATATATATATATATATATATATATATATATATATATATGTATTGGGTTTTTCGGGAGTACACCCGCGTTCCACGTTGGTGCTTTGTCGTTCCCCCATCTGGTATCCAAAGCGCCAGCAAGCGTCTCCCAGAACCGGTTTCTGGGTCTATATAAATCTGCCATGTCGAATGGCAGCTGCAATCAGATGCAACTCTGTTATCCTGTGGTAAACGAGTAAACGATGTGGAAACATTTATTTAGTCATGGCTTTAGTCGTTCCTTCCATCCGCTCTCCAGGCGTTCAGCTTGAGCCCAGCTGATGACGGTTTAAGGCCAGATACCGGTGCTGGGACACGCTTGCTGGCACTTTGGATGGAGGATGAGGGATGGGATTTTTATATGGAATGTATTTAACTAAAAGAGAAAGAATTGAAATACTGACAATTGTTGGATACGGTGACAAAAAACGCACTTATGCTAAAATTTGTCGAATATTTAATAATGTACATCCGAATAAAAATATCACTAAATCAACAGTTTAAAAAACCGTGAAAATATTCAATAATTAACACAGGCATTATTAACAGTCGTCCAAAATTTGTTAGACAAAAATCAAAAACTAATAACGAAAATTTGTTGTGTTTCGTTGAAACTCGTTGACTGTTTTAATTGATGTAGTAGACAATTAGCTTTAAATGTGCAACAATTGGTGTTAAATGTGCAACAATTAGCTTTAAATAATACATATGTAGACGCTGCATGTATAGACGCTCAGTCCGAAAAATAGTAAGATGGATTTTTATCCTTAATTAAGTGAAGAGGATTTTGATCAAAGAATTGAGTTTTGCGAAGTTATTACGGAAAAAATAAATACCAATCCAAATTTTGTTTCAAATATTATTTTCATGGATCAAGCAACAATCTGTTTAAATGGTCATGTTAACAGACACAACTGTAGATACTGGGATGATACTAATCCGAACTGGATGGAGCAGGTTCATACACAGTATCCGCAAAAGTTAAATGTTTGGATGGGATTTAGTGGCAAGAATACTAGAGGACTTTTTTTCATTGATGGCAAGTTGATAGCAGATAAGTATCTATTGGAAGAAAATATTATCGCTCAACTTTTGCGTCTGTTTCCAAATTTAATTAACTAAAACCAGGAAATATAGTCACAGCAAAATGGTGCACCAGCACACTCTGACATTAAGGTTAGAAATTTTCTTAACACTACTTTCCCAAACCGATGGATCGGTCGACGAGGGGCTATCCAATGGCCGGCAAGGTAACCAGACTTGGAATCATCCGGTTTTTTAAGTGGGGCTATTTAAAAAGTCGGGTTTACGTTAATAGTCTAGAAAATCTCAAAGATCTCAAATTACGAATTCGACAATAAATTGCTGATATACCTCTTATGTGATGGAAAAACGCAATTCAATGTTTCGTCCTACGTATCCATTACTACCAGATGGTGGACACTTTGAACACCTTTTGTTCTTTAGTTTTAAAAAAATTAATTTTAATATTGTTTTTTTCACCGTTGATATTACACCGATAATATTTATACCGTTGAATTCAGAAAAAAACTCTTTACAATAATACCAAATTCATGTACTGTTGTCATAAAAAAAAATCAAGTTAGCCTTGGATTTTAAATATGCACAAGAAAAAAAAATGAAAATATAACCGACAAGTAGTAAACATTTCTTGATGTTTATCTACACAATATCATTAAGAAATCTACAAGCTTTCTCTAGATCTTTGACCGTTTCCATATATCATAACGATCCTGCATAGATAATATATTTTAGCATCAAGTGGTTTTTGCTGCTGCTGTTGTTTAATCTCCTTCAAATTCTCTATCTCTCTCTCAAGAGCTTTTTTTTGTAAAAAGAACGGAAATTTAGCTCCGATTGAGATCATTCTTTATTGGATTTGTGGAAAGTTTAAAATTGTATTAGGACATCAAAACCGATCCTCTAATAAAACACAAGCTAAAATTTCAACAAACAAAAAACATAATTTAAGGCTAATTTGCCTCCCGGAGAACATCAGCACACGCCAACCTTGACAAAGCCCCCCTTATTTGATCTAATTCTCGCGCCCAAATAAAAAAGGTCCCACAAAAAACTTCCTGTCTATAATCAAATAACTTTGTACGGCGTTCACGTCCTCTTTTGGGGTTCACGGAGCCCTTTCTCCGGGGAAACGCTAAGCTCTCTCAATTTGCCCCTCGACAATGGCTTGTTTGCGGCATTTTGTTCTTTACTGCGCAAACGAACTTTTTCCGCTTTTCCCTATACAACGACAAGTTTCGCGTTTGCATGTTTAACGGATTTTTTATGAACAAAATATTTGTTTATAGTCATATTCGATTTAAATAACGACTTTACCTATATGAGAATTATTCGCGTAGCTTTCTTTCTGTCGATATTGTTTTAAACTTTTATTATATGAAAGATTATATAAATCTTTCACGATTCTACTCGAGAGCTACTTAATATCAAGAGACAGAGTAAAGGAGAGCTCCAACTAATTGGAGCAAGAACTCAAAATCAAGGAGGCACTTATCCAGGATTGGATATCACTAGAAACAATAGAATTAGTAAAAGAACTCCTGCAACTGAACCAGAACAGAATCTTAGATTTCTTGTAAGAAATCGACATGAAATGATACAGCAAGTGCGTGGTGATTTTGTTGCAGTTGCAAGGGCTGGTGTCGAACTAGAATTGAATGGGACCTGAAATATGACTCCACGAATTATGGTATAGTGGACTAAATGCTTGGGAAGTAGGTCATTTCTAGTAACCATCAGGTGAAGTTTAAGTACAGCTTGTTAAATAACAGAAATATGGATGCCTTATAATGCATGCTCGCCCAAATATTATCTATTATGTCGCACATCCCTTGCTGAGTTACAGCGCGTTATAATAATCGTGATATTATACTATGGGGCATATTATACTATGGGGCGTATTGTTCCGAATGGCGTCTCCTTAGTAAATGCTGCCATAACATTTTTGTTTGTAATATTTTTTAATTTTTTAAATCAATTTATTGAATGACAAAGATTTTTAGCTAAAAAAGTTCCTCATATTTCATCTCGTTAGGATAAACCGTTTTCCAGAAAACTGACTTTTTCTAAATCAATGCACGAATACATGGATATCGAAATGCATCTTAATAAATTATTAGAAAATATTTATATATTAGAAAATATTTAATATTTATAGAAAATATTTATTTAGTAGGCAACAATAACAGTTACTACTATTGCTAATTTCTATTAAGGATTTAGCACTTATTTACAACAGTTGTTGAAAATGACCTTCATTCATCTCAATGCACCATCTAATTATTTTCTTCATAGAAGATCTTATCCTGCCGAAAATACCAGGCTAATTTTTGATATAATCACAAGCAGTAAATACACGTTGCTGCCATTCCTCTACAGTGGTAATAGGGAAAGCATAGGCCAATGTCTTCAAGTATCCCCACAGAAATTAATCGTGAGGATTTAAATCTGGAGAACGTGGTGGCCAATGCACTGGTCGACCACGTCCTATCCATCGTTCTGGATATAACCCATGTAAATGCGCTCTTGCATTTACAAAGAAATGAGGCGGAGCCCCATCGTACGTAAAAAATACGCCATATATGAACTGATATGGTCCATTAGGTCCAGCAAAATGGTTTTCCCAGAGGTTCAAATACTGTTGTCCATTTAAACGGTTGGGAAGCACAAACGGTTTAGTCAAAAAATTCCCTAGTATCCCTGCCCAGATATTGACAGAAACCTTATCCTGATGCCCCGATTCGAAAAATTCATGTGGATTTTCTTCGACCCACACATGAGTATTGTGAGAATTAAAAATTCCATTTCGTCTGAACATAGCTTCGTCTGCAAAGAGAATATCTAGTACAAAATCTTACATTGGTAAAACTAGATTCTTTGTGGCAGGTCATCAGGCTTTAAAACTTTCTGCAAATGATATGGATAGAGCGCTTGCTCTCTAACAATTTCCCACACGGTACTTGGAACCACTGCGGTTTAGGAATGCCTTCTTAAACAGCAATTCGTCGACACCTATTTCTGGGTTTTCTGCTACATTTGTCAAAACTCGTTCTTCATTTTCTACAGTTCTGGTACTCCCGCTTTTTCCACAGTCATATTTGGAAGGCATGAAACATTCTTTTTCGCATAATTTTCTATGCAGGTTTTAAATATTTCTGTTCAAGTTAGTACTCTTCCGAGAAAAACATCTACATACAATCTTCTAGTTTCACATGCGTTCCCATTCGACTTCCCGTACATAAAATGTATATTTGCCATTTCTGTCGAAGCAAAAGTATAAATGGTCCAGTTTTACGAAATGTCAAAGACAAAGATTAACAGTGACAGCCGCCTACTTAATTATTAAGATGCATCGATTTAGAAAAGTCTTTAGACCTTTTTTACTTAAAAATCTTTGCGATTCAATAACTTGAATTAAAAAATTAAAAATATTACAAACAAAAAAGTTATGGAAGCATTTACCAAGAAGAAAAATAATAAATATTAATATTTAAAATATTTAATTATTAACACAAAAAAAAACATTTTTCTATTCCAATTTATATAAATATACCAAATTTCACGACTTTAGCATAAACCGTTTCGAAAATATTGCGAAAAAAATCTTCAGAGTTCCCTTTTAAGGGGTCCTCTGTAAGTAAAGTCCTTTTAAGAAGCAATTTTTGGGGTATGTTTACAGGAACTTTTTTATATGTTAATCTCTAGAGTCACCTCCTAAATATTTCGATGTTATTTCTGGACACCGGGACACCCATATATATGCTTCAGTAAAATTGATTTATTACATAGTAAAACCAAAAATTAGAATCAGATTTACCTAAAAACTAATATCAGCCAATTAAATTAACTATTAATTATTCCGGCTTGTATACTCACTGGTTAATTTAGTATTGTATTACATGTTAGCATAGATGAACAGCTACAAATCTCTTGAGCCAACAATTGTAACACTGTATACTGGTACGCATACACTGAACCTGCATTAGTTAATAAATTCGCTATGCGGTAATTAGTTGTCTTGATAGCTGCTTGTTAATGGTTTTATGGTTTGAGTTTCCGAATAATACAACGTTCAACGCTTTATCATTTATTCATTGTTGACTTTTATGCCTAATTTTTGTTTTTGTGTATTAATATGCATATTTTGACTATTTTTAATTTCAAACAACCAAAATCACAAGAAATTTCATTAATATTATAATTTAACATAATCATAAATTTATTTCCAGAGGAATATTAATTGATATTTGAACTTAATTTGAGTTTTGGACTTTGGTTTGATTATCGAAAATGTATTTCAAATTGATGTTGTTTGTTTTAAAGATATCAAATTCTAAACAATTTTATATTATACTAGAGTATTAACATAATGTTTTGTACCTTATAAAAAACCATCGATAAGCCATGAAATCAATAGTCTCACTAATAAAATATCCTACATACAGAATTATAAGAATTGTGGATTTCATTTCACCAAGGACCGTCGACTATAGTTCGGAGTAAATTATGGTGAAACCTTTGAATGATTTGTATGTTTTTATTTTCTGAGATTATATCCGATTCCTTGCAATGAGTCAATAGATTTTACTAGATTTGATTTCAAGTTTCTTTCTTTCAACAAATATATGTTTCTTCCAGTTAACTCACCAGTCAAAATATACACCAAGATATTTGATGTTTTCTTCCAGTGTTATATCAACATTTTTTGTCACACGATGACATGCTTCTCTGGTGAGAAATGTTTGCAAGTGTTTCTCTAAAGTATCGCCTTCAAAGGTATCTATATTTGTTTTCGGAATAGATAGTAATACAGGTGTAAATACCAAGTGTAGAGTGGGTGCTAGCACACAACCCTACAGTAAGCTTAAGGTTATTTTTGTATATTATTTTCGTATATAACACATCGGCCAAAAATCCCCCAGTCTGACAAATAAAACACACTTTTTTTCAAATTTTGAATTTATTTATCAATATAATCTCCTTAAAGATGAAAACACTCATTCCAACGCTTTTCTAATATTTAGACAAATACCTTCCTCATTGGAGCCAAAATTTGTTTTCCAGTGAGCATTTTTTTGAGGTCTGAGAACAGAAAATAGTCGCTGGTGGCCAGATCTAAAGAATACAGTGGATGTGGAAGCAATTCGAAGTCCAATTTATGCAATTTAGCCATCGTTGCTAACGGTTTGTGACACGGAGCATTGTCTAGATGAAACAGCCTTTTTATTGTTCATTTGGAGCCTTTTTTGCGATCTCCGCCTTCAAACGCACAAATAAAGATAGAAATTTACGCATTCCAAATGTTCATGTAAAAATAAAAAATAATAATTTTGATGTATCTGATGTTGTCTGGTGTAACCACCTCATTTGAACATCCAGAACGTTCCGCATCATCGGTGCTTATGGCCACGTTTGAATTCAGCATACCAATCAATTATGATTGATTTTCCTGGGGTAGAGTCCGGTTAATTATTATCAAACCATTGTTTTGCTTCAATGGCATTTTTCTTTGTCAAAAAGTAATACTTAATCAACACACATTTTTTTTGATTGTTTTGACAATAACAAAAGTATCGTCACTTAAAGCACAACTTTAACATACACAAACTGGTAGACAGATTATCATGAAATTTTGACACATGATGTTTGAAGGTTGGCACAATCGACCACTAGTAAGAATTTTTCGTAAGGGACGCTATCTATATTTCAGACAGGGTACTTATTGACCTATTGGTTGGCCAAAAAATTCGTAGGGATTTTTGTTTAGAGAAATAAAAACGCAAATAGTATATGTAAATATTTAGCTAGTCTATTATGTAATTACGATTATTACCACTTTATCAATTTACTACATTTTTCCGAAATGGTGGTAGGTTCATAATGCCTTTTAAACATAATTTCTTTCGTATAAAGATCATCTTTCGCTGTACGTAAAACCGCTTACCCTGGGAACTCCCATGATTTATTTTCATTGAACGATGTTGTACACCGTCCACTTTTCATCAGGAGTTGCCATCCACTTCGGAAATGGAGCAGATTGAGCCGAATCGGAAGTTCGGGAGGGATTCGCACATCGTATCGGCAGGCATACTTATTTTTCAGATGATCAAAAACGACCCATTTGCCAATATTTAACTTATTTGCTATCTTATCGACCATGGTACGTAAATATTCGGCTATTATGTCCTTTATTTCCTCAACATGGCTTGACATGCTTGAAGGACAGTCAGAGCGATGCCGATCTTCCAGTTCAAAATATTCACCACTGAACAGACCAAACAACTTTTACACAGGGGCCTCCTCAAAAAAAAAACATCTACATAAACGGCACATATCTCGTTTTTTGTTTGGACAGCGTTCTTGCCCCTTTTGAAATAAAAACCGCAATGAGGCTCAAAATGAAACTTATCGACCAAAATTGTCAATTTGAATCAACTTAACCAACTGAGGGCAAATCAATGCGAATCTGAACACAAACATTGTAGATACCAGAGGGATGAATAATATGTAGATAAATATTACTAATCC